>SJXQ01002769.1:274207-335136 GCA_006408695.1 Aepyceros melampus
AGAGATGGATTCATGTCAATGTATGGCAAAACCAATACAGTAATGTAAAGTAAAATAAAGTAAAAATTAAAAAAGAGAAAGTCTTCCTTAGGGAATCAGTGCAAAGAAATAGAGGAAAACAATAGAATGGGAAAGACTAGAGATCTTTTCAAGAAAATTAGAGATACCAAGGGAACATTTCATGCAAAGATGGGCTCGATAAAGGACAGAACTGGTAGAGACCTAATAGAAGCAGAAGATATTAAGAGGAGGTGGCAAGAATACACAGAAGAACTGTACAAAAAAGATGTTCATGACCCATATAATCACGATGGTGTGATCAATCACCTAGAGCCAGACATCCTGGAATGTGAAGTCAAGTGTGCCTAGGAAGCATCACTACGAACAAAGCTAGTGAAGGTGATGGAATTCCAGTTGAGCTGTTTCAAATCCTAAAAGATGATGCTGTGAGAGTGCTGCACTCAATATGCCCACAAATTTGGAAAACTCAGCAGTGGCCACAGGACTGGAAAATGTCAGTTTTCATTTCAATCCCAAAGAAAGGCAATGCCAAAGAATGCTCAAACTACTGCACGATTGCACTCATCTCACATGCTAGTAAAGTAATGCTCAAAATTCTCCAAGCCAAGCTTCAGCAATACATGAACTATGAACTTCTAGATGTTCAAGTTCATTTTAGAAAAGATAAAGGAACCACAGATCAAATTGCCACATCTGCTGGATCATGAAAAAGGCAAGAGGTTTCCAGAAAAACATCTATTTCTGCATGATTGACTATGCCAAAGCCTTTGACTGTGTGGGTCACAATAAACTGTGGAAAATTCTAAAAGAGATGGGAATACCAGACCACCTGACTTGCCTTTTGAGAAACTATATGCAGGTCAGGAAGCAACAGTTAGAACTGGACATGGAACAACAGACTGGTTCCAAATAGGAAAAGGAGTACGTCAAGGCTGTATGTTGTCACCCTGCTTATTTAACTTCTATGCAGAGTACATCATGAGAAATGCTGGGCTGGATGAAGCACATACTGGAATCAAAATTGCCAGGAGAAATATCAATAACCTCAGATATGTAGATGACATCACCCTTATGGCAGAAAGTGAAGAGGAACTAAAAAGCCTCTTGATGAAAGTGAAAGAGGAGAGTGAAAAAGTTGGCTTAAACCTCAACATTCAGGAAACTAAGATCATGGCATCTGGTCCCATCCCTTCATGGGAAATAGATGGGGAAACAGTGGAAACCGTGGCTGACTTTATTTTTCTGGGCTCCAAAATCACTGTGGAAGGTGATTACAGCCATGAAATTAAAAGACACTTACTCCTTGGAAGGAAAGCTATGACTAACCTAGACAGCATATTAAAAGCAGAGACATTACTTTGTCAACAAAGTTCTGTCTCATCCAAGCTATGTTTTTCCAGTTGTCATGTATGGATGTGAGAGTTGGAGTATAAAGAAAGCTAGGTGCTGAAGAATTGATGCTTTTGAACTCTGGTGTTGGAGAAGACTCTTGAGAGTCCCTTGGAGTGCAAGGAGATTCAACCAGTCCATCCTAAAGGAGATCAGTCCTGGGTGTTCTTTGGAAGGACTGATATTGAAGGTGAAACTCCAATATTTTGGCTATCTGATGCGAAGAGCTGACTCATTTGAAAAGATCCTGATGCTGGGAAAGATTGAGGGCAAGATGAGAAGGGGACGACAGAGGATGAGATGGTTGGATGGCATCACTGACTGATGGACATGGTTTGGGTGGATTCCGGAAGTTGGTGATGGACAAGGAGGCCTGGCGTGCTGCGCTTCGTGGGGTCGCAAAGAGTCAGACACGACTGAGCGACTGAACTGAATTCAACTGAGGACTGAGGAGACTATGGCTCAGAAAGTTCAAGGAAATTGCAACCCATTCCAGCATTCTTGAATGAAAGCCCCAGGGACAGAGGACCCTGGCGGACTACAGTCTATGGGGTTGCAAGAATCGGACATATATTAAGGACTAAACCACAGCCACCACAACCAGGACTGAGGAGACTATGGTTCAAATAGTTCAGTTAACAATAGATTGGAAATGGGGTATGTATGACTCCAAAGCTCATGCATTTTGTTTCATTAAAGGAAGAATAAAGAAATGGGAGAAAAATGCAATTTATAGTATTGACATATTTTCATGTATTAATTTTTTTTAACATTTAATGAAGTTTTACAACTGTAAAGCCATTGGTTAGAATAACATGTTTACTTTTAGCATCCACCATATTCCTTTATTCAACTGGTGTTTGGCTTTTATAGAGTCTTCAAAGTTGAGTTTCTCACCCTTTCTAAAATGCTTTTAGAACTTGTAAATAAATAACATGACCTAACTAAAGGTGTGTCTTCTGGCGAAGCGATGGTGAAAATTAAAACAACTTTCTGATAGACACAAAATAAAGCTATTTACTTTTAGATGATGGGAAAATGCTGTTTTAAATCATGACAGAGTTTGGTTAAAAATTAATTGTTACCCACATTCCCATTGTTAGTAGAGACCTCTTATTTATAAAATACTTCCATTCTGAAGTTCATTAGCTACAAACACATTGAGGAGGTTTTGTTGTAGAATAAAGGAGGTGATTGGTGAGAAATTATTCAGGAAATCTAACTATACACACCGTATGCACAGAATACACAATCAGCTCATTTGAGTCCTGAGCTTTTCATGAGTTAACTCAAACCCTGACTCTGCCTTTTTACAGCTGTTTGACCCAAACTAAATCACTGAGGGTCACACCACTCTTCAAATAATCTTCTTGCTAAGTACTCAAGTTTGATTTGACGCATATCTTTTGCATAGGTAATATGTTTTCAGAATAATGAGCATGGAACACATTATAAGGCTTTTAATCTATCAACTGTTACTATAATAAAGACATCCAAATTCCCATTTTTAAATTCCAAACAAGTCTGTGGTTACTGTTTATTTGTCACTTTTAAACAAGCTAGTTACTTTGTCAGAACACAACTACAAGCCCAGTGGGAGCCACAAGGCATGATTGTCCTGTATGGACACAGGGTTGATCTTGAGTGCAGTTGGCAAAGGGGAAAAAAATGTTTGATGTTACTCTGAAATGTTCCTGAAAGGCTGTGTGTGATTCGAGGATGGATTTGGTATCTATGGGTGCCTCGGGAATTTTTATACATAGTTGATTTTAGAAAGTACTTTTATTTAGAGCTGCTTTTATGCCAGTGATGCGGCCGACCACACCACAATTACACATTTTGGAAGGGAGGATCCTTTGATGACAGATGTAATTTCTACCCCCTCATTTTTCCCCAGTAGAAAGATTAACATTTAAAAACCCTTTGAAAATGGCTTGGTCTTTTTTTCACATGTGGATTTTTTTTTTTTTTTTTTTTTTGAGTCTTGAGGAAATTTATGCAGGCTGTAGTTTTTAGTGGAAAAGAACACATCAGGGAGTTGATTCCTTTTCCTTATCCAAAATAGAAAGGGTGTGGGTTTTCTCCCTTTGATGTGGATGCATGAGACACACCTCCTCCCCAGCACTTTTGATGACTTTAATATTTCCTGCTGTTCAGACTTTGACAAAAGCCTCCCACCTTTTCTCCCTGTCTTTCCTTAAAATACATAAGAAGTTTTGCATTTCTTAGGCCAAATGTGATCTTGGATAAATGCTGAAGAAGGAAGACTGAAAATTATGTTCATAATTTTGACCAACCTAGATAGTATATTCAAAAGCAGAGACATTACTTTGCCAACTAAGGTCCGTCTAGTCAAGGCTATGATTTTTCCTGTGGTCATCTATGGATGTGAGAGTTGGACTGTGAAGAAGGCTGAGCGCTGAAGAATTGATGCTTTTGAACTGTGGTGTCGGAGAAGACTCTTGAGAGTCCCTTGGACTGCAAGGAGATCCAACCAGTCCATTCTGAGGGAGATCAACCCTGGGATTTCTTTGGAAGGAATGATACTAAAACAAGCTCCAGTACTTTGGCCACCTTATGCGAAGAGTTGACTCATTGGAAAAGACCCTGATGCTGGGAGGGATTGGGGGCAGGAGGAGAAGGGGATGACTGAGGATGAGATGGCTGGATGGCATCATGGACTCAATGGAAGTGAGTCTGAGTGAACTCCAGGAGTTGGTGATGGACAGGGAGGCCTGGCGTGCTGCGATTCATGGGGTCGCAAAGAGTCGGATATGACTGTGAGACTGAACTGAACTTTGATGATCTGAGGCAGATGCAGGTAAGTTCCATGATTTTCTGCATTATGGGTTTCTAGTTATATATATTTTTTCACCCACTTAAACTTGGCATATTGTGTTCTTTAACCAAAATATTATTTCAATAATATTTCCATTTTCATCAGAAATGTATTTGTATTAGTTTCTTATGGAAAGTTATTCTCCATTTACCCTTATGATGAATGGTTTCTTGTTATTCTCTTCTGTCTTCCACTATTTCCTGGGGGAGTTTGCTCCAATCCACGTGCACTGAGTCAGTGATGCTATCTAACCATCTCATCTTCTGTCGTCCCCTTCTTCTTTTGCCTTCAGTCTTTCCCAGCATCAGGGTTTTTTCAAATGAGTCAGCTCTTCGTATCAGGTGGCCAAAATATTGGAGCTTCAGCTTCAGCATCAGTCCCCTCCAATGAATACTCAAAGTTGATTTCCTTTAGGATTGACTGGTTTGATCTCCTTGCTGTCCAAGGGACTCTCAGGAGTCTTCTCTAGCACCGCAGTTTGAAAGCATCAGTTCTTTGGTGCTTAGCCTTCCTTATGGTCCAGCCCTCACATGCATATATGATTACTGGAAAAATAATAGCTTTGACTATATGGACTTTTGTTGGGAGAGTGTTGTCTCCGCTTTTTAATATGCTGTCTAGGTTTGTCATGGCTTTCCTTATGGATGGTAGTAGTGGTAATTAATCCTTCCTGAGCATTTACTCTATGCAAAGCACTCTGCTAAGCACATCCCCTTCAGAAACTCACTCATTTCCCACAAGTCTAGAGGTAGGCATTCTTTTTTTTATAGCTGAGGAAACAGACTGCCTTCTGCACATTCATACAATTAGGAAAGATAAATTCAGGACTGGCATCTGAGAGTCCTCTCACAGCAAGGCCTGTGTTTTAGTCATGAATTTGTTTAGCTCTTAAGCTGAGTGTCTTGAGTCACATGCCTCAGACTGCCATAGTAATTCAGAACATTTTTAACTCCATGAATTATAATTTTGTTAGACAGAATGGCTAGTTATTTTCACATTCTTCCTACTGGAACAGTCCTATCATTGATTCTTTGAATCCCTTCAGTTTTTCTGTATTTCATGTTATAACCTAGTTTTTGTTCTAAGATAGTCTTGAGTTAAAGTAAATTGATCATTTTAAGATTTTGAGGAAAATGATACAATGCAAAATGATAATATCTAGGGCAGACATAGAAACAGTGCTGGCAGGTGTATCACTTTGCTTCTGTTCCAGACTAGAATGATGAGCTTAGAAA
Source organism: Aepyceros melampus (assembly GCA_006408695.1). Taxonomy (NCBI): domain Eukaryota; kingdom Metazoa; phylum Chordata; class Mammalia; order Artiodactyla; family Bovidae; genus Aepyceros; species Aepyceros melampus. The sequence continues at coordinate 279,692 of SJXQ01002769.1, forward strand.
CAATTTCTTGTTCTTATCAGCCCAAAAAGCAAAATATGGTCAAACTAGATGATAGTGTACTCTAGGAATCAGACTTGCTTTCCTGAAAAAATGCAAAGGGCTTTTCCCCTTTTCAAATCACTCTTTTTCTTTCCGCTTATATTCAATTTCAGTTTTGTGAACATATACTAACATACAACTCAATGTGGGAAGCCCTTCTATTATAATCATTTATTTTGGGGTCAATAGTAACATGAAACTATATTTTTATATATTATATACTAAAGTAAGAATAATAAATCAGATAAGAAAACCTCAAAGATTTTATTTAAATGTATAATACCATATTCTGATAATTTCTATAACCCAGTGAAAAAAATATGTATGCTTTTCTTATTACACGGGAAACTCAGAAACTGAGGCACAGAAGTACCATTTTTCTGCTGGGTGTCACTGTACGCGTTAGGTCATCTACCTGGGTATGAACGTCCACATAAACATGGTAATCTAAACCTGGCACTTCTTTTGAAGTAAATTATTGTCTGTGAAGGAATGAAACAGAATGCTTCTTTTCCTTTAACTAAGAGGTTCTAGAAGATGTCTGTGAATCCATCAGGCCATTATTCTAATTTTGTCCTCCTATATTTCTTCATCACAGACACTGCCTGGACTAGTGGGTTTTTAAGTGATTTTCCCTCGTTTTATTCCCACCCATAGTGGGGGGGTTATAAAAATTGTGCAAATTTAATTATCTGACAGGTTTGTCATTAAGATTATCTGGAGACAATGGGATAAAGACTGAAACTTTTGAGTGTCATGATAATGACACCCAAGGTCCTTAAAACAATCCCAGGAAATCAGGAAATAAGGTGTCATGAGTTGTGGGAATATATCTAAAGGAATGCTGCTGGATCATATCCTAACAAAAACCCAATTTATATTAAAATTTATTTATTACTCACTTGTGCTTACATGTATTAACTTTATTGTCACAATAATCTTTTATTGTAGGTGCTGTTATGTTCCCACTTTACAAAGTGGATGATTGAGGCACAGAGAGGTTAAGTTGCTGTCCAGAGTCACACAGCTAGTGAATGACTGAGCTCAGACTGACGTATGGTGGGCATTTGGGCTCCAGAGCCCACACCTCCAACCACTGTGCATATGGCCTTCATTCAAACAGTCCTCCTGCCCTCCAGCACCTTCTACTGAAGAGTCCAAGAGAGCTGTTTAACCCACTGAAATAAGAATATTCAGGCATGTATGTTGCCTTCATTGCTGCTTCCCTGAAAGTGCAAAATCTTAGTTGCGGGAAGTAAATGATAATCTTAGAAAGAATAAATTTTAAAAAAATGACAAGTCTGTATGTACAATCAGAACTGAGAAAACTGAACCTGGGTTTCCTTCTCTATGAAATTAGGGGTGAAGATAGTTAATATTTGACATTACTCTCTATAGCCCTTCCCAGTCTGTGGACACATATACCAATTGGTCTTAATATATACTCTCCTGTCTCATGGGGCTGTTATTGCTTGTCAGTCTGCTTTGCTAGATTATAAAGCTTCTAGTATATAATTTCCTGTAATCACTTGCCTTGAGTAGGTAATGAGGAGTGATGGTTGAATTAGATAGTAGTAGAAGTTGAAACAACAGCAGCTCCTATTTATTGGGATCCTGTCATTCTTCAGTGGCTGAGCCATATCTGACTCTAACTAAATCTTATTAAATGCCAAATGATTGAACAGCAGTAATCATATTAGTTTGAATCAAATTCATTGTGAATGTAAGTAAAACTGCTAAAATGAGCAGTTTCATAGCCCTGACTACTGAATTTTTCCATCTCTCAGTTCAGTTTAGTTCAGTCGCTCAGTCGTGTCCAACTCTTTGTGACCCCATGAACCACAGCATGCCAGACTTCCTTGTCCATCACCAACTCCTGGAGTCCACCCAAACCCATGTCCATTGAGTCAGTGATGCCATCCAACCGTGTCATTCTCTGGTCCCCTTCTCCTCCTGCCCTCAATCTTCACATCAGGTGGCCAAAGTATTAGAGTTTCAGCTTCAACTTCAGTCCTTCCAATGAACACCCAGGACTGATCTCTTTTAGGATGGACTGGTTGGATTTCCTTGCAGTCCAAGGGGCTCTCAAGAGTCTTCTCCAATACCACAGTTCAAAAGCATCAATTCTTCAGCGCTCAGATTTCTTTCTTTCTTTCTTTTTTTTTTAAGTAATTCGATCTTTTACTATGTCTTCTAGAACATCAGCAAAGGTTTACATTACTCTTCAAGAGTTTTTGAATCAGTGTTGTTTTTTTTTTAATTAATTTTTATTTTTTAGTTTGTTTTGCTTTACAATACTGTATTCGTTTTGCTATACAATCAGCCACAAGTGTCAGCTTTCTTTATAGTCCAACTCTCACATCCATACATGACCACTGGAAAGACCATAGTCTTGACTAGATGGACCTTTGTTGACAAAGTAATGTCTCTGCTTTTAATATGCTATCTAGGTTGGTCATAACTTTTCTTCAAAAGAGCAAGCATCTTTTAATTTCATGGCTGCAGTCACTATCTACAGTGATTTTGGAGCCCAGAAAAATAAAGTCTGACACTGTTTCCACTGTTTTCCCATCTATTTCCCATGAAGTGATGGGACCAGATGCCATGATCTTCATTTTCTGAATATTGAGCTTAAAGCCAACTTTTTCACTCTCCTCTTTCACTTTCATCAAGAGGCCTTTAGTTCTTTGCTTTCTGCCATAAAGGTGGTGTCATCTGCATATCTGAAGTAATTGACGTTTCTCCCGGCAGTCTTGATTCCAGCTTGTGCTTCTTCCAGCCCAGTGTTTCTCATGATGTACTCTGCATAGAAGTTAAATAAGCAAGATGACAATATACAGCCTTGATGTACTCCTTTTCCCATTTGGAACCAGTCTGTTGTTCCATGTCCAGTTCTAACTGTTGCTTCCTAACCTGCATGCAGGTTTCTCAAGAGGCAGGTCAGGTGGTCTGCTATTCCCATCTTTTTCAGTATTTTCCACAGCTTATGGTGATTCACACAGTCAAAGGGTTTGGCATAGTCAATAAAGCAGAAATAGATGTTTTCCATCTCTCAATGTTTATCAAAATGTTACCAAATACTGGACTCTATTCTAAGCAATGAAGATATAATGGTAATTCAAGAAAAAAGCAAACAGGCAACTCTTGATCCCTGGATTTATGAAGTTTACAGTCTAGGGACTTTGAAGGATAACCATGTTCCTCTTCCCCTTAAGCATTCTCCCTCCCACCACCCCCCACCTGTCTCTAAACTCCAGTTTTACTATCTTGTCTCTTGAGGAAGGGGATGGAGAGAGTTGAGAATAGCTACTGTATCTCTATTTTCTCTTGAGCTATGTTGGATGTAATTGGAAGGGCCCTCAATTGATTCACCTTGGGCCCATTGGAGTTTTGAACCATCTGAAAACTGTTACATTTAGCAACATTTTCCTTTTCCTGATCTCATATTCCCATCAGTTCCAATCACTACTCTCTGGGAGGCTCTGATTAAATGTGGTATTTGGATAATGAAGAGATGGTAAATTCTGGTCATGTCATGATAAGAACTTTGATCCTAAGTGAATAATGACTAGTTTTCACAACCTTGTTCCTTTGTTTCTCTTCCTAAATATGTATCTAAAGGATATTTCCTCTCCTTGTTGTTAAAATTAATTTGGTCAATGTAATAACCAAATTATTACAATTATAACCAAGGCTTTAGATGTGCATACAGCCTTTATTATTTCAAAACCCTTTGTTGTTCATTGTATCTTTTGATTCTCACAAAAACTCTGTGAGATGGATATTACATCCTTGTTTTACATAATGAGGTAATTAAAGAGGTGAAGAGGATTCCTGAATTGACCACTAGTTAAGGAGCATCCTGGGCTTCCCAGGTGGCTCAGTGGTAAAGAATCCACCCAACAACACAGGAGACAGATTCCATTCTTAGATCGGGAAAAAAACAGCAACCCAATCTAGTATTCTTGTCTGGGGAAATCCCATGGATGGGGTGGACTACAGTCCATGGGGTTCCAAAAGTCGGACACAACTTAGAAATTAAACAGCAACAAAGAGCATTCCATGTTTTTGTACTAGACAATATTACCATTCGAGTAGGAAATGGCAACCCACTCCAGTATTGTTGCCTAGGAAATCCCATGAACAGAGGAGCCTGGCGGGCTATACTCCATGGGGTCACAAAAAGTCAAATATGACTGAGCGACTGACTAAGCACAATACTGCCATTACTCAGAATACATATCAACAGCCACTTTCTTTGCTGGGGTGTGTGTGTGTGTGTGTGTGTGTATTTGAGTGAGAGAGAGAAAAAGAGATTAGAGAAAAGAGGAAAAGAGGATCTAGTTAGGAGAGGAAAAAAAATTCAATTTCAATGGCTGTTCCAGATCTAAATCCAGACCTCAGATCTTTTTAATGGCATAAAGGTTTTTGGTTTGTCTGGACAGAGAATGAGAAGAAAACCTTGAAAAAGAGCCAATTGCTACAGATGACTAGGCAGAGAAAATGTCCAGTGTTGCTAGGAAACCAGTTCTGCCGTCAGGCTCAGGAATGAGAACACACTGGATGGAGGGCATTGGGCTAGAATTCTTGTTTGACATAAACTATTGAATCACGCATGCCAGTGAGGCTGAGTCAGAATCAACTAGAGCTAAAAGCAGTCAAGAAAGTTTTCCTACTTTCTTTTTTTATTTTTTCTCTTTTTAAAAAAAAAATATTTTTTTTAGGTATAAACCCCTAATTAAAGATTCAGTGGTAAATATGGGATACTTAGACATTTTTAGTACCATGCTGAGGCAGAGGGTTATAAACTGTTTTAAACCATCATTCAGAATAAGAAACACTTTCTCTGAAAATAGTAAGCTAAAAGGGACTTTTAACTTGCTTTTTTTCAGAGTACCTTTGAGGTAGTTGAAGTTATTGATCAAATGAATCATCATTACTGAGTTAAGGTCAAGATTCTTTGTCCTGTTTGTAAGAGAAGACAGCATGGTGTGTTCTTACCTTGACTCAAAAAACCTTTTTATTCATCTCTGTACTCACATAAGTAGTCATTACAGTCATGCATGTCATCTTTTCTCTGTGAGTTTCCTTTTACTCAGATTACTGAGGCCAGGTTTGTGGATTACAGTATCTTCTGAAGTGTTTAGCTTTATTTCATTCCAGGACCACAGACAGATGTCACCAACCTGATCAATTACATTTATCCTATGCGGATCACAAGGTAAACTTGGAGATGTTATGGGTCAGTCCTGAAGCAAGTCCTGTCACTCTGCTGGAGCCATAATAATAGCTACTTCATCTTTGCATGATTAAGTTAGCACTTCAATGTATTTAAGGACTGCTCAGCATTTCATTTCCTAGAGCCAGGAACAACTTCAGGGAATGTTCTGGCTTTTGCTGTTTTTGGTAAAACACATTCTCTCACTTGTCAAGATTGCAGGAAGCAGGGAGCTCTTGGCTCTCAAAATCCAGAGTGTACTCCTGCCAAAGCATATAAGTCTCTCAAAATTAAGGATACTTGTCTTTAATTGTTTCAGTTTTAACATCTATGTAATCTCACACCCTAAAATAGCTGGAAGCCACCAATGCTGGCAGTGAAGTTTGAGCCCAGGAAGAAATGAACCCAAAGTTGTCCAAGAAATATGAACTGAATAGATGAAATAAAATCTGCCTAATCCCCTTTGAATACTTTGCAGAGCAACAGTTTATGTTACCATGAGCAGTATAAGACAAAGCTGTGTTTAATTTCCCTAGAGGATTTTCTTTGAAAGATTTCTGATACATCTTCAGAAGAAATACTTTTGTTTGGAAAAGTTTAAGGATGAACCATTCCAAAGTACAGATTCATCATATTGCTGCTCTAATGTAAAATCTTCAGTGATTCCTATGGCGTGTATAGTGTCTGAATTAGTCTGGAATTCAAGGCTTTTAGGATCTGAGCCATTTTATCTTTCAGGCTGATCTTCCACTAATCCTAAGTCTCCCAGGTACCAACCCACACTCTTTCCTACTCATCTTTTGCTTGGTACCTCTCCCTCTCGTCTTACATGTCTGGATTCTATCATCTTTTCAAGCCCCTTCTCTAGTGCTCTATCTTTCAGGAAGCTTTCTCTGACCTGTGCAGTTTGGGAGAATGTTTTCCCATCTCAGAAATCTCACAAGGTTTTATCTCTGAGTGCATTTATTCTTTTCAACCCTGTGGATCAGTTTTTTCATCGTCCAGTTTTCTCTTCATTACTAGGCTCTTTGCTCCTTGAGAACAGAGTCCCATTCTGTTTTACTTTCAGGTTGGTCAAAATATGCTAATTATATGCTAATAAGTGATGGAGTGGATGAGTGAGATCTGGAGGAAGTGCTGTTTGTCAGGTGACCTCATGCAGGGTGAGGGGAGAGCAGCAGTGTACAAAGTGAGAGGACAAATCCATTCTAACCAAAAGGAGAGGTTTCACAAGGAAGTGATTGTGGGCAGAGCTATGTTGATTGTCCAAAGGTTTAATTCTTTGCAAATGTTCCTCTCGCTATTGCACTTTCAGATCTTTTCTTTCTTAATTATAGTTTTGTAATTTATCAAAGAACTGCAAATAACTGACTCATTGGAAAAGACCCTGATGCTGGGAAGGATTGAAGGCAGAAGGAGAAGGGGATGACAGAGGATGAGATGGTTGGATGGCATCCCCGACTTGATGGGCATGAGTTTGAGTAAGCTCCGGGGGTTGGTAGTGAACAGGGAAGCTTGGTGTGCTGCGGTCCATGGGGTCACAAAGATCAGACACGACTGAGTGACTGAGCTGACCTGAATTTATCAAAGGGAACTAAGAGGATGCATGAGAAGGTGAAAGAAAAAGGCATGGCACAATCAAAAGTTACAGTAAGTCCCCTACATATGAACCTTCAAGTTGAAAACTTTCAAAGATGTGACCGTGCATTCGCATGTCCAGTCACGTAAGTTATTTCATATGTCTGGTGTATATCAGCACCTGTGTGCCTCCTGTACAAGCAGTTATGCTTTTCTGTGCTTTAGTATATAGTACTGTATAGAGTACAGATATACAGTACCTTTACTTCAAGTCCAAGATTCTGGAAGCAAGCATAAAAACAGCAGTGATGCAGCTGGTACTAATGTACTTTTCAAGGTATTGTACTATAAGATTTAAAGTGTTTTCTTTATTGTGTTGATTTTTTTATGTGTTATTTGTGTGAGAAGGATTGTACATCTATTACAGTATAGTAATATATAGCTGATGGTGTTAGTCAGATATCTAGGCTAACTTTATTGGAACAAAGTTGAACTTGACAAATGTGCCCCCGAATGGAATTCATTCATATGTAGGGGATTCACTGATTGGCTACAGAGGCAATGGTTGCTCTTTCCTTGTGGACACACCCTCTTTATCTTTCCCCTTGTGACTGTAATGAGATGGGATTGGTTCCACAATATTCATACACAATATAGCTTTTGTAAACATGAAAGTTATGTTGTGTTTAAAAATCTTAGGAGATTGCTTTCTCTTTACAGAGATGTCTTTACTGTGGAATTATAAATTTAGAACCATAGTGTTCTAGATTTACTTTCAGACTCCCCAGAATACATGTGATCTTAAATGGTTCAATGATACTTTACTAATGAATAAGTTCAAACTATACACGAGTGAGTAATTTAGTTAGAGTTGTATAGCTTTTTAAATAAAGACTCAAGAGTAAAATCCAATTTTAAATCATAGGTTAAATATCCTGTTTTTTGTTGGTCTGGGGATATTTTTTGATTTAATGATAAATCATTCACTGAGGATCTGAGTTAAAAAAAAATGAACTGCCCTCAAAGAATTCTTAGTAAGTCCTCTTTATCATTTTAAAAATTCAGGTAAAGTCCTGATTCACCAAATAGTCTTATTTGTAATTCATTTTAGAACTGTACAAAAAAGATCATCACGACCCAGATAATCACGATGGTGTGATCACTCATCTAGAGCCAGACATCCTGGAATGTGAAGTCAAATGGGCCTTAGAAAGCATCACTATGAACAAAGCTAGTGGAGGTGATGGAATTCCAGTTGAGCTATCTTAAATCCTGAAAGATGCCACTGTGAAAGTGCTGCACTCAATATGCCAACAAATTTGGAAAACTCAGCAGTGGCCACAGGACTGGAAAAGGTCAATTTTCATTCCAATCCCAAAGAAAGGCAATGCCAAAGAATGCTCAAACTATCACACAATTGCACTCATCTCACACACTAGTAAAGTAATGCTCAAAATTCTCCAAGCCAGGCTTTAGCAATATGTGAACCGTGAACTTCCTGATGTTCAATCTGGTTTTAGAAAAGGCAGAGGAACCGGAAATCAAATTGCCAACATCTGCTGGATCATGGAAAAAGCAAGAGAGTTCCAGAAAAACATCTATTTCTGCTTTATTGACTATGCCAAAGCCTTTGACTGTGTGGATCACAATAAATTGTGGAAAATTCTGAAAGAAATGGGAATCCCAGACCACCTGACCTGCCTCTTGAGAAATCTGTATGCAGGTCAGGAAGCAACAGTTAGAACTAGACGTGGAACAACAAACTGGTTCTAAATAGGAAAAAGAGTATATCAAGGCTGTATATTGTCACCCTGCTTATTTAACTTCTATGCAGAGTACATCATGAGAAACGCTGGACTGGAAAAAACACAAGCTGGAATCAAGATTGCCGGGAGAAATATCAATAACCTCCGATATGCAGATGACACCACCCTTATGGCAGAAGGTGAGGGGGAGCTAAAAAGCCTCTTGATGAAAGTAAAAGAGGAGAGTGGAAAAAGCTGATTTAAAGCTATCATTCAGAAAACGAAGATCATGGCATCTGGTCTCATCACTTCATGGGTTCTGCTTTATTGACTATGCCAAAGCCTTTGACTGTGTGGATCACAATAAATTGTGGAAAATTCTGAAAGAAATGGGAATCCCAGACCACCTGACCTGCCTCTTGAGAAATCTGTATGCAGGTCAGGAAGCAACAGTTAGAACTAGACGTGGAACAACAAACTGGTTCTAAATAGGAAAAAGAGTATATCAAGGCTGTATATTGTCACCCTGCTTATTTAACTTCTATGCAGAGTACATCATGAGAAACGCTGGACTGGAAAAAACACAAGCTGGAATCAAGATTGCCGGGAGAAATATCAATAACCTCCGATATGCAGATGACACCACCCTTATGGCAGAAGGTGAGGGGGAGCTAAAAAGCCTCTTGATGAAAGTAAAAGAGGAGAGTGGAAAAAGCTGATTTAAAGCTCATCATTCAGAAAACGAAGATCATGGCATCTGGTCTCATCACTTCATGGGAAAGAGATGGGGAAACAGTGAAAACAGTGTCAGACTTTATTTTTTTTGGGGCTCCAAAATCACTGCAGATGGTGACTGCAGCCATGAAATTAAAAGACGCTTACTCCTTGGAAGAAAAGCTATGACCAACCTACATAGTATATTCAAAAGCAGAGACATTACTTTGCCGACTAAGGTCCGTCTAGTCAAGGCTATGGTTTTTCCAGTGGTCATGTATGGATGTGAGAGTTGGACTGTGAAGAAGGCTGAGCGCCGAAGAATTGATGCTTTTGAACTGTGGTGTTGGAGAAGACTCTTGAGAGTCCCTTGGAGTGCAGGGAGATCCAACCAGTCCATTCTGAAGGAGATCAGCCCTGGGATTTCTTTGGAAGGACTGATGATAAAGCTGAAGCTCCAGTACTTTGGCCACCTCATGTGAAGAGTTGACTCATTCGAAAAGACTCTGATGCTGAGAGGGATTGGAGGCAGGAGGAGAAGGGAACAACCAAGGATGAGATGGCTGGATGGTATCACGGACTCGATGGACGTAAGTCTGAGTGAACTCCGGGAGTTGGTGATGGACAGGGTGGCCTGGCGTGCTGTGATTCATGGGGTCGCAGAGTTAGACACGACTGAGCGACTGAACTGAACTGAACTGAGGTATGGCCTTAGCTCCAAAGGAGCAAAAGTCTATGGCTGCACTTGAACTGTCTGTTTCCACTATCTGTCGCAAGCATCTCTTCATTTAGTTCTTGATTATGGGGCATCCATACCCCACTGCACCACTGGGTTTGGAAAAAGAAATTCAGCTTACCATCAGCCAAGCCATAGAAGTTCTGGCCCTGCTGTTTGCACTTGTCCTACTTTCTTTGACCGCACTGTAATTTCTGGGCACACAACTGTCATCATCCTTCGATCATGCCCACCAGAGCTGTGATGACAGCCACAGTCCCCAGGCCACGTGACAGGATGCATTCTCGGCCCTCGTGGTTGATGATCTTTCACTGTCTACACTCAAGCACGCCTGTAGCTGATTATCTCAGACTATGCCTGAAAGTTGAAAGAAGGCAGATGGTTTGTGGTTCATTGTGAGGAGTAAGGTCTTATTGGGGCTGTTTAAACAGTGGAATGCTTCCCAAGCCATTGCAGCCTTTCTTATCTGTAGCTTTGAGGAGGTGGAGTGTGGGTGTAGACTCAGTGACCTTTTAGGTTTCCTGCCAACTCGGCTGTGAATCTCTAGGAGCAAGCCAGGGGTCAATGGCTGGATTCGCTTTTAATGTTTTTCACCGAAGTATGACATATATAAAATTGCACACATTGTAAGTCACACAGACTATTTATCATCATTGGCAATCTATTCAAAATTCCAAATTAGATATGTCTGTTTCATTATTGCCAAATTCTGACAATCAACATTTTTACAGGATTGATTACATGCTACTGTTTATATCATCTTTTATATAGCATTTGATTTTGTTTTTGTTATTTGCAGTGATATAAATGCAGTTTAAGTATAGTATAGGAAGGTAGTATCTATGATATGAAGCTGTTAAAATAGCAGTTTAAAAATAATATTTATTATTAAGTGATTTAAGAATAATGTTTATTTGTTCATGGACTTCCCTAGTAGCTCAGAGGTTAAAGCATCTGCCTGGAATGCGGGAGACCTGGGTTCAATCCCTGGGTTGAGAAGATCCCCTGGAGAAGGAAATGGCAACCCACTCCAGTACTCTTGCCTGGAGAATCCCATGGAGGGAGGAGCCTGGTAGGCTACAGTCCATGGGGTCGCAAAGAGTCGGACACGACTGAGTGACTTTTCATTTCATTCATTCATTCATATATGTTCATTGTAGTTGATTTGAAAAATACAGAGAAGCAAAGTACAAAAAAGAAATCCAAGTAATCAATACTTACTCAGCTTTATCACCTAAGCCTAACCATTCACAACACTTTAATGTATACCATTTCAGATACACACACACATGTTCATGTATATTTAAACAAATTTGAATCATACTAGGCAATTATTATCTAATATTTATCAATTAAAAATATGAGATAAATCTCTTAAAATTTTAAATGGCTGTAATATGGCTATTGTATGAATATATTGTAATTTATTTAACAAATACTTGCTTGGTTATTGAACCATGTTCAGTTTTACAGTCCCATAAGTATTACATGATTTAAATTCATTATTTAATTTAAATTTTTATTTCTTATCATTAAAAAAAAAAACATTCCTAGAAGTAGATTTGCTAGGTCAAATAGCATACATGCCTTAAGACATTTGATATATATTGCCAATTGCCCTTGAGAAAGTTGGTATCACTTAATACTCTAAATATCAGAGGCTAAGTATTTGTTTCCTAGAACCACTGCCAACTTTCTTTTTTTTTTAATTAATTTATTTATTTTACTTTACAATACTGTATTGGTTTTGCCATACATCAACATGAATCCGCCACGGGTGTACATGAGTTCCCAGTCCTGAACCCTTCTCCCACCTCCCTCCCCATACCATCCCTCTGGGTCATCCCAGTGCACCAGCCCGAAGCATCACTGGTGGTTCGTTTCTTACATGATATTATACATGTTTCAATGCCATTCTCCAAACTTTCTAAATTATACTTAAATAAAAGAATATAAAAATTTGATGGATAAAAAAATTCATTTTGTTTTCATATGCATTGTTGATTATCAGTATAAATCATCTGTAAAGTACATTTATTGATCATTGCTTATGTCTTTTGTCCATCATACTGAGGCATCGTTTATTCTCTTATCACTATATAGGATTTATGTTATGACTAAGGAGATAGTAATCTTACACATATTCTTCTGTTTGTCTTTGTTTCTTGAATTATCACTCAAACTCAGACTTGAGATCAGAACATTTACCCAGAGCTAATTTGAAATAAATCTTAAAGACTAGAAAAATGAATCCCCTTTTAAGCAGTCTCAAAAGACTGTTTTACATTTGCAACTTTTTCTTTATGATTTCAAGATGTGTGCCTAGAAAGACCCATGAATAGTACAAAAGATGTGACTGTAATCTTTTCTAGAATGGAAAGTAGTGAAATAGTCCAACAGTAATTTTAAAATTCTCATTGGACTAATTTGAGTAGTAATTATCCTATTTTTAACCTTTCTAATAAAAATTGATAGTGGCTATCAACCAATATTTGCTCATTGATTATGCAGTGCAGGATTATTTAATAATTACAGAAGTTAGAATGGATTTGTGTATCTTCAGAACTGTGAGCATATTGAGCTGATTTATGGGGAAAAACTTACTGAATATTTTATTTCAATGTTTTGTCTAGGTGACAGATTCCTTTTAGGAACTGGTACTGAAAAGCCTTTTTACTGTAGTTTGTAATAGAAGATTTCAAAATTAGTGTAAGTCTTTTAAAAGAAATTTATTTCAGTGTTTAGCTGGTCAACATTTGGTTACTGTCTAAAACAAATCATGACAGCTAAAGCCAAGGTCTTGGAACATTGCTTAGTTCATCAGTTTCAGTGCAAAGATGTCATCCAGGAATATGTTGGGATTTACTGAGGAAATTAGGTACTTAGATTTGATGTATCTCTTGGAGGCTAGTGGGGAAAAAAATGTTTCAGAACGTAGAATTAGAGCCAAGTTATTTTACTTTCTAAAATTTCTCTAACAAATTATTTTTCTTAATTTTATTTATTCTGCATTTAAATCATTGAAAAAAGATCTTGAGAAGTCTCAGTGTAATATGATTAAGCTTAAAGACCAACCTTTTGACTCAATTAACAGAAGTGAATGAAGTGATGGCAACACATAACATGATACTTGAAGCTGGAGAGAAGTCTGATATTTGAGGCAGTTTTGAGGTAATGGAAATTACCACCTCAGGCAGACAATTTGTTTTTACTAAAGATAAGTTTTGGGAAGCCAGACTGAATATGACTTGTTAGAAATAAGAATGTTTAACGTGGGAGGGATAAATGGCTATGTATATAGTCAAGATTTATTTTCCTGTCAACTCTTGCCTCCTTGCTGTAAGTATAAGCACTCGCTCCTTTGATGGGGTGCTTTGATTACAGCTCTTGATAAGCAGGAGAAGAAAAGGAGAAGGAGCAGGGCTAAGTAAAGTTTCCAATACTGTTTCAGAGGACGTATCGATTTTTGTAACTAGAAACACACTGAACATTCCTCAATGTCCTTAATGTCCTTTTTCCCAATGCCCTTAATGTTCATTGGGTTAATTCCTCAATTAACTTGAGTGCAAGACAAGAAGATTGAATCAAGATTCTTTTTAGAACTCCTTCCGCATCTACTGATGTATTATGACTTCAAGAGAATGAGGTAGAGATCATGTGATGAGAACAGTTTCATCTTGTCAAAGTCAAGTCCGTGGGTCCACCAGCTTCTGTGGGCAGATAGACACTGCTTCTTTCCTTCCTATCTCTTCTTTTTCTGAAAGATTTTTTTTTTTTTTTGATGTGGACCATTTTTAAAGTCTTTATTAAGTTTGTTACAATATTGCTTCTGTTTCATGTTTTGGTTTTTATACAAAGCATGTGGGATCTTAGCTCCCCAGCCAGGGACTGATGAACCTGTACCCCCTGCACTAGAAGGCACAGTCTTAACCCCTGGACTATCAGGAAAGCTCCTCCCTCCAATCTCAGTACTAATGCTAATGATAATAACAACATGAAAGGAAATAAAACAAATCTCTATGCAAAATCACACGCTATCGAGAGTTTTGACTAGTACCCTAGACCTAGCCTATTTCCCCTAGCCTTCCAAAGGATTTCATGCGTTCAATTATTCTTTTTTCTCTCTTACATCCTCAGTTTCTCTATAACCATTGGATGACTGCCATCAGCTCACAAACCTATCTTAATTCACCCATCTTAAAACAAAGAAACCACCTTTGACCTCACTTTCCCTCCATTATCACAACTTTAAAAGCTTATCTGGACTTTCTGTCTCCACTTCCTCTCACCTATTTCAGTGCTGATGCTAGATTTCCATCTATACCATGCACTGTAATGGCATTCATAAGCATCCCCAGTGGTCTACACCTTCTTAGAACTGATGGTCAGTTATCTGACTAACTTTCTTGACCTCTCAGCTATTGTTTCACTTCTCAGCGATTACTTCATGACTTTGTATCTCTAGGGAAACTCGCCCTTCCCTAGCCTTCCTTTCCTTTACTCTTGCTAGATTTCCTTATATTTAACTAGCTGTTTTCTATCTCCTTTGCTGGATCTTCTCTTTTACTTTACCTCTGAATTTTTGAGTGCTTGAACATTTCAGTCATTGAAGAGATGGGTATAATTTTTGAACAGACTTTTGGACTCTGTGGGAGAAGGCAAGGGTGGGATGATTTGAGAGAATAGCATTGAAACATGTATATTACCACACATGAAATAGATCGTAAGTCCAAGTTCAATGCATGAGACAGAGCACTTAGGGCCAGAGCACTGGGATGACACTGAGGGATGGGATGGGGAGTGAGGGTTCAGGATGGGGGACACATATACACCCATGGCTGATTCATGTGAATGTATGGCAAAAACCACTACAATATCGTAAAGTAATTAGCCTCCAATTAAAATAAATAATTTAAAAAAACCTAATTCAGGAAAGAGAGACATTGATTCTTGTATCAGATGTTTAAGGCCAGCCACTAGATATATTGCAATTATCTTTGAAAGTAAAAGTGAAAGTGTTTGTTGCTCAGTCCTGTCCAGCTATTTGCAACCCCATGGACTGTAGCCTGCCAGGGTCCTCTGTCCATGGAATTGTTCAAGCAAGAATACTGGGTGGGTTGCCATGCCCTCCTCTTTGAAGAGCTCAAATTCTTCCCATCTCTAGAATGACATCTTGGGTCATCTTTTTTCATCCCCTAAATACACAAATTCTTTAAAATATATTTTTGCTAGTTACTAAAATTATTAAAAATTGGATTATTTTTAAAAAATGCATATGGGCTTCCCTAGTGGCTCAATGATAAAGAATATGCCTGCAATGCAAGAGACCTGGGTTCAGTCCCTGGGTAGGGAAGATTCCCTGGAGGAAGGCTGAGCAACCCACTCCAGTATTCTTTCCTGGAGAATCCCATGGACAGTGTTGCCTGGTGGCTACAGTCCATGGGATCGCAAAGAGTCAGACACGACTTAAGTGACTTGGCACACAGGGCATACAGTTACGAGAATGGGTTAAGTGGTGACTTCAATTCAGTTCAGTTCAGTTCAGTCGCTCAGTCGTGTCTGACTCTTTGCAACCCCATGAACTGCAGCATGCCAGGCCTCCCTGTCCATCACCATCTCCCGGAGTTCACTCAAACTCACGTCCATCGAGTGTTGATGCCATCCAGCCATCTCATCCTCTGTCATCCCCTTCTCCTCCTGCTCCCAATCCCTCCCAGCATCAGAGTCTTTTCCAATGAGTCAACTCTTCGAATGAGGTGGCCAAAGTACTGGAGTTTCAGCTTTAGCATCATACTTTCCAAAGAACACCCAGGACTGATTTCTTTTAGAATGGACTGGTTGGATCTCCTTGCAGTCCAAGGGACTCTCAAGAGCCTTCTCCAACACCACAGTTCAAAAGCATCAATTCTTCAACGTTCAGCTTTCTTCACAGTCCAACTCTCACATCCATACATGACTACTGGAAAAACCATAGCCTTGACTAGACGGACCTTTGTTGGCAAAGTAATGTCTCTGCTTTTGAATATGCTATCTAAGTTGGTCATAACTTTTCTTTCAAGGAGTAAGTGACTTACTCATACATAAAAAGAGATCAACAAGAAACAGAAAAGACTGGGGAGACTGTGAGTTGAAATAGTGAAGGATAATCAGGAAGAGTTTACCTGCATCCAGCCTGGAGCTGAGATATGGACCTGCAGAGGCAGAAACAACCGGGGCACCGTCCAGATAACAGAAGTCATCAAGAGAAAAAGTGAAAAAGGAGAAGAGAATCAGAGCTGAACACAGGGACTTCTCAACACTGGCGTGGAAGGTAGAGAGTAAAAATCTGATTAGAAGAGAAAGCACTGAGACACAAAGTCTAAAAAGATATCAGGATACAAGGAAGGAGCAAGTGATGAAGGAGGAGGAGAGGGAAAAGAAGGGGAGGAAGATAAAGAGAAGGGTAAGGAGGAATGGAGGAAGAGGAGGGGAGAAAGAAGAAGAGGAGCTGGGGAAGCAGGAGGAGGAGGAGAAGAAACAGCTGCCACCTCAGCTGAGAGTTCAGCACAGATGGTTGACTTGGGACACAGAGACAAGGTGAAGGGTCACTGTGTAAGACCTAACGGCCTTTTCTCAGGATCTGTCGCTCTGAAGACCACAGTGACTCGGATTTGATGCAACAGGCAAGAGGATTATTAGGCCGGCGCGCCGGGGTTCAATCTCCACCTGAGGAGATGAACCTCGAACACTAATCGCGAGGAACTTTTATACCGAAAAATCACAGGCAGGTGTGGGTGGGGTCAGGATGTTGGGAACAATGTGGTAGGGAGCCATAGGCAGGTGTAGGTGGGGTGAGGACGCTTGATTGGTGGGATAGGTCTGCAGGTAATTAAGTCGAAACAGTTGACTGACCACCCTGCGGTGCTTGGCCAGTTCTTAGAAGAACAATTACCCGGAAAAGTCCGACAGAAAATACATCTTTTTGAGAGGGGGTCTCCTTGCAAGGTCAGGAAACTAGGTTGTAAGTCATCAGTTAAGAATTAATAGAATGGGGCTTTGTTAGGGACCAGGAGACTCTAATCGCGAGGAACTTTTATACCGAAAAATCACAGGCAGGTGTGGGTGGGGTCAGGATATTGGGAACAATGTGGTAGGGAGCCATAGGCAGGTGTAGGTGGGGTGAGGACGCTTGATTGGTGGGATAGGTCTGCAGGTAATTAAGTCGAAACAGTTGACTGACCACCCTGCGGTGCTTGGCCAGTTCTTAGAAGAACAATTACCCGGAAAAGTCCGACAGAAAATACATCTTTTTGAGAGGGGGTCTCCTTGCAAGGTCAGGAAACTAGGTTGTAAGTCATCAGTTAAGAATTAATAGAATGGGGCTTTGTTAGGGACCAGGAGACTCTGAGTCACCAGATAAGGGGAAAGTTATCTTCCGTGAGGCATGGCCTGCCTCCGGGGTTTTAACATAAAGGGGACTTAAAATTTTAACCTAGGTTCTTCAACTGGAATAGAGGATTGGATGCAGATCAGGGCTCCTGAGAGGGTCCAGTTCTGTCACCAGAGGAGAAAGAACTAAGAAAGCTCAGGATCCTTACAGGAACATCCACCTGATTGTGGAGTTTATTGTAAAGAGATATTTGTTCCGGGATCCCTGCACGCTAACTGACTGCCCCCGTGACGTGCAGGGCCAGTGGGTCTTACAGGAGTAATTTTCATCGCCAAGACACCTTAAAGTCGACCCACATAACCACTGGTTGATATTAAAGTAACTCCCCTGTGAATACCATGCTGGCAGCCATCAAATTTACATCCATCTATATGAGACGACAGCGTCCTCTTCAGAAAGTCATTAACTACACATGTCCCTTCACCTTTGCTTCTCTGTATCCTAGACACATGTCATGTCATCTGGTGAATATAGCAGGGCTCCAGTTCTCATTAATTTAATTAATTCTGTTGATCAGAATTTAGACTCTCCCCGACTCAAGATATCTCCTGCTGGGCTTCGATGAATGGACATGCTTGAAATAGTATTCAAGATCGTTTGTTCTCTTCATATTACAAGTGTTTAAAATAGATTATTCCCCAAATCATATCTTAACCTCACAGCTTGCTAACCTTTCAAAACACTAATCATTCTCAGTGGATGTAAATTTAAAATCCATGAAGGAATGCTGCATTTCAGTTCACTCGCGGATTGTTTAGGGCAAAATAGAATACTTGTATCAGCCAAAAGGTAAATTAGCACTATTTAAAGGAAATTTTTAACGTAAAAATATCTAGAACAGTTTTGTGAAATTAAATTCTTGAAAAGCACATTCAAAGCAGCAGCAAAGATTCTATCACTCCCCATTGGCCTCTTTGCTGCCGAGCTCTTTAGGACTCTTTTGGGAGGAGAGCCCCTTAGTCCTAATTAGATCATGTTGTGTATATGCAACAAGGAAGCACTGTATTTGTAGACCTCATGACTCTGTGTGCTTATGTGCACCCAGTCATGTCTGACTCACTGCAACCCCATGGACTGTAGCTGCCAGGATCCTCTGTCCATGGAATTCTCCAGGCAAGAATACTGGAGGTAGTTGCCACTTCCTTCTCCAGGGGATTTCCCCTACCCAGGGATTGAACCTGCCTCTCTTGCACTGGCAGGCAGAATCTTTACCACTACGACCACCTGCATGACTAAACACCCCTAAAGCAAATGAGCTCAGTAATGGTGCTGTTGTTCCTTGTCCAGTTCTAACTGTTGCTTCCTGACCTGCACACAGGTTTCTCAAGAGGCAGGTCAGGTGGTCTGGTATTCCCATCNTGACCTACTCCTTTTCCTATTTGGAACCAGTCTGTTGTTCCATGTCCAGTTCTAACTGTCGCTTCCTGACCTGCATACAGATTTCTCAAGAGGCAGGTCAGGTGGTCTGGTATTCCCATCTCTTTCAGAATTTTCCACACTTTATTGTGATCCACACAGTCAAAGGCTTTGGCATAGTCAATAAAGCAGAAATAGATGTTTTTCTGGAACTCTCTTGCTTTTTCCATGATCCAGCGGATGTTGGCAATTTGATCTCTGGTTCCTCTGCCTTTTCTAAAACCAGCTTGAACATCAGGGAGTTCACAGTTTACGTATTGCTGAAGTCTGGGGCTTGGAGAATTTTGAGCATTACTTACTAGCATGTGAGATGAGTGCAATTGTGCGGTAATTTGAGCATTCTTTGGCATTGCCTTTCTTTGGAATTGGAATGAAAACTGACCTTTTCCAGTCCTGTGGTCACTGCTGTGTTTTCCAGATTTGCTGGCATATTGAGTGCAGCACTTTCACAGCATCATCTTTCAGGATTTGAAACAGCTCAACTGGAATTCCATCACAGAAAATGATATGTCTTAGATTGCTTCAAAGTAATATGAGGCTGCTGGGGTTACACTTGAGTTAATTACAATTACCTCTACTTTTGTGTATGTTTGAAATTCTCCATTAAAAAGTTGTTTTTTTTTTTTTTAAATAACACTAACAAAATTATTGGGGAAGAATTGGTAGAGGACAGATAATTTTCAGGGCAGTGGAAATATTCCGTGTGATACCATAATAGCGGACACATGTCATTATACATTTGTCAAAACCCACAGGATATACAACCCCGAGACTGAACTCTTTATAAACTATGGATTTGGGTGGTAATGAGGTGTCAGTCTAGTTTCTTCCATTGTAACAAACATACCAGTCTGGAGGGGATCAGGAAGTATATGGGAACTCTCTACACTTATTGCTCAGTTTTGCTGTGAGCCTAACACTGCTATGAGAAAATTAAGTTGATTAAAATAATAATAAAAGACTGTTTCAGGCACGGCTCCACGTGACCCTCAGAACCCACAGTCCTAGCCTGCACTGGAGCTCAAACAGGCTGCTCTTTAGAACAATCACGGGTCTGAACGAGCCACCTCAAGGGGGCCCAGCATTCAGCTTTTAATTTTAGACATAAAGAACTTCCAGCAAAGAAAACTCTATCGCTTTTAATATAACTAGACCATCTCCACCTTTTCGCCCACAGTCCACGCACACCGCAAAACCCTGAAATTCATGGCTCTGTGGTGTGCACGGATTGTTTATATCACAGAACCCTAAAGATCACGTCAAAGAGCCCCACACACAGAAATGAATTACAGTCCTAAGCCCTCCATGCACTGGCTCACCGAGCAAGAGCAACGCGGTGACCGTCGGGGCGGGCGCCTGAGAGGGAGAAGGACGCCCGCAGAGGGGATGGCTGTCGCCAGCGCCCCTGCCACTCTGCCTCCCTCCCACCCAGCCCCCGGGCCTCAGGCGCTCCCGAGTGTGCCCTGGCGGAGGCCTGCAGGCTGTGGCCACCCGATCTGGTCAAACAATGGGACCCAGCACCTTCCTTTCGGCCCTGTGGTTTTAAAGAACATTGGACCAACCAATGAATTAAGACAGATAAGATCTAGGGCATCTTGGGAATCTCTGGTTTTAAACAGATTAGGAAGTTTAACCAATGCTTGTGTATCTTCCTTCCTGCATTAGAGGCATACAATAAATATGCGGAGATATTTGGTTTATTCAATTAAGTTGCGTTACTTACTTGCTACTAACATGTAAAAACTGTTCTTTTAAAAACCCTGGACTTTAGTATTGAAACAAGATCAATACTTGTGGGCTTCCTGCTGTCTGCTACCCCACTCCCAGTGCCTGGGACGCAGCAGTTACTCAATGAAGAAAGAAGCGGAGCTTTGTTAAGTGAAGCCTGCTTATCAAGTGGCACCACCAGGAAACACACCTTCCTCAGTGGCCCAGCCCCTTATCTCAGGATACTCCTCACCTTCAAATGGGACCCTGCTACCTACATCCTTGCAGAGTAACACCTGCCCTAGAAGACAGAGGGACGGAAGAATGGACAGACAGACCAGAAAATCTACCCCATCCACAGGATCCTCCAGGGCTTTTTCTCAGAACCTTAAGCTACTGGGTCTGCCCAAATTGACATTTCAATTTTTTATTAAAGAAAACATAATAAAGCTATTTGGATCTCCATTTCAGAATCCCAGCTCAAACTGTAACCGTTTCTTTAAATGACTTTTGGTCTGCAAATTGCCAAAAGTACAAACACATCACTAACAAGAAAATCGCTGTTTCTTCTGGGGAGGCAGATGTACAAAACGGCCTTTTACAAGTGGGCAGAGGGGACGGGAGAGGAGAGAAATCGAGCTGCTGCCTGTCAAGAGCCAGAGCACAAAACTGCTTTTGAAATGAACCAGTCACCTAACTCATTAAATATCAAATGCTGGACCAGGCAAAAACTTCCTCTCATTCAGAGGCATACCTGATTCTGACCCCCAAACACACACTACTGCAATCAGCAGAAGACTGCACCGATTAAGAGATTCTAGCATTCGAGAGAGCTGGAAGAGCCTGGCAGGCACCAGCTCCCTTTCACAGTAAGCTATTTTATGTGTCGGCACTGTGTCTTTCCATAAAACAAATGGGACCTTAGGGCAGAAAGGTAAGGGGTACAAAATAATACATCACTCTTCACTTACTAGGAAGAGTTTGACAGGAGACAGTTCTACTTCCCAATTAATTCCTAAAAATCAGTGCACAATATTCAATCATTTTGTGAATTTTGCTCTTCTTGGAAACTCTCTCTTGAGAATGAGTTTTGACTGGTGGAAAAGCTGTATAGAAACATGACCCTGCCTAGTACCATGTTTCAAAAAGGCACCGAGATTCTGAGCTTTAACTAGTTCACTGCTGTTAAGGAGAACCTTCTTATTTCAATGAATTCTGACACTTCTTGCAGGAGACAGCATTCAGCAAAGACACAATTTTAATTCCTTGTTAGTGGAAGAAACAGTTCAATGGAGCAGATTAGGAAATAAAACCCTGGAGGAAGAGTTTCAGTCACCTAAATTGTCTGACAGAATCTGCACATTTTAAAAGCAAGGATTAAATCCCAGGTTTTCACCAGAAGTCAGCATAGCTTTTTCTTTCTTTTTTTTTTTTTTTTGGTGCTATTATAAATGAAATTGTTTTGTTTTCTGATTGTTAATTGCTAGTTTATAGAAATACAACTGATTTGTATTGATTTTATACTCTGAGGCTTTGCTGAATTTGTTTAAGAGCTCTAATTGCTATTAACAAGTGACCCTTGCTCTAGTCCACACTTTCTTTCATCCGGATTTAACTGCTGAAGAAACCAAGCAACTGGGACTTGCCCAAGGTTCTACTGCCTCTTACAGCTGAGCTTCCACTCAGCTCAGCGCTCCAGCTCACCCCCTCAACTGAACTCGGTTCTTCCCAGTGTGATATATACACGCAAATTCCAGTGAAGTCCCTCTACAAAGCCTCCTGTCCCTCCTGCCAACCTCCCTGTCTCCACCTCCTGACTGCCTTCTCCACCTGATGATTGCCACCATCACAAGCCCAGCTGGACTCCTACTCCAACCCTGGCCCTCAGCTCTGGCCGCCTGCTTGCAGAGAGACCTCTCAATAAATGAAACCACCAGACCCTTTATTCGCACCCTCCTATCTGAAGAGAACCACTGGGGGCATCCACCACCTCTGTTCCCCCTGCTCCGATGCTGGTGACCCTGGTCCCCAACGAGAGAGCCCTGGTCTCAGGCCTCCCGGAGCTCTGCACACATGGTTTGGGCAAGGTCAGACCCTTTGCTTACAACACACCTTCCAGGAAAGCAGGGAAATTCAGAATGCAAGCCAGAAATATTTTAGGGTTCCCCCTCCTTGGAATCTGATTTTCATGCTCACAGAAAGGCAGCCTCAAAGGTGGAACTCGAATCTCCAGATTGGAGAAGCTCTAGCCTAGCTTTCTTCATCAAGAGCTAAATCTGGACATGGTATCATTTCTCAAAGCAGCAGGGCTCCTAATTGCGACAAAGAATACCACTGAAATTGTTACCCAAAATATAAATATGATTTCAGAGCTGTTGGCGAGGACTCACATTTTGTGACTATATGAAACTTAATTTCACACCTTGTATAAACATTTGCTCATTCACAGCAATTGTTGCAAGTTCTAAGGAAAACCACTATTTGTTTTAGCTAAATTACAATAAATCACATGCTTCTGATTTCTGCACAGGGTGATAGCTAAAGACGTTTTCCCTCAAAACTGCAATAAGACGAGCGTAAGCTCCATGGAGTCTGGGCCCATGTGCTGACATGAAACAAAAATACCGTCTCCAATCATGAAGAAGTCAAACACATAAGAAAATGCACAGATGATCCCAAATGCCTTTCTCCCCAGTCTGTTTATTTTAAAATGTGGCCATTTGTGAGAAACACGCCTAACTCATGCACACAGCACGCTCTTCTTCCACCGACTCCTCCAAGGAGAAGAAATGACTAGTTCCAAAGAGGAGGACCAGAGGGGGCTCGCAGGATTTATAATGACCTGGGCAGCTAAGGCTGGTCTGCAGACACAATGGCAGGTAGGCGATTCACCATCTTGACCCAACCATCCAGTAAGGCTACAGCATAAGGGCGGTTGGGCTACGGTCGGCCTGTGGGCCCAGGATCGTTGCTCTACCACCCAGAGGCAGCAAGGGGAGCTCAGAGGCGGGGCACGATGCCGGGCAAGGAATTAGCAGGCTTTCAGACAAGAACGGGCCTCTGATTTGCAACCACATCCGCTCACAGATCTGTTTTCTTCCCACTTTATTTTGAAGTGGTAGGGAAGGTGAGAAAAGGGATTCCAATCAGGAGGAAAGCATTTGCAGGAAAGAGCTAATCAGCTTAGACCAAGCCCCCATCCCACTCAGATGTGCACGTGCCCGGAGCAGCAGCAGCAGACGTAGCGGGCGCAGTGCGTGTGTTCTGCACTCCCTATGTCCCTCCTCGTGCAGTAGCTGGCTGCGCTGATGGCCCCCGGTGGTTTACACCCGTGTTTTGGCCAGTCCCTTCTCCTGAAGTCTGCGATGGTTTTGTTATTCGCTTCAGCCCACAGAATGCGGCTGTGCTTCAGTATAACTCAGTCCCCTCTCACTGCCTCAAGAGTGCCACACTTCAGAAGGAAAAGTTTAAGATGGGTATACAGAATTCAGATGTAACAGCCAACCTGCCAAATAAACTTTCTCATTTCCTAATCATCCTGCAAACTTTTCCCGCACCAAATAGTTACTGTTAACTGCCTGGGAAGATTCTCCTTTCATTTCAGCCGTAGTTTCTATTTCAAAGGCTGCCTGCATTACTTTACAAAATTGGCTTTGACTTTGGTGTGAGACAAATATACGGAAGTTTATTACTACATTAAACCTAGCCTTCCCTTCCAGTCATTAACAATGAATATTTTTAGCATCTAAAAATGTGCATCTCAGACAGATATGTAAATATTTAGCACCATCCTTTTGAGACTGTTAAGCCTTCATTTTCAATCACGGAGGGTATGTAAGTGTTTTCATTAATAGTCTAATTATATCGTATATTTTCACTCTGTACAATATTTTGCTTCTATATTTGAAATAATTGAATTCATTTGTGCTAATAAATGTTCTAAATGGACATTTTAATAATTGAAATCAGCACATATTGTAGCCCTCAAAACGATCCATAAAACAAGAACGAACGTCTATGCTACACCAAGGCAAAACTGCCCACAGCAGCAGCTTGGCTCAAGGTCACAGACCAGTTTAAATTCCTTATGTTGCTCCAACTGACTCTACCCTATCTGATTGGGGCCGGTTTTTTATCTCTAAGTTTCACCAAGACCCGCCATCTTCACTTGCTGTTCTGTCCCAGGTCCCCACTTGTCCTCACGCCTTATAGTGCTGCTCCCCATTCTTTGTACTCCTCTGCCTGGAACCCTTTCCCCTGAGGAGGCCCACAGGTCTAACCCTCTGCTTCCATGCGCTCGAATATAACCAGCTCCAGGAAGTCTCCCCTCACCACTCCTTTCCGCCCACCTCTCTCAGCTCTTCTCACACTGTATATGTTCTTTATTTACTACAGTAATTTCCTTCCACACACTCTCTGCTAGAATGTAGACTCCATGAGGGGAGGAAAGTTGTTGACGGAAATATTCTGAGCACCTAGAACCATCTGTACACATACACCTACACACACATACATATACTGGGTTGGCCAAAAAGTCTGCTTGGATTTTTGTAAGATCTTACTGAAAAACTCAAATGAATTTGTTGGCCAACCCAAGAACTGGCATTCAGTGGCTATCTGTTTAATCAGGAATGACTTCTCTGCCGGGTACTGTTCTAGGCTACAGCAGTGAACAAGACAAACAAGGTCCCTCTTGCACAGAGATTTCAGCCCAATAATTAAATATTAAAAAAAAAAATCCAAAGTAATGCACCAATAAGAGAACAGCTGATGGTCTTGAGTCCTACAGAGATAACTGAAAGCTAGTATGACAGAGAATGACGGGAGAAGCTATTTTCGACTGCAGTCAGGGAAGGCCTCTCTGAGGTGGCATTTCAGCTAAAGAACCGCACAAAAAGGAGAGAGCCGATTCCTGCACATGCTCCTTTGACTTCCTGTCTTCCAGTGCGTCATGGGCTAGGGCAGGCACAGTCCCCCACTTACGCTCAGGCTCCGCTTCTCCTGGCACTTCCTGCCTTTATGCAGTCGGCACTTTGGCCCCAGGTTTGCCTGTTACGGCCTCACTCTGGACTGTATACTCTGTCGTTACGACATTTCCCGCTGCAGCCATTTAGGCCATGTGCCTTGAACTCGACTTCTCTGGTATTTCTATCACAAACCCACTTTTCTCTTAGTTAGAAACGCAGGATCTATTTTTGTCCAGTATTCCTTGAATGCTATATATGTAGGATTTTGGTTTGGGGGACAATCTGGTGAGACTTTTTAATAGGTGTTTGTTCTGTTGGGTATCTATTGATGATACAGATGTGCAGTCTAAAACTGGCCATCTTATTTTGTGTTTTTACCTATTAATGTTTTGATTTTTTAAAAAACCTCTTGTCATATGGATTGTCTTTTTGTTGTCTTGGGGGTTTATACTGATTTTCTTTTTTTTTTTTTGCCCTCGAGGGTTTGCTAATTTTACATCATACACTTAAACCTCTATTTCTTGATGTTTAGACATATTTCTGGCTCCCAAATAAGATGAGAAAATATGCCTACCAAATCTGATTCTATTTGCTCTGTGAATGTTTTTACATTCCCATGTTTTGTAACATTTACCTTCTGATATATAATTAGTCTTGACAATGATATGGCCTTGATTATACATTCAAAACGAGCAATGATTTTGCCATTATTCACCAGATAGTAAACATTTATACTCCCTGCCTAGATCACCACTGGAACACAAGAGGCAGTTGATACACATTTGCTGACAATGAATGGACTTGGTTGATCCCGACTCACTGCATGTTGTCACTAAGTAGGTATCTGAAGAAAGGCTCATGGGCTTTTCCCAGAGTTCATGCTTTATTCTGCACTCCTCCACCCCGCCTCCCTTTTTTTTTAAAAGAACACTGCTAACACCACTTTCTTTAAAAATATATATATATATTTTTTTATTTACTTACTCGACTGTGCTGGTCTTATTGAGGCATGTAAGATCTTATCCCTGACCAGGGACTGAACCCAGGCCCTCTGCATTAGGAGCACAGAGTCCTAACCACTGGACCAGCAGGGAAGTCCCAACAGTGCTGTCCTTCTATATGACAACACTTGGCTGAATTCCTGGGTCAAACTTTCCATCCAGATTCTGTGGTACACTCTCCTGGCATTGAATGAATGCTACAGGAAAGAGCCGGAGAGAACGATTCCTGTGAAGGGTGATACTTTCCCTGGACACTGGTTTTCAAGGACGTTAAGACCCTCCTTGGACTGACTGGTACGTCTTTTGCTAGTTTCAGGTTCTTGCTTGTTTCTTTCATTAAGTGTCATGAGTAGAGGCCTGGTGGAGTGACCAGAAATTTGGGCAGTTTTTGAAACAGGGAATAAGCGAAGGTATAGAGATGAGACTGAGCAGAGAGAAGTGTGAACAAGCACCCCGTCGGTCACACAGGACACGCGTGTCCCGAACTCGCCCAGCAGAGGCAGGCACTCAGTTCGGGAACGGGGCAGGTGGGGTGGCGGGGTATGGCCAGGCAGGGGCCAGAGTGCTTCTCCTTCACTCTCAACAGGTTCTGTCTCCCAGGAAGCACTACCCCCAGCCCGCAAATCACACCTGACAGTGCACTAGACCAAGATGCTTTCCTGATGACATCAAGTCAGCCTTTTAGGCATTTCAAAGGCATCCTTATTTCCTTGCAAATTCACTCCATTTTCTATCTCCTCTTGCTTTCTGTTTACATTATCCCAACTGTCAGGAGGACTGTATTTTGACACAGCAACAAGCAATTAAAATGTCCTGGGCAGTCATAAAGAATTATCCATGAAATTGGTCCTCTTCCTACTGGAAGAAGTATCAGAAGTGGTGGTGGTTTAGCTGCTAAGTCCTGCCCGACTTTTTGTGACCCCAAGGACACCTGCAGCCCATGGGCTTTCCCAGCCAAGAATACTGGAGTGGGTTGCCATTTTCTTCTCCAGGGGATATTCCTGGCCCAGGGATTGAACCAGGGTCTCCTGCACTGCAGGAGGATTCTTTACCGACTGAGCCATCTGGATTCTGCTGAGGCGACAGAGAAAGCAGTCAGCTAGGATTCAGGACTGGGGTGGGGGGTGGGGTGAGGTGGTGAAATTACCTCTGGCTCCACTCTCATCCTATGCAAATGGCAGAGGTCCCAGTTACACCATGAGACTACATGCTGACATCCTGGGCAGCGAAAACTATTGGAAAATGTCAGTCTGTATCTCTTAAGACATGGACTGAATCAGCTGACTTTTAGATTTACATTAAAAAAAAAAAGAGAGGAAAATTATTTCTATAAACACAAACAGTCGTAAAGTAAAACAAAATCATGGTACTAAAGGGGAAAAAATGAGCTCTTTTTCCTTTTTAAAAAATTCTCTAGCATATGATTACTCAGATTTTTTAATTAAAAAAAATGACAGCTGGATATGCTTGTTTACACAGGAATAGTCATTAATGGATCAACTGAGATTTGTCCATTAAAGACGCTATCAACTTTGCGTTCTAGCTCTGAACAAGGATATTCAGAAGTGAGGGGTGATGGGAACGGTGCTGGGTTTCCTCATGTTCATTATCTCATTCGAACTTTACAACTGTGAATGGCATCATCCCTATTTTGATAAATGATAACAAATGTTATCATCCCTATTTTGTGGGTGAAGAAACCAAGGCTACAGTAATTATATAAGTAGCTGGTGAACATCAGAAAAAAGGGTTTATAACACTTTGAAAACATTCCGTTTATTTACACTTCACTAAGATTGAGCTTCCTCTTAACAAAAGCATGAAGCAAAGAAACTGGTGTAGTTCTAATATTTTACCTGGGAATTTCCCTCTCAGTCCAAGAACAAAGAGCCCAGAATTTTTTCCCTTGACCTTTCACCCCATAAAAATGTGTCTTCAGAGGCCTCAGCAGTGGGTCCTATGGCTGCTAGCCACAATCTATTATCACTCCTTTGTAGGTAAAATTTACCATCTTAACCATTTCCAAGTATACAGTTTGGTGGCATTAAGTACATGCATAAGGTTGTGCAGCCATCTATATAATTTTTATCTTTTTATTATGGAAATGTTTGAATATATCAAAAAGTAGAGAGAACCATGTAATAAACCCAGCCAGCTCTAGCAATTACCCATCTTATTTTACTTATCCACCCTCCACAAAACCATACTTTAAAAAAAAAACTAAAACAGAGTAACACAAACTCATTATCAGTTCACCTATAAGCTACTGTGGTGTGACAGAGTTGTATTTTAACACCCACCACTAGGAAGCAACATATTCATCTTTAAAGTAACTGAACCAGGAGCTCCCTAATCAAAATACTGTTATGGATCACCCGCTAGTTAAAACCCACCTTCACCAGCACCCAATCAGGCCCCGGTCTGCCCAAACACCAGGCAGTCCACCATCTCTCCCGTTCTCAGAGAATCCGCTCCATCACCAGTGTCCCCGAGGCGGTCCTTCTCCAGCCCACCACCCCGCGGTTCCCCTCACACCACCTCTGGAAGCGCCTGAACGGGCGCGCTCCTTCCCATGGAGCATCGCAGCCCACGGACACACTGTAACAGGCACCTAGGACACATCTCCAACAACGCAGGGATGCTCCGAGGAGTCGAGGCCTCTGGAACCTTCCTGCTCTGATGGGTGTCTTCTGCTTTGCCCATGGGCCTCTTTCTGATCTACCCCGAGGCTCCTGAAATTGCACACAAGTGTATATTGCTCACAAGACTACAATTTCCATGAGGCCAGGGATCTTGTCTGATTAGGCATCCCAGATCCCTTGGGCCTAGAACAGTACCAGATCCCACCAATGTTTACCAAGCATCCCATACATTTTCCAAATGTGGGGCGTGTCTCTGACACAAAAAAAATATCCAGACCCTCCAGTCTAGTCCTTTTGGACCCATGCCTTGGCCAAATGGCCCACCTGGTCATTGGTTTAAGCATGACCTCTGAGAGGGTGCGGTCTCCTGGGCCACCCTGAACCCCATGTGCTGCAGTCTGAAAGCCAGTCCTGCCGCAGTCTCAGGTTCTGACTACAGGGAGGATTTCCATTAGAGGAGGGGACCTGGCCAAATCTCACCTCCCAGAGGACTAGAGCTCATAGTAATCTCATGAAGGACTGTCTGTACAAATTATCTGGGACAGAGACTATCATGATATTCTCTGTCTGCTTCTGAACATAACTTCGTCCTTCAGTCCGACTGCAAGCTCCTCACAGTTCCTGGGACACGGCACTAATCAGACACAGGGTAGAGAGCCCAGAAACAGGCGTGGCCAGTTAACGACCCCAGGCCACTGGGTTAAGGGGCAGGGGGCAACGCGAAATGCGGTGCTGTGCTGAAGAGGAGAGCAACGTGAGCGCTGTCTTTCAAATCATAACCCAGAGGCACTAAAAGAAGAGCCTGTTTCCCTTCCAAGACAACCTGGGGCAGTTTTTCACCTACCCAAATATCTTTATGGCAGACATACAAAACAACAGATGCTTGCTATACAGAGGTACTGCTGCATTTCAAAAAATGCAGGTGCCATCAGGGACCTAACTCTGCACCTGTGGAGACAGAGGTGAGATACCACCAGACACCACCGCTCAGAACTTCCGTCGTAAAGCAGAGCTATTAATTCCACATTCTCAACGAGCCAGGGATCCCTTACAAAACAGATCAGTTCAGTTCAGTCACGCAGTCGTGTCCGACTCTCTGCGACCCCATGAATCGCAGCACGCCAGGCCCCCCTGTCCATCACCAACTCCTGGAGTTCACTCAGACTCACGTCCATTGAGTCCGTGATGCCATCCAGCCATCTCATCCTCGGTCGTCCCTTTCTCCTCCTGCCCCCAATCCCTCCCAGCATCAGGGTCTTTTCCAATGAGTCAACTCTTCGCATAAGGTGGCCAAAGTACTGGAGCTTCAGTTTTAGCATCATTCCTTCCAAAGAAATCCCAGGGTTGATCTCCCTCAGAATGGACTGGTTGGATCTCCTTGCAGTCCAAGGGACTCTCAAGAGTCTTCTCCAACACCACAGTTCAAAAGCATCAATTCTTCTGTGCTCAGCCTTCTTCACAGTCCAACTCTCACATCCATACATGACCACAGGAAAAACCATAGCCTTGACTAGACAGACCTTAGTCGGCAAAGTAATGTCTCTGCTTTTGAATATACTATCTAGGTTGGTCATAACTTTTCTTCCAAGGAGTAAGCGCCTTTTAATTTCATGGCTGCAGTCACCATCTGCAGTGATTTTGGAGCCCAAAAAAACAAAGTCTGACACTGTTTCTACTGTTTCCCCATCTATTTCCCATGAAGTGATGGGGCCAGATGCCATGATCTCGTTTTCTGAATGTTGAGCTTTAAGCCAACTTTTCCACTCTCCTCTTTCACTTTCAACAAGAGGCTTTTTAGCTCCTCCTCACTTTCTGCCATAAGGGTGGTGTCATCTGCATATCTGAGATTATTGATATTTCTCCCAGCAATCTTGATTCCAGCTTGTGTTTCTTCCAGTCCAGCATTTCTCATGATGTACTCTGCATATAAGTTAAATAAGCAGGGTGACAATATACAGCCTTGACGTACTCCTTTTCCTATTTGGAACCAGTCTGTTGTTCCATGTCCAGTTCTAACTGTTGCTTCCTGACCTGCATACAGATTTCTCAAGAGGCAGGTCAGGTGGTCTGGTATTCCCATCTCTTTCAGAATTTTCCACAGTTTACTGTGATCCACACAGTCAAAGGCTTTGGCATAGTCAATAAAGCAGAAATAGATGTTTTTCTGGAACTCTCTTGCTTTTTCCATGATCCAGCGGATGTTGGCAATTTGATCTCTGGTTCCTCTGCCTTTTCTAAAACCAGCTTGAACATCAGGGAGTTCACGGTTCACATATTGCTGAAGTCTGGCTTGGAGAATTTTGAGCATTACTTTACTAGCATGTGAGATGAGTGCAATTGTGCGGTAGTTGGAGCATTCTTTGGCATTGCCTTTCTTTGGAATTGGGATGAAAACTGACCTTTTCCAGTCCTGTGGCCACTGCTGAGTTTTCCAGATTTGCTGGCAAATTGAGTGCAGCACTTTCACAGCATCATCTTTCAGGATTTGAAACAGCTCAACGGGAATTCCATCACCTCCACTAGCTTTGTTCGTAGTGATGCTTTCTAAGGCCCACTTGACTTCACATTCCAAGATGTCTGGCTCTAGATTAGTCAACACATCATCATGATTATCTGGGTCATGAAGATCTTTTTTGTACAGTTCTTCCGTGTATTCTTGCCACCTCTTCTTAATATCTTCTGCTTCTGTTAGGTCCAGACCATTTCTGTCCTTTATCGAGCCCATCCTTGCATGAAATGTTCTCTTGTATCTCTAATTTTCTTGAAGAGATCTCTAGTCTTTCCCATTCTGTTCTTTTCCTCTATTTCTTTACATTGATTGCTGAAGAAGGCTTTCTTATCTCTTCTTGCTATTCTTTGGAACTCTGCATTCAGATGCTTATATCTTTCCTTTTCTCCTTTGCTTTTTGCTTCTCTTCTTTTCACAGCTATTTGTAAGGCCTCCCCAGACAGCCATTTTGCCTTTTTGCATTTCTTTTCCATGGGGATGGTCTTGATCCCTATCTCCTGTACAATGCCACGAACCTCATTCCATAGTTCATCAGGCACTCTATCTATCAGATCTAGACCCTTAAATCTATTTCTCACTTCCACTGTATAATCATAAGGGATTTGATTTAGGTCATACCTGAATGGTCTAGTGGTGTTGCCCACTTTCTTCAATTTAAGTCTGAATTTGGCAATCAGGAGTTCATGATCTGAGCCACAGTCAGCTCCCGGTCTTGTCTTTGTTGACTGTATAGAGCCTGCGCTCAAGTGCGGCGGCCGCCTCCGCCGCCTGCGCTCAAGTGCCACAAAACAGATAGAACAACCTAATTTTGTTAGTTGCTGCAGAAATCCAAAACAATCTAACTCCTTACTGGAAGCAAGACAAATATCTTTGACTTATCCCTGCCCACAGCCCACAAAGATGTGAATCAAACTCAATAAGGGTAACGGGCAAATCTCCACTGAGCTCTGTACACAATCTGTCCTCTTACAAAGCCAGGTGCTAGTGACTTAACTTCCTCTTTTACTGCAACACACTTAAATATTCAGTTCAGTTCAGTCACTCAGTCATGTCTGACTCTTTGCAACCCCATGGATTGTAGCACAGCGGGCTTCTCTGTCCATGACCAACTCCCAAAGCTTGCTTAAACTCACGTCCATCTCATCCTCTGTCGTCCCCTTCTCCTCCTGTCTTCAATCTTTCCCAGCATCAGAGTCTTTTCCAATGAGTCAGTTCTTCGCACCAGGTGGCCAAAGTATTGGAGTTTCAGCTTCAGCATCATCCTTCCAATGAATATTCAGGACTGATTTCCTTTAGGAGTGACTGGTTTGATCTCCTAGCAGTCCAACGGACTCTCAAGAGTCCTCTCCAACACCACAGTTTAAAAGCATCAATACATGACTGCTGGAAAAACCATAGCTTTGACTAGACGGGAACTGTGTTGGCAAAGTAATGTCTCTGCTTTTTCATATGCTGTCTAGGATGGTCATAGCTTTTCTTCCAAGGAGTAAGTGTCTTTTCATTTCATGGCTGCAGTCACCATCTACAGTGATTTTGGAGACCCCCAAAATAAAGTCTGTTACTGTTTCCACTGTTTCTCCCTCTACTTGCCATGAAGTGATGGAACTGGATGTCATGATCTTAGTTTTTAGAATGTTGAGCTTTAAGCCAGCTTTTTCACTCTCCTCTTTTACTTTCATCAAGAGGCTCTTCAGTTCCTCTTCACTTTCTGCCATAAGGGTGGAGTCATCTGCATACCTGAGGTTATTGGTATTTCTGCCAGCAATGTTGATTCCAGCTTGTGCTTTATCCAGCCTGGCATTTCACATGATGTACTCTGCATAGAAATTAAATAACCAGGGTGACAATATACAGCCTTGACGTACTCCTTTCCCAATTTGGAACCAGTCTGTTGTTCCTTGTCTGTTCCTAACTGTTGCTTCTTGACCTGCATACAGATTTCTCAGGAAGCAGGTAAGGTGGTCTGGTATTCCCATCTTTTGAACAATTTTCCACAGTTTGTTGTGATCCACACAGTCAAAGGCTTTGGTGTAGTCAATAAAGCAAAAATATATGCTTTTCTAGAATTCTCTTGCTTTTTCAATGTTCCAATAAATGGTGGCAATTTGATCTCATGTTCCTTTGCCTTTTCTAAATCCAGCTGAACATCTGGAAGTTCTCAGTTCACTGTTGAAGCCTGGCTTGGAGAATTTTGAGCATTACTTTGCTAGCATGTGAGATAAGTGCAACTGTGTGGTCGTTTGAGTATTCTTTGGCATTGCCTTTCTTTGGGATTGGAATGGAACTGACCTTTTCCAGTCTTGTGGCCACTGCTGAGTTTTACAAATCTGCTGACATATTGAATGTAGCACTTTCACAGCATCGTCTTTTAGGATTTGAAATAGCTCAACTGAAATTCCATCACCTCCACTAGCTTTGTTTGTAGGGATGCTCTCTAAGGCCCACTTGACTTCACATTCCAAGATGTCTGGCTCTAGGTGAGTGATCACATCATCATGGTTATCTGGGTCATGAAGATCATTTTTGTATAGTTCTTCTGTGTATTCTTGCCACCTCTTCTTAATATCTTCTGCTTCTGTTAGGTCCACACCATTTCTGTCCTTTATTGAGCCCATCTTTGCATGAAATGTTCCCTTGGTATCTCTAATTTTCTTGAAGAGATCTCTAGTCTTTTCCATTCTATTGTTTTCCTCTATTTCTTTGCAATGATCACTGAGGAAGGCTTTCTTATCTCTCCTTGCTATTCTTTGGAACTCTGCATTCAAATGGCTATCTTTCCTTTTCTCCTTTGCTTTTTGCTTCTCTTCTTTTCTCAGTTATTTGTAAGGCCTCCACAGACAGCCATTTTGCCTTTTTGCATTTCTTTTTCTTGGGGATGGTCTCGATCCCTGGCTCCTGTACAATGTCATGAATTTCCGTCCATAGTTCTTCAGGCACTCTATCTGATCTAATCCCTTGAATCTATTTGTCACTTCCACTGTATAATCGTAAGGGATTTGATTTAGGTCATACCTGAATGGTCTAGTGGTTTTCCCTACTTTCTTCAATTTAAGTCTGAATTTGGCAATAAGGAGTTCATGATTTGAGCCACAGTCAGCTCCTTGTCTTGTTTTTGCAGATTGTATAGAGTTTTTCCATCTTCGGCTGCAAAGAATATAATCAGTCTGATCTTGGCGTTGGCCATCTGGTGATGTCTATGTGTAGAGTCTTGTGTTGTTGGAAGAGGGTGTTTGCTATGACACTTAAATATAAGTCAATCATTTTCAAAATAAAACACACAACGTAAACTACAAAAAACAGAATTAATTTTTCTCTGTAGGTTCAGAATGGAACTCACTTTCCAGTGTCTTGGTTAATTTAAATCAGGACATTTACAAAACCAAGCTCTTAGCAGAGCTTTTGGTAAGCTCCTCTGGTGACCTCTCTTATGCCATTTTCTTATTCCTCGTTGCCCAATTCCTGTGATACTGTCTGGAAAGAGAGCAGTGCCCCTGCATGTATGCTGTGTGTCTGCACTCAACAGAAAACATACAAGCCAACAAAGAGACATAATTCCACAGAATTTAAAGTGAGAAGAAAACCCGGAAAGGAAGACCTGTTTCTGTTTCCATCACCAGTAATAGTGATGACAGACTCTTTTGCTTCGGGAATCTTTACCTCAGAGGATGCAGATGTGCAAAATGGCTGCTTGCAAACAGGGATAAAAATCTACAAAATTCTAGTGCATTAATACTGTATCTCTTCTACTGCTGTCTCTTAAAAGAAAGGCATGTATTCCTACACAGAATAACTCTTCAGAGCCTACCTCCTCCATGAAGCCTTCTTCATTGCCCCTCACTAGAACTCTTGACCCATAATATTCATTTTGTACATACTACTAGCATCTAAGTCACAACACTTACCACAGTAAACAGGCAACAACCATTTACAGAGCCATACTGTCCTGTTGGCCCATTAGTATTATCTCCATTAACCAATGAGAAAACTAACGGTGAGAGAGGTTAATTCAGAAGCCCAGAGGCACACAGGTAGTTAATGGGAGATCCAGGCTTGCTCAAACCCAAGCAAATGGACTCTAGAAGCTATTTTTCAACCTGTACTTCCTAGTTTATTTCTCACCTGCACTATGTTCTAAATCCCCTTGGCTATAAACATCTAAGAACAAGGGTTCTCTATGTTCCCAAAGTCTACCACCATGCCTTATAGACGTCTGCTGATTAATAAATAGCACAGCAGTTTAACATCATTTGGTATTCATTAAAAAACAAATCAGTCAAGCCTTCCCCTTGCAAACCCTTATTTACCACGTTGAAAGGTTATACAGAATACCTCGTTTTATTGCGCTTTGCTTCACTGAGCTTTGCAGATACTCATTTTCAAAAATTGAAGGTTTGGGGTAGCCCTGTGTTGTCAGATGATGGTTAGTACTTTTTAACAAGAAAGTGCTTTTTAAAAAAAATTTTTGGCTGTGCCATGAAGTTTGCAGGATCTTAGACCCTCAGCCAGGAATCAAACCCAGGCTCCAGTACTAAAAGCACCAAGTCCTAACCACTGAACCACCAGGGAATTTTCAATAAAATATTTTTAAGGCTTAAAGCTCAACATTCAGAAAACTAAGATCATGGCATCTGGTCCCATCACTTCATGGCAAATAGATGGGGAAACAGTGGAAACAGTGTCAGACTTTCTTTTTGGGGGCTCCAAAATCACTGCAGATGGTGACTGCAGCCATGAAATTAAAGGATGCTTACTCCTTGGAAGGAAAGTTATGACCAACCTAGATAGCATATTCAAAAGCAGAGACATTACTTTGCCAACAAAGGTCCGTCTAGTCAAGGCTATGGTTTTTCCAGTGGTCATGTATGGATGTGACAGTTGGACTGTGAAGAAAGCTGAGTGCCGTAGAACTGATGCTTTTGAACTGTGGTGTTGGAGACTCTTGAGAGTCCCTTGGACTGCAAGGAGATCCAACCAGGCCATTCTAAAGGAGATCAGTCCTGGCTGTTCATTGGAAGGACTGATGCTAAAGCTGAAATTCCAGTACTTTGGCCACCTTATGTGAAGAGTTGACTCATTGGAAAAAACTCTAATGCTGGGAGGGATTGGGGGCAGGAGGAGAAGGGGATGACAGAGGATGAGATGGCTAGATGGCATCACTGACTCGATGGACATGAGTTTGAGTGAACTCCGGGAGTTGCAAAGGGTCAGACACGACTGAGTGACTGAACTGAACTGAACTAAGGTATGTAGTTTTTTTTAGACATAATGTTACTGCACACTTAACAGACTACACTGTGTGTAAATGTAACTTTTATATGCACTGGGAAACCAAAAAACACATGTGGCTTCTTTATTGTGATACTCGCTTTATTGGGGTTGTCTGGAACCAAACCTCTGACTCTCCAAGGTATGCTCGTGCAAAGAAGATTCTGGGTCCTGGCCATACAGCAACAGTCTCATGGCTAAGGAAGATTACAGCAGACAGGGGCCACACCTCTCAGCTGCCCTTTGGGAAGGCCTGGCTGCTGGGCTGTGGGCAGCGCAGTCAGCCTCCAGTAGTCCACTCATTCTGGGTCAGTGTCAGCTATAGAGAGCCACTGTTCTGCGTTAACACCAGTTCCCAGAGACCTACAGCTTCGTTCTCTCCCTGTTAAAAATGGAGGTTCGTGAGGGCCAGGAAGTAGATGGAGCCAGGGCCCAGGCCCTATTTATAGTGGGTTTGTCCACGGTGTCCACAGACCAGCTGGAAGCTCGCAGTTGAGATGAACATACGTGGCGGTTGATACAACCATGGCATTAGGTCCTTGGTCCGTGGGTAAGACCTATCAGAATGGAGAAGGCCAAGTACAAGGTTGATACCACCCTGCCCTGCCCCTCCCCTATCTCCTAGCCAAGAGAGGAAATAAAAAATAACACTGCATATCAGGGCAATAGCAGAAACTGGATGCAGGGGCAGTGGTTCCCATCCTACCCGGGTGGGTTTAATTCGCCAGCCTGAATCCTGCAGAAACCAGATGGATACTGGAGGAAGACTGTGGACTACTGAGAGGTCAACCAGGAAGACAGTCCTGACCACAGCCACTGTGTCAGATGTAGCTTCTTTCCTGCTGCTGCTGCTGCTAAGTCGCTTCAGTCATGTCTGACTCTGTGCGACCCCGTAGACAGCAGTCCATCAGGCTTCCCCATCCCTGGGATTCTCCAGGCAAGATCACTGGAGTGGGTTGCCATTTCCTTCTCCAAGGCATGAAAGTGAAAAGTGAAAGTAAAGTCGCTCAGCTGGGTCTGACTCTTCGTGACCCCATAGGTTGCATCCTACTAGGCTCCTGTCCATGGGGTTTTCCAGGCAAGAGCACTGGAGTGCGGTGCCACCCCTTCTCCATAGCATCTTTCCTGGACACAGTACCATGATGTCTGATTATACAAAGTCATTGATTTAGTGAATGCATTTTTAAATTTCAATCAATCAAAAAAAGATCAGAAAAAGTCCATATTCCACAAAACAGTGTACATTCACAGCTGTGCCTGAGGGCAGACTTCTGCCCTCTGTCATACTACAGTAGGAAGAGATGTGTGGATGTCTGGACTTTTCTCTGATCATCACAGGGATCCATGACATAATGACACACTGCTGAGCAAGTCAGATGAACACGAGGCGGCCAAGTCTTTGGAGGCCTTGGTGAAACACATGCTGTCTTCCCCACCCATGCAAACGTTTCAAGGTCCAGAGGCCAGGTGCGCGGCAGAACACCTTACTGTAGAGACAGCCCTCTGCAGGCTTCCCGCATCCCACACATCTACCGGTACGCAGAGAACGTGGGGCCCAGAGCACTCTCAGTCTGGGGCATCTCTCAAGGTCCTGTTTGCTGTGAGCAGCCTCAAGGGATAAGAAAACATCTCCTTGCAAATAAACAGCGAGCAGCTGATAGGCTGCCCTAAGGCAGCGAGTTCCCAGACTCAGTGCCCCTTCCTGTGATGTAACCCACTATGAATGCAGGCATCCACCTGGGGACACCGACATCACCCCTCGTGGGGTTCAAGGGGCCCAACAAGACCCTGCCAACAGTCTGGCTACTCCTTTTGCTGGGACTTCTGTCAGCATCTATGTAACTGTGATAAGCTAACATTTTAGCTTGAAAAGGGGTTGGGGGAGAGGCCAGTTAAAGTCTCAGACCTTTCACAGCTCCTGACATCTATATAAGGTAAAACCCAAGCGACTGCATCTTGCATCTCTTATCACGGGGAAAGCAGCACCATGT
Organism: Aepyceros melampus; assembly: GCA_006408695.1. Taxonomy (NCBI): domain Eukaryota; kingdom Metazoa; phylum Chordata; class Mammalia; order Artiodactyla; family Bovidae; genus Aepyceros; species Aepyceros melampus. The sequence continues at coordinate 318,649 of SJXQ01002769.1, forward strand.
CTGGTGCGGCTCGCTGGGTGCTGTCAGACGCACCCAGTCCTTGGGCTGCTCAGGCCCAGCCACCGCCAGCGCGGAGAGTGCAGCGGTACACCCTGGACGGAGCACGGGCAGACCGCAGGCCTCCGGCTCTAGGCCCCACGCGGCCTCAGCCTCCCTTCCGCAGCTTGTACTGGTCTGTACAGGGCACCCCACGGCTCAGCCGGAGGAGGAGGAAGCCCAAGCCTGCCTTTTGTGGGTGCAAGCCAGAAGTGCCCGGCAGCTATAGTATAGACTTGTTGAGGGACACAAAGCCAGCAGCGAGAGAGAGGCCTCCTGATCGGTAAGGCGCTGAGCAGCTGAGCAGCTGTAGCAAGGTGTCGACTGTGTATGGAAAACCAGGGGCACAGGTTAGACGATCCCCAGGCTTAAGGGCAGTGACGAGCGATCCAGTCATTCGGTCAAGGGCCTAGAAGGAAAGCCTGGAAGGTCAGTACAAGAAAGGCTGAGGTGCAGGACGTTCCTGGTGGTCCAGAGGCTAAGACTCCTCACTCCCAGTGCAGGGGGCCTGGGCTCCTCCCTGGTCAGGGAACTAGACTGCGCATGCCTCAGCTGCAGAGCCACCCGCTGCGACCGAGGCCTGGCACGCCTAAACAAATAATTAGGGTGCAGACACACACAAACGCAAGGTGCTGGGCAGGAAGCCGGGGAGATCCTTGTATTTACCCAGCACGGAAGAGCACTGAACACCCGAGGGGGCACTGTGACCTGAGCAGTTATCGTCAGTCGACCGCCATCAGCATGCTGGACCTGTGGAAGCAGCGGCCCGACAGCACGGACCTGCGCTTAGGAAAGCCACTATAGTAACAGCTACTGAGGCCAACAAATGCCCCAACTCCAGCAGCAGAGACCAGTGCTGAGCCGGACAGTGATGGCGGTGTGACTGACACACACACGCGGCGACAGCCCCTCGTCAAGGAGGAGCGTGCTGCCCAGCTAGGGGAGTGCAGTCAGCGCTCAGTTCCCAGCTGCCAGCGCAGCCAGGGACGGTCCCGGCCTTCCTGGAGCCACCTGCATCTGGCGGCTGAGCCAGGGAGGGTGAAAAGGCCGAGGATCCTGGCCGGGGCAGGACGGCTCTGAGAGGCAATGTGCGCTCCAGAGACCTCCCGGGCTGGACCGGGCCTGTCAGGGCACGTCACAGTTCACCATCTTCCCCTGCCCAATCCTGCTCTGTCCCCGCCCCTCAGACAGGTGTTGCTCCCCAATACATACACTGCACCCCAACTCCACCTCAGCATCTGCTCCCCAAACACCTGATCGATGACAGAGGTGCATGCAGCTCAGATGCGTGGGCTCTGGAGTCCCGGAGCCCAGCTGGGAGACACTGGACAAGGTAAAGGCAAGGAGGGTGACAGTACCTCTCAGAGGAAAAACCTGCCGGAACTGAGCGGGCGCCTTGTGTACTGGCTTTCATTATGAACCAGCCTGACGCTACTTCTTCCCTCGCTGTAGATTCGGCGGTGGCTGGTGATCTCTCATCTCCTTTCTTTGAACCCTGAGTCTATAAATCTGAGCTCATTTGTTGAACAGAAATATCTATTCGTACTGGCTGATAAAGTATTGCTTCTCTGCCAAAAAGTAGTGCTAATAGGGCATAGCTCCAGGGCCACAAGGAGCACTGATGCAGAAAGCTGGAATTCTCAGCACACAAATGCTGAAACTGTCCCCTTCTTGCAAATAACCAGAAGCAATGGGCTGTGCGGCCTCCGTGACGCACACACACAAGACTCAAAAAGCAGTCAGCAAAGTAACCCTGTGGGAAATCTCAGAACAGCAAATGGGTGTGGCGATTCTATGACACCATCCAAAACATTACCTAGAAAAGATGCTTTTTTTTTTTTTCTGGCCGTACCATGGGGTTGTGGGATCTTAGTTTCCCAAGCAGGGATCTAACATGGGTCCATGGCATGAAAGCTCAAGCCTTAAACACTGGTTGTTGTTATTCAGTTGCTAAGTCCTGTCCGACTCTGCGGCCCCATGGACTGCAGCACACCAGCTTCCCTGTCCTTCACTATCTCCGGGAGTTTGCTTCAATTCACGTCCATTGCCATCTAACCATCTCATCCTCTGCTGCCCCCTTCTCCTTCTGCTCTCAGTTCAGTTCAGTTGCTCAGTCGTGCCCGAGCACGGGGTAGCTCCTCTCGCCGCTCCTGCGCCGTCACAGCCTGGCACTCTCTCGGCCACTGCCCCTGAACTCAGACATGGGGTAGCTCCTCTTGGCCGCTGCTCTGCTCTCAGTCTTTCCCAACATCATGGTCTTTTCCAATGAGTCAGCTCTTTGCATCAGGTGGCCAAAGTATGGGAGCTTCAGCATCAGTCCTTCCAGTGAACAGTCAAGGTTGATTCCCTTTAGGATTGACTAGTTTGGTCTCCATGCTGTCCAAGAGACTCTCAAGAGTATTCTCCAGCACCACAATTCAGAAGCATCAATTCTCTGATGATCAGCCTTCTTCACGGTCCGACCCTCTAGACCACCAGGGAAATTCCCACAGTTTTTCATATCTTGTTTTTGAGGTTTCTCTCTCTCTTCCTCCTCCACTGCCACCACCCACCAAGTCAGGAGACAGCAGCAGAATACCAGCAGGAGCATTAGAGGAGCAGAACAATCAACGCAGTCCAGTCCTGGCTCTGCTGCTAAGAATCCCTATGGCTTGCTCAGGAGAAACACCTCCCTACCTGCACCCGTGGCTTTCTTCATGGTGAAATGATCCGGGGGCAGCAGCTGCCTCCTGGCTCTTCTGAGTCTGGGCTTTCATGACACTCTAGACACATCCCTCAACAACATCAGAGCTTCCTGAATGGGGAGGACAATGCCACACGCTGTCTAAATGTCTGCTGGATGAACCGTATTGGATTAATTGGTCTTAGGAGACCGTTAAATATTTAAGTGCCCTTTGTTAAAAAAAGTGCAACAACAACAAAAAATCTTTAAAAAGAGAGGGGAAGTTAACTTGTAAGAACCAACTCTGGCCCCACACCTGCCACACCTGATCTGTGAAGTGGGGTTCTGTGCAAGACACATTTGGAGTGGGGGGTCCATTTTAACTGACAATAGAAGATGAGAGTTCAGGCCAAGAGAAGGAAAAGGGATTTGGTGCCTTTTATTTACTTAATTCAATTATTTTATTTTTCCCAAGAGCTCAAGTCAACAACAGCAACAATTTAATCTATTTTGTTATGTGTCAGATAGGAAATGAAGGCCTTTCTGGAGCTACTGTGCTTGGGATTTACACTGGCTTAATGACATGATAAAAATGAAATGAAATTTTATTTAAGACTGTGAGAGACTTCTGAGGATTTTCTGTTTGTGGCATTGAGATGTAACAGCAGGAGCAGATGAGTGGAAGGAACGGACCCCAGGAAACACAAGTGGAGCTGCAACGGGTGGAGCCAGGATGGGAGAGGGGACAGGACATTAAATCTACGGCTAAAACCCCTAGCTTTCTTCTCTGGAGACATTTAAGTCCCAGCAAATCTAACTCGGGGGATCGGTGGGGGGAAACTGGGGCAACCATGCAAAAGCAAAATCCTTAGAGCCAAGAAGTAGCCTTTCTTTGAAAGACCTGCCTGTGAATGTGTGTGCCTGAGCCCAGATATAGCGGGGTGGGGGAGATGGAGGGGGCGTGAGGACATTCAGCTCAACAATGCATAAGGGGGTGGAGCTTCGGTTAGGGCACACCAGGCGGCCACGAAGGGTGGCTCTGTCCTGCTGAGTGTCCACCAACACTTGGAGACTAGGGTCTTCTGCAAGCTTGATCTTAAGCCTGGCAAGGTCCACTGCCAGGGTTATTAAATAGTGGGGGGAAAAAACAAAAAAACCCACAAGGTTTCTAGGGACAAGGATGATAGAGAGAAGGGCGAACCACCACCTCAGAAAGAGAGCCGGAGAAAGCAGCGCTGGGTCTCAGGCCCACCATCACAGCAGTCTACCGACCCCCACATCACGAGGCCCCAGGTGACAGCATCCCCAGGACACAATGACATAGGCAGCTGCTCCAGGCCCCCGCGAGTCTCCTGGAGCTGAAGGGATCGGCCTCTCTTCACTACTTCAGGAAGTGGGCTCTGGGAGAGGAGCAGGGTAGAAGAGTGAGAGGGGGGATGGGGTGGTCTGATCCAGCAGTTTCTACCTCTAGAGTCTTGCCTCTACCCCTTCCTCTTAGGAGGTAACAGGCAGTGGACCTGTCTTGCGTGTGCGGTCCAGTCACTTCAGCTTTGTCCGACTCTGCAACCCCACGGATTCTACAGGCTCCTCTGTCCATGGCATTCTCCAGGGAAGAATACTAGAGTGGGCAGCCACTGCTTTCTCCAGGGAATCTTCCCAACCCAGGGATCAAACGTGCATCTCCTGTAATGCAGGCAGATTCTTTATCCACTGAGCCACCTGGGAAGCCCAGTGGGCCTGTCTTAGGCTGTTCTAATACAAGCCATCAACATTATATTTAAGTCTGATTACAGGGAATTTCTTGGAGAAGGAAATGCAGCCCACTCCAGTGTTCTTGCCTGGAAATTCCCAGGGACGGCGGACCCTGGTGGGCTGCCGTCTATGGGGTCGCACAGAGTCGGACACGACTGAAGTGACTTAGCAGTAGCATAGGGAATTTCAGCTTTTCTGAGTCCCTATCATCCAGAGAGTGTTCCTGGTTCCCTGAGTTGATTTCATGTCCTTTTGAGTTCTAACAGCCTCTGCACTTGTCTCCTCAGGACACTCTAAGTTCTTTAAAGAAAGGTTTATTCATCACTGGATATCCACGGATATGCCACGGCATCTGGCATTATGGACGTCAGATTTTATTTTTAAAATTAACAAAAAGCACAGCAGACTGTAAACAAATGCCAATTAAAGATAAAGGACAGCAAGAGTCTAGACTGCAGTGGTTCAGAGACCAGTACCCCCACCAGAAAAGTCAGCACAAACTGCATTAAAAACCTATTCTTCAGCACCAATCAACTCCAGAGCCACAGCCCTGACACAAGCACAGGAAAGAAGGTGGACAAAGCGAAGAAACACCCGGAAACGCTCAAGGGGTGTTTGATCCCCGAGGTCCCTGACTACTATTTCCTCGCAATTCCCCAGAGCAACTGGTACCATGATGAGCACACAGTAGGCGCCTGACAGATGCATGTCAATCAAGCAATATACAGCATCTGTGACAGGCTCTACATTAAGGCATCGTCAAAGCCAGCAAAGGAAACTTGCATTTCTCAAATTTTGTACTTTACCAAAGAAGATACATAGATGGTGAATAAGCACAAGAAAGATGTTCAACATCGGTAGTCATTAACGAAATTTGCATGTTAAAACTACAATGAGATACCACTGCACACCTATTAGAATGTTTAACATTAAAAAGACTGATTATGCCAAGTGTTGGTGAGGATAGGGAGCAGCTGGAACTCTCATGCTCTGCTGGCAGGAATGTAAAATGCTACAGTCACTTTGGAAAACTTTAGGCAATTTCTTAAAAAATTAAACATACACCTACCATATCATCTAGATATTGTACTCTTTAAGTGTTTCAGTTCAGTTCAGTCGCATCCGACTCTTTGCAACCCCATGAATCGCAGCACACCAGGCCTCCCTGTCCATCACCAGCTCCTATAGTTCACACAAACTCATGTCCATCAAATCATTGATGCCATCCAGCCATCTCATCCTCTGTCATCCCCTTCTCCTCCTGCCCCCAATCCCTCTCAGCATCGGGGTCTTTTCCAGTGAGTCAACTCTTCCCATGAGGTGGCCAAAGTACTGGAATTTCAGCTTTAGCATCAGTCCTTCCAAAGAACACCCAGGACTGATCTCCTTTAAAATGGCCTGGTTGAATCTCCTTGCAGTCCAAGGGACTCTCAAGAGTCTTCTCCAACACCACAGTTCAAAAGCATCAATTCTTCGGCGCTCAGCTTTCTTCACAGTCCAACTCTCACATCCATACATGACCACTGGAAAAACCATAGCCTTGACTAGAGGGATCTTTGTTGGCAAAGTAATGTCTCTGCTTTTGAATATGCAAGACTACAAAGGGGTGTGAGGAAATGCAGGAGTGATGAATATGTTCATTATCTTGATTATGATAAGGTGATGGTTTCACAAATGTCAAAAATTACGTACTTTATACACATGCAACTTACTGTATTTTTTGTACACCCCAATAAAGTTGTTCAAAAAAAGCTATAATTAACAGTAACATATATCAGACTAACAATAAACTAAATTGTATACTTCTAATTTATAGAAACCTTTAGAAGTGTACAAAATGACAATGCAACATGTAGATTGCAATTTAATCTGAAGGGTCAAACCGCTAATATAACAATACATTTAAAGGAAAAAAGTAAAGTATCACCAGACTACCTTATTCTGTGGACCAAAGAGCCACAAAGCTCAATAAAGTTGGTCAGAGAAATCATATATTGAGACATCAGATACATCTGGGAACTGACGAGCAATCAAGTCAGGATGCACTTTTTTCTGAGTTTTAAATTGCAGCAGGTTCTTGTTGGTGGCCTTGAGCAAATAGGCTCTCCCCAATTCTTCCCCACAACAGTTATTCCCCTCATTTTGCAGACGTTCTGACAAGATAGCTCTGTCCCTGGAATGTCCCTTCACCCCTCTTGAAGCAGGAGTCCTGAATCTCAGGTGCGAACAGCGATCCCCCTGGGAAATGTTTAAGAATGTGAGTGTCTGGGCCTCTCCCCACAGAGGGCTCCATGTAAAATTCTAACGTGCATCTAGGGTGGGAATCACTGCTCCAAAGGCTGCCTCACTCCAAGGAAGAGCTGGCCCCCATACCTGGCCCGTGGGTCCCTTTTCTCGGAAGCCTACTCCGGATCACTACTACCCTGCTGTCAGAATGTCCAGAGTGAGGACTGACCTTGACAGCTCATCTAAGGACCAGCAAGCCCTGAACTCAGAGCTGAATCCAGGTTGAAAAACTTTCCAAACAGAAAGACCATGACCAATTCCTTCACGCTAAGCACACTTAGGGAGATGATATACGTCAAGTCTCAGGAAGCTAGAAATAAGTCTAACCTGGGCTGAAAAAAGGTTTTTCAGGTTGTTTTTTGTGTTTTATTATTAAAAAAAAAAAACAAAAACCCTGGGTATCTGCTATAAATGAAAACTATCAAAGTGACTGGTACCCCAGATCAAAATCCACTCTGCCCCAGAAGACTCAGACTAAGAGACAAATCCATTTCGTGTTTCCACATTACTGAGGTCACTGTGCCGGCCAGAGCTAACAGAGCAGTTTTCAGCAGGACGAAGAGAGATCATTATGACTCTAAACAGGGACTTTCTGGGTCAAAATCTATGGGTTACTAATAGCCTCGACAGCACAGAAAGAAGAGACACGTCAAGAGACCACTGAAATGACTATCCATTCCAAGAAAGAACAGAAAGATGGGGAAGAAAAGCTTCACTACAACCACTGTGGATTGGGAAAGGCATCCTGTGAAATATTAACAATCCTGGAGCTCTCTTTGTTATGCAAAAAGGGATTTAAAAAAAGACCCAACTTCTATTTGATGAGTGTACTATACAACCACCATTTCTTTTCCTCCTTTGCCTAGGACTGGCCAGAGTGATGTAATAACCACACTAGACAGCTGTCTTCCTGGATAAAATCACCTTGTAAAGGAGAAATGCAATTAGAGGGTGCAATGAAATATAAGTTTAAACTGATCTCGCAGGCTGCCACACTCGACTCGGTGCTCAATGGCCAGGTTCTTTATTATAGTTTTCCACTTTATGCAATTTCTCTTTGATTCAGTATCTATGGAAGACATAGAGTCTTAAATTTTAGACTGTGTCACAAAGGGCCTGAGATAAATATAGGACAGATCAGCTGAGAGTGAGGCTAGGGCCAGAACCTGATAGCAAAGGGCTGAGGTGCCCCGGAGGGCAGGGCAGGGCAGGGCTGGCTGGGTAGGGCAACAGTGTCCTTCGCCAGCACCTTCCCTGTGTGCCCTCTCCTCGGCGCTCCCTCCACCGCCTCTGGCAGATGACACCCACTCCCAAGACTTCTCCTACCATCCCCACAGTGAAACTCCACTTCTTCAACAAAAATCCAAGCTTCATATTTAAATCAGAAAAAAAAAACTGAAAAAAGTTAAAATATACACAAAAGTAGACAAAACAGTATATTATAATGAGCTCACTGACAGTATCAGGTATCATGACTCAGTGTCTATGATTCAGTTCAGTTCAGTTCAATTATCGCTCACGTGTGTGTGACTCTTTGTGACCCCAGGGACTGCAGCACACCAGGCCTCCCTGTCCACACCAACTCCCAGAACTTGCTCAAACTCGTGTCCATTGAGTTGGTAATGCCATCCAACCAGCTCATCCTCTGTTATCCCCTTCTCCTCCTGCTCTCAATCTTTCCCAGCCTCAGAGTCTTTTCAAATGAGTCAGCTCTTCACATCAGGTGGCCAAAGTATTGGAGTTTCAGCCTCAACATCAGTCCTTCCATTGAATATTCAGGACTGATTTCCTTTAAGATGGACCGGTTGGATCTCCTTGCAGTACAAGGGACTTTCAAGAGTCTTCTCCAACATGACAGTTCAAAAGCATCAATTATTCTGCACTCAGCTTTCTTTATAGTCCAACTCTCACATCCATACATGACTACTGGGAAAACCATAGCCTTGATTAGAGGGACCTTTGTTGACAAAGTAATGTCTCTGCTTTTGAATATGCTGTCTAGGTTGGTCACAGCTTTTCTTTCAAGGAACAAGCATCTTTTAATTTCATGGCTGCAGTCACCATCTGCAGTGATTTTGGAGCCCAAAAAAGTAAAAGCCTACCACTGTTTCCATTGGTCCTCCATCTAATTGCCATGAAGTGCTGTGACCGGATGCCAGGATCTTAGTTTTTGGAATGTTGAGTTTTCAGCCAGCTTTTTCACTCTCCTCTTTACTTTCATCAAGAGGTTCTTTAGTTCTTCTTTACTTTCTGCCATAAGGGTGGTGTCATCTGCATATCTGAGGTTACTGATATTTCTCCCAGCAATCTTCATTCCAGCTTGTGCTTCATCCAGTCCAGCAATTATCATGATATACTCTGCATATAAGTTAAATAAGCAGGGTGACAATATATAGCCTTGACGTACTCCTTTCCCGATTTAGAACCAGTTCTTTGTTCCATGCCTAGTTCTAACTGTTGCTTCTTGCCTTGCATACAGATTTCTCAGGAGGCAGGTCAGGTTGTCTGCTATTCCCATCTCTTTAAGGATTTTCCACAGTTTGCTGTGATCCACAAAGTCAAGGGCTTTGGTGTAGTCAATAAAGCAAAAGTAGATGCTTTCTGGAATTCTCTTGTTTTTTCAATGACCCAGTGGATGTTGGCAATTTGATCTCTGGTTCCTCTGCCTTTTCTAAATCCAGCTTGAAGTTCATGGTTCACGTACTGTTAAAGCCTGGCTTGGAGAATTTTGAGCATTACTTTGCTAGCGTGTGTGATGAGTGCAATTGTGAGGTAGTTTGCATATTCTTTGGCATTGCCTTTCTTTGGGATTGGAATGAACACTGACCTTTTCCAGTCCTGTGGCCACTGCTGAGTTTTACAAATTTGCTGGCATATGAGTGCAGCACTTTCACAGCATCATCTTCTAGGATTTGAAATAGCTCAACTGGAATTCCATCACCTCCACAAGCTTTGTTTGTAAGGATGCTCCCTAAGGCCCACTTGACTTTGCATTCTAGGTTGTCTGGCTCTAGGTGAGTGATCACACCATCGCGGTTATCTGGATCATGAAGATCTTTTCTGTATAGTTCTTCTGTGCATTCTTGCCACTTCTTCTTAATATCTTCTGCTTCTGTTAGGTCCACACTGTTTCTGCCCTTTATTGTAACCCATCTTTACATGAAATGTTCCCTTGGTAGCTCCAATTTTCTTGAAGAGATCTCTAGTCTTTCCTATTCTATTGTTTTCCTCTATGTCTTTGCATTGATCACTGAGGAAGGCTTTCTTATCTCTCCTTGTTATTCTTTGGAACTCTGCATTCAAATGGCTATATCTTTCCTTTTCTTCTTTGCCTTTCGTGTCTTTTCTCTTCTCAGCTATTTGTAAGGCCTCATAAGACAGCCATTTTGCCTTTTTTCATTTCTTTTTCTTGGGGATAGTCTTGATCCCTGTCTCCTGTACAATGTCATGAACTTCCATCCATAGTTATTCAGACACTCTATCAGATCTAATCCCTTGAATTTGTCACTTCCACTGTATAATCATAAGGGATTTGATTTAGGTCATACCTGAATGGTCTAGTGGTTTTCCCTACTTTCTTCAATTTAAGTCTGAATTTGGCAATAAGAAGTTCATGATCTAGTCACAGTGACCTCCCGGTCTTGTTTTTGCTGACTGTATAGGGCTTCTCCGCATTTGGCTGCAAAGAATATAAACAATCTGATTTCAGTATTGACCATCTGGTGATGTCCATGTGTAGAGTCTTCTCTTGTGTTATTGGAAGAGGGTGTTTGCTATGACCAGCGCATTCTCTTGGCAAAATTCTGTTAGCCGTTGATCTGCTTCGTTTTGTACACCAACGGCAAATGTGCCTGTTATTCCAGGTAGTTCTTGACTTCCTACTTTTGCATTCCAGTCCCCTATAATGAAGAGGACTTTCTTTTTGGCTGAACCCCCCAGGGAAGTCTCCTCCCCAACACTTTTGAGAAGTGGGAGGCATGGAGTGTAAGCAGGTCCATATTGCTTCTCCCAAGGCTTATAGGTGTCTCAAACCTAACCAGCTTCACAGGGAACTCATTCTCTTTTCTATGTGTTTATACAAACAGGAGAACTTGAACACCTTACAGTTCCAGCTTGATTAGGCACACGCCCAGCCTACAGAGAGGGCCTGGTGAACGCCTGCAAGCGGAAGAGTACAAAACACAAGTACATGTGCCTGTGCACTCACCTGTGCTCACAGACACACCAGGAAACCAGGCATGAAGCAAAAAAAGGATCCAGAAAACGAGACTGGATCCAGGACTTGCTGCTGGCTTCCTGCCGGGGCCCAGCACTCCTGAGGACGGTGAGTCCAGGAAACTGGCCGGCTGACGCAGGGGCACGGCAGCACTGCTGGCCGTATGTAGTACGAGGACTTTCAGCAGGCAGCTATTAGCTGAACTAAATACAGTTCTCTCAAGGGGAGAGGAGGATCTTTCACAACACATATGCTAATGAAGCACAATGACGCAGAGCATTTAAAGCAAAATGTCCCTGTATTTACTCTCCATAGACAGATTTTTACATTAATATTTATGAGGGATTCCTCGTTTATTTCTCCTGGAGATTTTTCTCCTGCCCAAACAGAGGGATAAAAGATAAGTAACATGAACCAATTATCTTTTAACAGCTACAAAGGACTACCTTATTTAGATGCATTCTTCCACTTGATTAACTGTCCTAAAACACCGCTTTGCACACCCCAGCCCTGCTCATGAGCCCCCAGGGCCTGCTGCCCCCACGGTGGTCGCTATGAGGGCTCCGCCTGCCTTTCGGGCCCTGCCTGCTGCTGGAGCCTGCAGATCCAGTCCTGTGCCCCACGCAGCAGAAGCATTTTCGCATCTCACCTGCAGGCACCCCTGCACCTGGTGCTCAGCCACGGATTTCTTTGACTTCCGGCTGCGCTGGGTCTTCCTCGCTGTGCTCAGGCTTTCTCCAGGCGCGGTGACGAGGACTGATCGCTAGCTGCCGTGTGCAGGCTGGAGCGCAGGCTCCTGTCACGGCGGTGCACAGGCTTATTGCCCTGAGGCACATGCAATCTTCCCAGACCAGGGATCAAACCCACATCCCCAGTATTGGCAGGCGGACTCTTAACCATTGGAGAAGTCCTGGTTCCCATCCACTTAAATACCCGACGCTCAATGCTTCCAGTTTACTGAGAGCCATGAGCAGTACAAACGACGACGCAGTACATCTTGTAAAAAGACATTCTTGCCTCAGCAGCTGGGCGGGGAGTGGGGAGGGAGGCACAGAGGGGAACTAGCCTTCAGGGCTGGTTCACTCAGGCGAGCCAAGACCCAGCAGGAAGGGGATGCAGGGAGCCCTGGTCCCCAAGGAGTTTCCAGTCTCAACAAAACACAAGGCAGAGAGTGGCAAAGCCAGAGGCATCTGGCTACCAAATGTAAGCCATACAGAGCTGGGAGCGGACAGTTTCTTTCTGCCCAGTCACTGAACCACATTTTCCCCTCCCCAGCCAATGGCGCAGACAGAGAAAGACACTTTCCTCCTCCACCTGCCAATAACACTAGCAATAAACACAGAAAAGGACATTTCAAGAACTATTACTGACAGTGTCTGCCCTGGGCCCTCAAAAGCTCTAAAAAGCAAGAACAGGCGACAGTGGCACCTGGATGCACGAGAAGACCACCTGCACCCTCGGCCTTGAATACCTTCAGATTCGATTTTGAGGCAAATGGAAAACAAATAAATGTGAACAGCAACAAAAAAGCAGAGAGAGAAAATGAAACGGCGCTTGTGCAGGTAAACTTTTACAATCCAATTGGGCAAGGCCTTGGGCTCTTCTCTGAGTCCACTCTGCGGTTCAGGGTGCAGTGGGCTGCAAGGAGCTCGGAGTACAAGGTATCTGACTGCCAAGGTTTCTTTTTGTCACTGTGTTGAGATGGTCTGACAACATTTTATGGTGTTCTTGCCTCTTACCCAGCCTCAATGATACAACGTCAACACAGGCAGGTACACAAGTTCACATCAACCTTTTATTCTTTGCATAAAAAACTGGCTGAACCTGACAGCATGGACATTATTTTTACAGTGAATTATAGAACTAAAGAGCCACACAGAGGCTGCTGTTGTTCAGTCTCACAACAAACTGGAAAATTCTGAAAGAGATGGGAATACCAGACCACCTGACCTGCCTCTTGAGAAATCTGTATGCAGGTCAGGAAGCAACAGTTAGAACTGGACATGGAACAACAGACTGCTTCCAAATCGGGACAGGAATACAGGTATATTGTCACCCTCCTTATTTAACTTATATGCAGAGTACATCATGAAAAATGTTGGGCTGGATGAAGCACAAGCTGGAATCAAGATTGCCGGGAGAAATATCAATAACCTCAGACATGCAGAAATATCAATAACCTCAGACCACTCTTATGGCAGAAAGCGAAGAAGAACTAAAGAGTCTCTTGATGAAAGTGAAAGAGGAGAGTGAAAAAGTTGGCTTTAAGTTCAACATTCCAAAAACTAAGATCATGGCATCTGGTCCCATCACTTCATAGTAAACAGATGTGGAAACAGTGGCAGACTTTATTTTTGGGGGCTGCAAAATCACTGCAGATGGTGACTGCAGCCATGAAATTAAAAGATGCTTACTCCTTGGAAGAAAAGTTATGACCAACCTAAAGAGCATATTTAAAAGCAGAGACATTCTTTGCCAACAAAGGTCCATCTAGTCAAGGATATGGTTTTTCCAGTAGTCACGCATGGATGTGACAGGTGGGACTATAAAGAAGGTTGAGCACCAAAGAATTGACTTCTGAACTGTGGCGTTGAAGAAGACTCTTGAGAATCCCTTGGACTGCAATGAGATCCAACTGGTCCATCTTAAAGGAAATCAGTCCTGAATATTCAATGGAAGGACTGATGTTGAGGCTGAAACTCCAATACTTTGGCCACCTGATGTGAAGAGCTGACTCATTTGAAAAGACTCTGAGGCTGGGAAAGATTGAGAGCAGGAGGAGAAGGGGATAACAGAGGATGAGCTGGTTGGATGGCATTACCAACTCAATGGACACGAGTTTGAGCAAGTTCTGGGAGTTGGTGATGGACAGGGAGGCCTGGCGTGCTGTGGTCCATGAGGTCGCAGAGAGTCAGACGTGACTGAGTGGCTGAACTGAACTGCTGTTCAGTCTCTAGGCCGTGTCTGACTCTTTCCAACCCCACGGACTGTAGCCTGCCAGGCTCCTGTGTCCTCCACTATAGCCCAGAGTTTGCTCAAATTCACGTCTCATCCTCTGCCACCCCCTTTCCCTGTGAACACTCCCATCCAAATTCAGGATGCTGCATAGATTTTGATAAATTCTTTTTTGAGCTAAGACTGGTATCCCTCACTATTCCTGGACACAGCTCCAGTCTTGTAGGAAAAAGACAAAGAAGTAACAAGTCAGACAGCTTCAATATGACTGATGTTAATAAATGAGCTTCTGTGGTCTTGGTTATTGGAAACTGATCTCTTCCTTATTAATATGGTCCCACAATGCAGAGGAAGATTTCTCCATGTTCTAGAATGCAAACAATGTTTTAATCTTTAATTATATTCTCAATTTCAACTCTTCTGGAGAGTGAGAGCCACCAAGGCCTAGGATTATTTCTTTATTACACAGCCTCTCAGTGGTATCTAATGAATATTGTTACTTAATACATGCCAGTAGGGGAAAGGGGAATTTTGTGATCTCTACTCAAGTTTTGATGACTTTTTGCCAACCTCAAGGAAACTTAAAAGCTGCAAAGTTCTCTGTTTCCTTTCAGGGACGCTCAGAACAGCAAACACCACACTGGCTCTGCTCCCCAGCTGTGGCCCAGAGAGTGCAGGCCTGGCAAATAAGCAACCTGGAAGAGGGGATTACAGGAGGTGATGCCATATATTTCTAAAACTCACGGCAATCAATTGGTTTGCTTCTCATTCGTGGTATATTAACTGATGCTTTGAAAGTGAAAAGTGAAAAATGCTTAGTCACTGTCATGTCCAACTCCTTGCAACCGCATAAACTGTAGCCTGCCAGGCTCCTCTGTCCGTAGGGTTCTCTGGGCAAGAATCCTGGAGTGGGTTGGCATGTCTTCTTCCAGGGGGGTCTTCCCAACCCAGGGACTGAACCTCTGTCTCCTGTATTGCAGGTGGATTCTTTATCATCTGAGCCTCCTCTGCTCAGAGACAAACTAAACTCCCATGAAAAGAGACGTCAAACACTCTTCTTCAGGGCTCCTCTCAATAGCTGAGGTGAAGCACTTAAATATAAAACTATCAACATACAACCAAATGCTGCCCTCAACAAAATACCAAGATCCTCGGGAGGCAAAACAAAGCCCAAGTAATCAAGAGAAGGGTTGGGTAGCTGCAAGGAAGCAGGGTCACAGTCACTATCAAATGACGGCTAAATCAGGGCTTCTGTAATAGCAAAGCAAACACAGAAACCTGGAGTTTCATCTCTGTGCGCTGAGAAAAAAACTCATAGAAAAGGTCTGGGAAAATCAGCAACAGGAGAGAAAATGATGTAATGGCCAGGAAGCTACAGGAAGAGACTTGGATTTTGTATGCCCATCCTGGCAAATATTTGCCTTTCTCAATTTCAACATCAATGACCACAAAGAGCAGGCCCCCTCGTTCATCACTGTCGCCCAGCACGGATCCACGTCTCCGCTTTGCTCTCCGGGTCTCCTGGCAGTTTGACATTAAGCAAGAGACAACAGGAGCCTTCCCTTTCAAGAGCAGAGGCAGCACTTACACGTGCCTTAGAGAGAATCCAGTCACCTATACAAGCACCGTGTGTGATTTCAAGTCCATGATCTTCTGGGGAACTAGTGTGCAAGGCAGTGGCAGGATATGAGCCTCTTTCAGTTCAACTTCCAGAATCCAATCAGTGGCCATACTGAGACAATCTGCTGTTCAAACACTGGAACCCTAAGGTGGCCAAGCAGTGTCATTATGCCAGTGACTGCCTCCATCGGTGGCATTTCTCCTCAGCAACACTTGTCCCGGCACGCAGTTTTTGTGTATTACTCAAACCTGAGGCAGGTCACTCAAGAACAGGAGCAGGAAATGAAGATGCCCCGCACTCTCAGAGGTATGAGACAACACGAAGCTGACGCCGAACAGTGAGGAAGTGCCACTAGTGTGCTCTGGAGAACAGCTGGGAATCCTGCTCAGCCATAAAATGGAGCAGAGCTCTGACACACACATGAATGCATCTCCAAAACATCATGGCGCGCAAAAGCAGCCGGGAGAAAGCACTGTGTTCCACGTGACTCCGTTTACGTGGAGTGCTAGAAGAGGCCCAACTGGAGAACGGGCATCGGAATCAGAATGCTTGTGGCCTGGGGTGGCTGAGAAACTGGGGTCAAGTACAGTCAAGTCTTTCAAAGAGTTGTGCTGTAGAGAGGAGCAGGGGTGGGAAGCTGAACGGAGGAGGTACTAGGAGTCGGTGTTCTCCCAGGAGATAGTTCTGGGGTTCGCCCATTTCCATTCTACCAAGAGCGAAGCAGGAGAAAGGGAACACAGACGGGGTGGGAGAGAAACAGGAGGCCCCTGCAGAAATGCTTGGGAGCCGGTGAGGGGGTACTGGACCCAGTGAATGAGCAGAAGGGCTGCTCTGGGCTGCGAACAGGGCCGGTGCATCCCCAGTGACAAGAGAAGGTGGCCTCTGAAGTGCCCCTAGTCTCATAGGCAGGACCTCTTCACAAACCATAACATGATACCCAGAAACCACCTGGCGTCACAA
>SJXQ01002769.1:335409-361352 GCA_006408695.1 Aepyceros melampus
CCAAAGTGAAACCTGGAACTTCCCTGGTGGTCCAGTGGCTAAGATTCCAAGCTCCCAATGCAGTGGTCCGGGTTCGAACCCTGGTTGGGAAACTAGATCCCACATGCCAGTGCAGCCAAATAAATGGAAATAAGTATTAAAAAAAAAAAAAAAAACCAAATGAGATCTACATACGCAAAATAAGAACACACAAGGCTCTTTTCCCTCTGATGAAACCCAGGGGTCACACTGATTGTGTTTGACTTGGCCACAATGATTCAAACCAACACCCCACACTGCCACAAGAGTACACAGAGCAAGGTCTCCTAGAGCTGAAGCTGCCATCCACGATGGCACAAGGAAATCAGGCACCAGCTGACACACAGGGATCTCCAGATGCAACTTACAGGTCAGTCAAGTGCGACAGCCACTTCTCAGACTGAGCCCAGTCCCACAAGGTCAAAGGCGAACAATGTTTACCCAGCAACGGGGGACACAGCCTCCTTTATGAAAACGATAGTGTCTGTTCTTCTGCAAAAGACTTAGAACACTTGGGAATCTGGGAGTGAGGTCGCTTCACCAGGGCCCTCTGAATGCTAGCATAGGATCAGAGATCTTTCATCACGAACAGCATCCTGTTTCCTTACAAGAATCTTTGGAAGGGGAGAAAGATATGAATCATTAATCCCCTCAAATCACTAATCCTCTGGGAACTTGGCGGGGAGCGGGGTGGTGCGTGAAGCACGGAATCCGAGTCTTCAAAGACTATTGCTTTTAAAGCCAACTGCACTTTAAAAACAAACACATCAATGATGGTACAAATCTCCTGCATTCTTGCTACAACTGTGGTCTCAGCACGCTCAGCAAGAGGCTTTGGGGCAGCAGCTTCCACGTCACCCAACTGCTGACACAAGCCAATGCAGAAACCCAAGCGCCTCCGCACTAACAGACACACACAGTTCTGAGGAGGGCAGGTGAGGAGGCCAGCCCCTGGCCCTTAACCGCCTCCTCCACTGTTTAGAAATAAACCCTTTCCCCAGAGTTCTTAAGCCTATGCAAGAAAGCTCCTAGCTCTCCACGAGGAAGCCTCCATCCCTCCCGGCCAGCAGCGGAGCGATTCCATGAAGTCTGGTGCCCACATGGCCTCTCTTGGCACTGCCATGGCCTTCGCGGGCACCTGAGGGTCCAGTCCTTAGGACCCGGCACACTTGACTATGATGCTGCAGTACAGTCATCCCTTGCTGCTCGCTTGCTCCCCTGTTTCTACTCGGAGCATCCCCAAAGCCAAAATCCTATCTTATTCGTCTCCAAATCCCCAGCTCGGAGCACAGAACCAAGCACCTGTAGGCTCCGAGTAAATATCTGCTGGATAAACGAGAGAATGGGGCTCACAGGCCCCACCACCCGACTCTCTGTGCAGGGTCTCTCCTCTTTAGCAATCGTGGTGGTTTTAAAACATGTCTGCAAATTTGGACACTCCTTCCTTCAGAAGAGAGCGCCTCACCCCCTCCCCATGAGCATCATTCAGACTCGGCAGCTCATTTCTAATCCACGGAACAGGTGGAACTGATGCTACACATCTTGGGGCAAGGCCATAAGAAGGACAGGCTCTGCCCGGCTCGCCTGCTCTGGGAGAGTCACCCGCATGTCCAGAGGACGCGCAGGCAGCCTGCGGAGAGGCCTGTGTGGGGAGGAACTGAGGTCTCCCACCAACAGCCAACACCAAACTGCCTGCCACGCGAGTGACCACCTGGAAGTGGCCTTTGGACCCTGGTCCAACTTTCAGACGACTGTGGTCCTGGCTATCTGACGGCAATGTTATGAGAGGCTCTGAACCAGGTTACTCCCAGACTCCAGGCCCACAGAAAATATGGGTGATTATGTTTACTGTCGTTAAACCCACTAAGTCTGAGGGCAATTTGTCTTGTAGCAACGGATGAAAATGCAGCAACCTTGGAGCATTTAGGTGCTATCTTGTAAGGGAGTTCACAAGGGATTTCCTTAAAGACAAAGTTTATGGTCTGTAATGAGGAAATGTCCTATAGATAAAACCACAACACAGCTGATTAACAGGCAATTTTAAATACTCCATGGGTCAAATTATACTACCTTAAAAACTAACAACTACAATAAATGTTGGGATGTGATACAGAACAGTATCACAAGACATTTCTTCTTAAAGGCTGGTTTTTCATTAGGAAAAAAATCTAGAACAGCCATCAAAACTTTAATGATAACTTTATCAAGGTGACAGCACTATTATTTTTTCTTTTTAAATAACCTTTGAGTTTTTTTTCAAAATCTACAATATGTATATATTACTAGTTTCTTTTTTTTCCCCCACAATGTATGATCCAATTATGTCAGCAGCTATGCCATATACTGGTGTCTCTACTCCTGACAACTAACACAGTAAGTGGCACATAGTAGGTGCTCAGTAAAAGCGAACAGAATGTCCTTTAGTTATAGATCCTGCTACTGGACAGCTGCTCTAAAAAGGGATGTCAGGATAATGTGAATCCACAAACCTCAAGGATATGAAAAGGCTGTAGTCAGTTTTCACAGGAAAAGAGGCTATCAAGTATAGGAAATCATTTCAACACTGCATTCTTAGGGCACGGGAACCACTTTTCTCTTTGAAACTAAGTATTTTGAGTGATTTATTATAAATTTATAATGACAGTTGTGAACACCCAGCTTTTTTTTTCTTGGCATGAGAACAGAGTCTGTTGATTGCCTTGCTGCTTAAAATAGTTTCTAAGTGTCCTCATAAAGCATGTCACCTGTAAACAGGTTTCAAGCCAATGCAAATTAACAAATGGTGAACAGATGGACTAAGAACTGACTTTTGTCGGGAGAGAGTTAGCAACAAACACTTCTGGCTCCAGTCTTGTGGGACCATTAGAAAGTCTTTCACTTCTCACCACGCATCCTGCCTCAGTGGAAAGCCATGCAGGGAGGATGACAAGTTATAAGGCCCATTAGACTTCTGAAAGCCAAAAGTTGAGATGTGCAGAATCGCCAAGTCAACATGTGCGAAGCATCAGACAGAGGAAGCTTTTTGCCAAATGGTGAAAACTCCCTGTTTCTTGCATCACTCGAGGAAGCTGGCCCTGCTGTCTCTGGAAAGGATGGCGCCTGTGTGTGTGTGGCAGACAAAAAGGACTTGCTGGAGGCCAGCTGATTATGTTCATCCCACCCTGGAAGCAAATGCTGCTGGTGAAGAAAACCTGAAAGTCATACAAACGGGGGGCTACGAGCATCCACTGGTGAGAGAAGAGACCCCTCCCCCCTTCAGAATCATCCCCTGTCGTTTCCCAGCTCCTCACTGGTCTTTCTCCTCCCGGCTCTCAAGTCTCCCCCAGCACCTGCTCCTTGGAGAGGCCTTCTTTGACCACTTGTTTTAAGCAGCCTCCCCTCCTTACCATCCTATGTGTTCCCTTCAGAAGTACTTACCATAACCAGAAATTACTGTACTAGTTTATTTATTTGTTTAGAAGTACTTGCTTTTTCGCCTTTCCTCCCCAGTAAATCAAAAGCTTTGGGAAGATGGGACCATGTCTTGTCTTGCTTGTGACTATCCCCAAAGCTGAGGACAATGCATGGCAGACAGGAGGTATAATAAATATTTGCTAACCAAACAATATAAATGAGATCCTGTGTAAAGGCAAACAACCGAATCTCCCCTGCAAAGCCCGTTCAGACTGGAAACTTTAAAATGTAGTTTGTAACTGAGGATATTAAGGAAAGAGGGTATAGTAGGAGAACAGGCTGAGCTGGGCAATGTGTTTAAAATCAGATCAAGCCTTTGGGAGACAGCACCTCTTCTAGGGGAGTCTGTGTGTGGAATGGAAAAACTGCCAGCAAAGACTGGTGTGTTCAATTTATGATTCAACTACATCACTGAGTGAGCCGTGGCTCTCAACTCCTGAGGTTTCGAGTAAAGGCCGATCCAATGGGTAGAACAACTATGGCATGTTCAAAGGAATGCTATGCAGCAACAAAAAAGAACAAGCAATCTAACGATATTATGTCGAGTGAAGACAGCTCATATAAAAGATTACATAATGTATGATTGCAGCTATATGAAGTTCAAGAACAGGTCAAATCAATTGTTCAAAGAAGTCAGGACAGTGGTCAGCTTAGGGAGGTGGCAGCCTGTGTACAGGGTGGGAACGTGAGAACTCTCAGGGAGTCCTGGAAGTGGTGGCCAGTGGCGTGATCTGGGTGGAGCTACACAGAGGCAGACACGTGAAGAAACCATCCATCCGAAAGTACACTTCACAGTGTCTGCTCTCTCTCCTACTGGGAAAAGGAAGAGCACATACATTACTCTTTTAAAAAAGAACAAGTGAGCCCAGCACGGATTCTAATCCCAGTGCTACCAGATTTTCTAGCCGGCCTGCAGTTTATCAAAACGTGCTCCTCGGTGGCCTCATTTGTGAAATATGGAGAACTGCACTCACTGTGCCAACTCTGGGAGTGGGAAAGGAAACAAAGAATAAGCCATGAGGTATCTTAAAGTCCTAGAGACACACAGACCAGGTAAACTAGGAATTGCATTGTAACTGCTTCTTTGAAGACCTATGCAAAATAGGTGACCTACATGTTTGATCTCCGATCTTAACATAAATGTTTTTAAGAGAAACAATGATCTTGCCAAAATGAGTTTCCATTAGCCAAAAACAAGCACAAATTAGAGTTCACCCAGGACAAAAGAACTTTTTCCAACCCATCACTCACTGAGGCGGTAAGACGAGAGTCGTGGGTTGAGCCTTTGGTCTACGTTTAGCAGACACTCCCATCTGGTTAGCGGACGTTTCAATGACTGTTGATTCAAAAGGCCAGATGCCAGACCTGCATGGTACTGCAACTGCAGAGGAAAACCAAACAAAAGGGGAAGAAAAATAACATTTGGTAAAAGCAGGACAAGGGCTATTAAACTATCAATACTTGATACATCTTACCAGCTCAGAACATTTTTAATAATTTCAAATATACCTGCTAACATCTTGCTTCAAGAAATGTATTCATAGGAGATAATCAGACAAACAGGAAAACAAGCATGAATGAGGATGCTCATCACGGCATTACAAAATGATAAAGAACTGAAACCAACCTAAACGCCCAATAATACGAGGGAAACTGGGTAAATACATAAAGAACTTTACAACATCATTTTGTTGAATTTTTTTAAAAAGGTATTGTAAACAAAGAGGTACTTAAAAACGTTCTCCAGAAGGTTAAAGCATGCTCTCCTAAAGGTTAACAGTGTATTTCTAAGGGGAATTGTGGTAATTTACTTCTTTTTTCACTTTTGTTCACATCCACTTTATGTAAATGGTTTTAAAGCTTATATATCATTTTTCATAAAGAGGATCTAGTGGGTTTCCTTAAAAAACAAATTAGTTCTAGGAACTCTTGCTACTGTCATGTCTTGCTTGCAATAAAAAACATAACTCACAGACCACTGTGGTCAACAGGAGCACAACAGGCTGATCATAAACAGATTCAAACATGCAGCTGGGCTGTTGTTCCCAGTGGTTAAGATACAAGTATCGATCACAAAAATAAGCACAGGAATGTATCTCATGACAATGTACACAAATGGATACAGGCTCACTGAAGAGGACTGGCTGAGGAAGTCAATTCCACTCCATGCACACGCAACTGCAACGATACAAGCGAGGACGCCGCAGACTCTAAGCAGGCTCAGAGCCAGCACCGTTTGCTTTGTTCTGGACAAACTGCTGAGCTTCGAGGTTACTCAGGACAGATCGTTTTACTTCCCTAGACTTTCTCTATTGGAAAAGAGAAATAATACTGCCTAGTTCTAAACAAACAGGACTTTTAAAAAAAGTTGTAATTGAGTTATAATTCATATAAAATAAAATGCATACATTTTGGTGTCCAGTGTGGTAATGTCTTGATAACATACGCCTGTGACACCACCACCCCCATCAAGACGCAGCCTCCATCACTGCAGAAAGTTCCCCTGTGCCCCACGCAGGAGTCTCCCCCTGTCCTCTACTCCAATCATCAGGGTCTTTTGATTTACAATACAGCTCATACTCTCGCTTGTTATCAAATGAAGCTTATCTCCAATTTGACATGTGACAGTGACACCCATTTTCCTTTTTAAATCCCATACTTTTGTACTTTGGATGTGAAGAGTTATCATCCATCTCTATAACAAAATTATCCTTGAAAGGTATCCCAATTTTGAACAGATGTAAATAAAACATTTGATAAAACATTCGAACTTGAAAATGCCAAGCAAAGAAACTTGGATTGAGAACATTTATAACACCCAACATGTTTCTTTTTCCCTCCTCAAATTAAGCAAGGTCTTTCAAACATTTATTTAGAATTAACTGAATATACAAATAGTAATTCATTCTGTAGCTATGAATTTCTTTTCAAAATGCTCTTCCATGGATAGATTTCCTTTGCAGAGTCAGCTACATTAAAGCTCAAGGTAATGAAATTGGTGACCACCATATAAAAGGGGTTGGGCCCTGGATGCAAAGGGTAATAACGTCCTGAAAAATAAATGGCCTCCCGTAAAGCCACTGGGCTGCACACAAACAGAGATGAAAGAAAACACAACCAACTGAAATGATCTGCTTCTTGAAAGTGGCTATAAAAATGAAGATATCCAGCGACCCAGGAAAGAACGAAATGTCTGTGTTTGGAGCATCCATATTGCTTTTTAACAGGCTCTTGATTTACTTGGTCGATTTGCTATGGGAGCCTTATGGCTGCACAATACAAGACAGAGACATATCACATTCATAATAAAAACGGAGCTCTTCTCGAGGTGGAAAAAGGGGGGTATAATTTGGCTCTAACAACTCATCGAGACCAATGAATTTTGCTCAAATTTATTTTTCTCCTACAGATTTCTTAAATGGGAAATCAATGGAAGCAAGGGACAGTACAAGTTTGAAAGACAATGTTTCAAAATGTCAGCTACTTGGGTTTCGATCCTCCCCACCAGAATTTGCAATGAGTGCAATATGCATGGGGCTTTATGGAATTAAAGGGAAAGACAGCTTGGCAGGGGCCCCTCCTGGCTCCAGGAACCGTCTCTCCTTCTGGCTCTCCTTCTCCTTTGTATCTTATTAGGGTCCATGCAAGCTCAGCCGTTCCAGCCCTGCTGACTCTTTTGAGTGGAAGAGTCCTGCTAACTATGCAGAGTGGCAGGGTGATTTTGTCCACCTGGCATCATTTTGATCATTTGCTCAAACAAACAAAAACCCCCAAACAGCAGAAACGCATGCTAGCTGCTGCCTGTCTTTCCCAGGGTTCCGATGAGACTTCTACCATCTTGGATGCTCTCAATGTACGCCACACCCGAAAGCGCGTGGAAATGGAAGGAGTTTTCTTCTCCCAGAACAAAACCTGCCCTTGAAAGCTGACTCACAGTGATTAAGCGACATTTGTTAATCATATATACGGTTCCCAGTTTCCAGGAACACAGCTCCGACTGTCAAGATCTATAAGGGGCCCATTAAATATTTACCGAAGCATCTTTATAATGGGAGAAAAGGTCAAAGTTAATAAAACTGACAGACAGCTCCTGTCCAACTGGATTTATACATTATTTAAGCACTAAATACTCTATTCCATGAAACACTGCGTAGATCTGCAAAGACTCTTGCAACATGTTCACTCAGCCAAAGGTTTTAAAACAGCAGAAGGGAGTTCAGAGCTAATCCACAAATTAACATTAAGAACATATCACTCCTCAAAATACTGCCATACATGTTCAATTACAGGTTCGGTAATATTTTCTATAAAAATATATTTCAATAAACATACTTTGCTCCAAATGTCTGTGGCATGCAAACAACTCTATTTCAAAAGGCAACTTATCAAAGTATAATGTGATTTTTCTATCCAAGATCATTTCTCCACTAACCAGCAAGAGTAAAATGAAAGTGGGACAGAAATAAAACAGTCCATTCTCTGAACTTCCACGTCTCGCAGCTGGGGGAATGGGAGTGCTGTGTGGCCAGCTGGGGGGAGGGGGTCTTTACTGGCTGCTGCTTGGCAGTCCTAGCTCTTTCCATGTTCTCTGAATTTTGAGAGCAAATTTCTCGGTTCCAAGAGAAACCTATCTGTTCACATCAAACTTGTACTTTCTATAACAAACGTCATATTTTTCGGTCAGTTCTCAACCTAAAGCCTCTCCTAATCAATTATACCTACTAATTAGCTCTATGCCTGCGATAGTTTCAACACCTTATAATGATCTGAAGGAAATACCACTTTGAATTAGAAAAACCTTGATTTACTGAATAAATGTTATTTTAGTAATATTAGACATACACAAGTGTGGAATGTGGTCAGGTCCTGGTGAATTCCAATGTACAGACTAAGAGCCTCCAGAATGTGCTGCTGGACCGGCTACTGATAAAAGCTGTGCGATCTTACATGGCTCATTTGCATTATGTTTTCTCCAAGGATCCACCAAGCTCTGAAGTTTAATTCCAAGCTCTAGGCTTCTAAAGACACCACAACGGTATTTGGCTTCACCAAAAACTGGTGAAGTAATGTCCCTACAATTTCATACAACAGCAAACCCTTTTCCTCTGGATAGCCTAAGGTCTTTAATTTTAAAGTCCAAATTATTGAGGCTCAAATCCAGTTAGCTTTAATATGCTTCAAATTACAAATGACAAAACAGACTGAGAGGAAACAATATGAAAGGAAATTATTTTAAAAACAGAACTCAAATGCAAAGTTTCTGATTTAAATCTCAGGTTCAGAAAATCAAGTGAGCAATGGTCCCCTTAGTTAGTCCTCCAACTGGTTTTCCATGTTCCACACTGTTCTGAATGCTCTACCTGCTCCAAGATAAAGGACATGTTTTGCAATAGACAGAAGTTTGAGAAGAAAAAGAAGGAAATTCATCCCACTGATCACATTCAATATACCAATTAAGCCACTGGCATTCAATCAGGCCTAGAACTTAAAAGCTGATGTGTTTGCTAGAACCCCCCTGGGGTCCAAGGTATAGCATCTATTCATAAGCAACATGGTCCTCCCCGTGCCATATGGCCTGAATCCCACTTTAAGAAAACTGACATTCAAAAATCTCAAAATTTATAAGCCAGCTCAATCAAGGTTTGATTCTTCCTACCATGAAAATCATTATTTTCTTTTCCATCAAAGGCTTCTTTGGGGAGGGGGGGAGCAAGTTAAAAACAGCAACGACAGAGTTCTCCTTAACCTTAAGGCATTTCAACTCCATTAAAAAAAAAATCACTTTACACAGAATTACATATAGGTTCCTAAGAACGCTAGGAAGACACATTGGTACTTCCAGTAACTAAACCCTCTGGATGAAGAATGTGATAGAGCCAAGCTAAGATAAATTTTGGCTGCCTGAGTGCAGGGGCCCCACAGGAGGGGAAGAAGAGATCAAGGGCTGGACAGCCCCACCCCTCCTCCCTGCACAGAGCTCCTCTCTGTCTCTGGGACGTGGCATCCAGGTAGGGAGGCCTGGTGTTCTCTCTTGGGCCAGGAGTGAAGCTGGCCACGAGGGAGACATACCGTGAGGACACAGCCTTGTTACTACTGATAACTTCGTATTCTCTACAGCGCGCAGGGTAGTGCGTTAAGTACAGGAGATGCTAATGAATTTGTCAACTGACAAGTGGGCTGGCTGACTGGTGACTCTGCCCTGGCCTGGCCTGTGGCTGGAGCCAACCTAGAGAAGAGAACGACTCCATCAGACAGCCCTCTCGAGGCTGGTTTCTAACAAAAGCAGACTCTCGGCTTCGCAGACGTTCACTGTCATGACAGAGCCACGAAAGAGTCCTGACTCCCTCTTGTTCTAAATGCTAAAAAAGCAGGTATGTCGAACCCCTCTGCAGGCTGGAGCTCAGGAAAAGACCTTCATAGAGACTGCCCTCCAATGCTTCAATCCTCCAATTGCTCGCAGAATTCTAACGTCAGAGAGGAGGCCTGGAGAAGCCACCCTCCACCTCCACTCCACCCCACTTTCTGGGAGAGGAGACTCTGATCGTAAAGAGGTCCCCAGCCAAGGGCGCATACATTGTGAAAAGGAAACAGGCCTTTCAGGGTTCAACTCACATGCTTTGTCCCGTTGTTTTACGTGTGCTGCGTCTTTTTAGCTGTGGGACCTGGCATTTGATATCACTGCTCAGGCCGGAAACGCAGCCCTTCTTCTCAGGCCAGGAGCCAAGGCTGAGGGAAGGAGCACGGAGCGTCGCCAGCGTTTGCCGGCTCCTGTCTGCTCCTTCACTCTCACCTTTCACTGCTGAGATGCCACATGCCTTTTCCTCCTACTGACTCCAGTCATGTCTAAGGTGGGGAGTTTGGGGAAGTTCTAAATGCTCTCACTTTACGGTTTTAATACCATTTAGCAACAAAAACTTCAAAGACAAAAGAATCGAGAAACCACAGACACCTCAAGATTGTCAAAAACCTAGTTTCTAGACTCAGCAGTAACACATCTGACCTTCCTAGCAGCCTTGACAGTGTCCTAATGGGGCAACTGTGCTCGTGCAGTGCTTCGTGGGTTTTTATAAATCATCTTATTGCCCAGGAGCAGCCACATGCATAATCTGTTTTTACTTAGGATTCTCTTTGAGAATTTCTGTAATACATCATGACAGTAACAGGTAAGGATGTTAGCCATGGAGGACCACTCCCCCTGCAGAGCGCTGACCAGAACAGCCAGCACTGGGGGCCTAAGGGCACTGGAACCCTTCCCAGAGGCGAGAGTGAGCGCCAGGCTCCCGGGCCGATCCAGGGACAGGGCACCTGGATCACTCACGCCACAAACACCTGGATCGACCACACGCCCGGAAGCTGCCATATGCATATGCGGCACTGGGGGCTGGGCGAGGCTCCTGTGCTAGTCTCACTCTCGTACTTAGGAGTCATATTTCTCCTAAACCATTAAGCTTTCAACTAAACCAATATTTGTGCAAAACTAGGAACACTTCGTCACCACTTTGAGTTGCAAAGACCTTTGCCCCTCATTATTGAAATGTATTTTGTTCCCCGCTAATGAGAAAGAACCATGTCTTACAATAAAGCCCTGTTTCTTCTTTTGAACATAACTCTAAGGAAAGAAATAAGCAAGGGTGCCGGGTATTATCCGTGCCAAGGAAAACAGCTACAGAAAAATACCATAAATCTAATTGTTTTGCTTGGGTTTTTATCTAAATATTAGACAATGATATTAGCTTCTTTTCTCCTTTTATCTCCTAATGTTTCTTTCAAATAGCCAGTATGAAAAAAAGAAAGAAAGAAAGAAAAGCACCCTCAGATTTGAGCTTTTATGGGTAAATGATCTCTTTACTTGGGCAAAACAGCATCAATAAACCATAAGAAGGAAGCCTCCAATTTATTTGCCCATTTGTTCTCTACTGGGAAGCTGGGTTCAGGCCTTTCAATTACCATGAAGGCAGGACACCAAACCAAGGGGCCCGCTTCTGCTCCTCTGTGGTGTCATTTACATCCCGGAGGCCGGCTGGGTTTCTCCTTCCTGCACGTGAATCCTCAAATGTCCAGACTTTAAAACTGTCAAAGAAGTAAACTGAGAGGACGGACAGCAGCCTTTTTCTTTCTTAAATATCTGTAATGTTAAGGCCTGTTTAGAATTGTTCCTCTGGAATGTTTCAGAAGTCACACCTTTATTAATAGGCCTTTCTCCACAACCACTTCTGTTTACCCTACAGCTGCATGCACGTTATCATACACAGAAGATGCCAATCAGTCAGAGGAGTTATCACTCAGACATCCAAACAGATTCACTAAAAGGTAAACTGTGAATGTGGCTAAAAATGGAGGAAGCATCCATCACAGGGACTATTTGTAGAGGAGAGAGAAAGCAGACAAAAGAAAGCCAGAAAGGAAAGACGAGCTACAAACACTGAGAGACAAGGGTGTCGCCCATCTCCTGTGAACCACCTCACGCTTCACAGCAGGCCTCAGCCTCTGTACCTGAGGGGCCCCAGAGTGCAATGCTCACGCTCACAAGGATCTTGGGGGAAGGTCACAGGGCCACTTAGGAAGATGCAGGCAGGAAGTACAGACAGGATCAAGGCAAGTCTGACAGTGCGCTGATGAGGGCATCCTAACAGCTTTTTAACGGGTGGTGACATGAGAACATGCTCTCTGAAGAGGACAGCGTGGCGGCAGTCTCACCCACCTGCGTTCCGAGGAGAGGAAGCAGCCCGTGTCAGAAGGACCATCTGCAATTAGGCTCGGACCACCCACGAATCACTATCCATTCACACACCACACGAGATCCCACAAACACAAAGTGTGTCCCAGCCCTTTCTCCATTCCTGGCCAAACGAGAAGCGGCAGGGGAGCAGCACACATCCAGGAACCAGCTCTGTGTTTCCACCAGGAATGCCTAATACGAGCTTGTGAATGCATACCTAAGGCCTGGGTCAGAAGTCTAAAACAGATGGCTAGAATTATGCCTGAGGTCCCCCTAACACTGAAATTCTATGTTGTTGTATTTCTCTATGAAACTGCAGTCTGAACTTGCACTGGTGAAATTTAAATATGTTTATCAAACACAAACATTGTACCAGTCACCAAAAGTCTCCACTTCAGGCAGTGAAAGAGGGGAAAGGGCTCTCTGGCGCCTGAGGCCGGGTGTTGGGTAAAACCTTACTGTTGTTTAGTCGCTCAGCTGTGTCCGACTCTTTGTAACCCCTTGGACTGCAGCATGCCAGGCTTCCCTGTCCTTCACCATCTCCCAAAATTTGCTCAAATTCATGTCCATTGAACCAGTGATGCCATCCAACCATCTCATCCTCTGTCGCCTCCTTCTCCTACCATCAATCTTTCCCAGTATCAGGGTCTTTCCCAATGAGTCAGCTCTTTGCTCTAAATAAAACCTAATGTGCAACGCTGGAGGCCCAGCAAGCAGCACATGCCTGTTGACAAACACTAGCTTGTTATTCTCCCCAAACATTCATAGGTGCGGTCTGTGAGAGAACTGAATATTTCCATATAATAGGTATGTCCCTGGCTATTTCCTTTTCCCTCTTCCTCCCTTAAAAGAAAACAGGGGTTTTTTTCCAACTGAGAAATGAGTAACATGAAAATCTCCAGACACTTCCATATCTTGATTCTAGCCACTGACTTCTGAGCATTAATCCTTTGCCGAGTTATCACTGAAAAGACTTCAGTCAAGAAACTAGCAAACGTATTTTTTTAAAAATGATCAATCTGATCAATTTAAAATTCCAATTAGATTATTATAAACTTCTTGAAGGTGAAGTCACTCAGTCGTGTCCGACTCTTTGCGACCCCGTGACTGTAATGTACTAGGCTTCTCTGTCCATGGGATTCTCCAGGCAAGAATACTGGAGTGGATTGCCATTTCCTTTTCCAGGGATCTTCCCGACCCAGGGATCGAACCCGGGTGTCCCGCATTGGAGGCAGACGCTTTAACCTCTGAGCCACCAGGGAAGCCATAAACTTCTTATATAGGTAGAAAAAATGATTCCTATGCGCTCAAAGTCAGCTTAGATGTAGTTGGACAGTTTAACTTTTCCTTTATCTCATGTCATGAAATGCTCATTTCTGCTTTAAGCATCATTTCAATGACCATCAAAAGCAGCCCCCATCAGCTTCTTCTGCTTCCATCAACCAGTCATCGGCTGGGAGGCAACAGGCTCCAAATCAGGGGTCTGACCAGCCTCACCCCCACCCCTCCCTTATCCGGGAAATGAAGCCAGGAGGTAGGGAAGAAGGAAAGGAGGCACAGACATGACTCAAAAGGAGGAAGAACAGGAAGTGGGCTCACAATCACTAACTTTAAAAGATTATAACTGTGATGTCAGACAAGCTGAGAATAACAGGAGTGGAAGGAAAGAAACAGTGAGCTGCTCAGGTCAACGGCCTGTGAAAGCAGGAATCAGGAAATAGAAGAAAACATTCAGGAAGATGCATTTTTTTTATTGATCATTTTTAACAACTAACTGCCTTTTCCCTTCAGGAATAGGAGGAACAGGTCAGGTGGCTTAAGGGGCAATAAGTCTAAGGAAGCAAGTGCTTTCCTTTGTACTCTGGCAGAAAAGTTGAAACTCCAGAGGCAGTGTGGCCACTGCGTAGGGGGACGAGCTTTGTAGTCAGATGGCCCTGAGTTCAAACCTCAGCTTCAGCACAAGTGATCCGGGCATCGCTGCGTGTTTGCTCTCCCCTCTGAGCCTGTTTCTTCCTCAGTCCAATAGTGAGGGGTGGGGGATTCTTTTTCTCTCACAAGGACAAAGCTGTTCTCTTGTTGACTGAGCACACTCCCTAAAGCAGACTTTAACGGTGCTTTTTCCTTATGGCACAACCCCATGGAGAGAGGTATGGCAGCCTCCTCTTGCAGATGAAGAACTGGAAGGTTCAGTGGTAGGAATGAAGTGCTATGAGGCAGGCAAAAGACTGCAGCACAGGGCCCAGTGCCCAGGAACAGACAGAGTTGGTCTTGTGACTATCAGAAGGGACTATGCCCCCAAATTCACCTCTTCCAACAATACCAGGAATGAGAATGTTACAACCGAGTAGAAGTACTGCCTTTTAATGAAGGCTCCCCTCATAGCTCAGCTGGTAAAGAATCCGCCTGCAGTGCAGGAGACCCTGGTTCGATTTCTGGGTTGGGAAGATCTGCTGGAGAAGGGATAGGCTACCCACTCCAGTATTCTTGGGCTTCGCTGGTGGCTCAGCTGGTAAAGAACCTGCCCGCAATGCAGGAGACCTGGGTTCAATCCCTGGGTTGGGAAGATCCCCTGGAGAAGGGAAAGGCTATCCACTCCAGTATTCTGGCCTGGAGAATTCCATGGACTGTATAGTCCATGGGGTCGCAAAGAATTGGACGTGACTGAGCGACTGTCACTTCACTTCTTTTAATCAAACACCATCACTCTAAACATGTCAGATAATAAACTGGCAAGTGTAATGGAAAAAGGAAAAAATGCCCCCCCTCCAGGCTGTTCTGAACCAGCAGGTATACTGAGGAGGCGCCCCAGTCTGGCTCTTCTTGTACAACAAGGAAAGGAATCCATCACACTGCAATGCCTCGTGGTCGACTCTGCGTAAAACTCTCCACAGAACCCAGGACAGCTGTACGGGGCCTGGGGAAACACAAGAAGCACTCCACACAGAGGCAATGAGAGGATCCATGCAGAAGCTCCTTCCAGGAGACTGTGGAGACTGGTTTTAAAGCTACGAACAATCAAAATGCCCAGAAACTTGGCTCAACCTTCATGCACTAAACAAGAAAGCTATAGAGTACTTCTCAGGCAGCTGACAAAAAACTCAGCACAGACGATCAAAGACTCTCTCCAGACTCCCTGAGCACAGCTGTCCCTAGGTATCTGCAGGTGCCTGGATCTAGGACCTGAGGTGGGTACCAAACTCCGCAGACGCTTAAGTCCCTTACGTAAATGGCGCATCATTTGCATAGAACCTACACATATCCTCGTGGATACTTTAAACCATCTCTAGGTTACTTGTATAATAACACCTAATACAATATACATGTTATGTAAATAGTTATAAGAACAAGGCAGATGCTGTGTGAATCATTGCCAGTGACAGCAAATTCAAGTTTTACTTTTTGGAGCTTTCTGGAATTTTTTTTCCCAAATATTTCCTCTCTGCAGTTGGTTGAATCTGAGGCAGAACCCATGGATACAGAGGGTGGACTGAGCTGTACTTGTTTCCTTCTTTACTGGATGACTGAAGGTTTCTGTTGGTTTAAGTTCTGACTGAGGAAATATGAGAAAAGGTAAAAGGCAGAGTCGATGCAGGATTTTCTTATGACAAATGTGGCGCAAAGATATTTTCTTTTGGAGGGAAAAAGACAGGCAAAAGTCACACATACGATAGGTATGTTTTTGGTTTAAAATGAACGCCAGGTCAGTTTATTTCTACTGATCAACAGGATTGAGGCACAGTTTCTTAATCCATTAAGAGTGTAGGTACATAGTCAACTACCTGAATATAAACCATCAATCCTCCGCTTAACCAACTGTGACCTTAGGTGAGTTATTCAACTTCCCGGAGCTCCATTCTCTTCTCTTCTATCACAGATGATACTGCTACTAGATACCACATGATTACCCTAGAAGCAACCTGGAGTTTCAGGAAGCAAAATCACAGTCAGGTTCTTGGAGTCAGTGAAAATTAAGCATGTGAAAGCACAGAGCAAAGTGGCTGGCACGAAATAACAGTCTCAAGGAATGTCTGCTACGATGGTCACTCAGCTGAGGCTGCCAAGCCATTAACAGACTGAGTGTGAGGGGCGACTGAGCCAGGCCCTGCCTCTGAGGAAAAGCCTCAGAGATGAGCCAATGAAAAACAGGCCTGTTTCTGGGTGGATCTGGGCTGGGGAGATGGCAGGAGCACAAGAGGGCTGAGCGTCTGATACAAAACGGGTTACTCTGATGGACTAGTTAGTTATTTGATTCTATGATGCTTCGCAGCCCTACTGAAACTTCGAATTGTGCTATGAAGAACAAGTCCAATAACCAAAATGGGGATCAGCAGCAGGCAGCCAGGAATGTCCGAGAAGAAACACTAACAACACATCTACCATCAGCTACATCCAACCAGATGTTCGGAAGCGGCTTCCACTGGGACCAGAGACGGGAAAACAACAGGCAACTGGCGCCACACCTAGCGTCTCCTTTCGTTAAAGGATGCGCAGTTAAGTACAGTGCCTTTTCCCTTCAGCACCTGGCAGGCAGAAGCTGAGAAGAGCTGAAGCTTGTGCAAGCCAGTCCAGAAGGCTTGCTGAAGCACCTTTTACAGGGCTGATCACTACACCCTAGAGTATGGTTTTTGTGTATCTATCTTTGCCAGACTGTCTCACACCGTTTAACAAGCCTCACGGGCTTAGAAGAGGGGCCTGCATGGATGTTCACTAAACCGCTGCTGAGAATGGGATGACCTGATGGATGCCGAGTATAGTGCTAGACATGGATGGATGTAAAACGAAATGTTCTCTGCTTTTGGAGGGTCAAGACTTGCCTAGAACACAAGATCCATGAGAGCAGCTAAGAGCTCCACAGAGCTCCCTCATCTTCCTGCTAGGTCCCCAGTGTCTAGAACAGTGCTCAGCATCACAATAATAACAACACTGAAGCAAAGCACACAGTGGGCTTCCCAGGTGGTGCTAGTGGTAAGAACCCGCCTAGCAGTGCAGGAGACGCGAGAGATGCGGCTTTTAACCCTGGGTGAGGAAGACCCCCGGAGGAGGAAATGGCAACCCATGCCAGTATCCTTTCCTGGAAAATCCCATGGATAGAGGAGTCCGGTGGGCTACAGTCCACGGGGGCCACAAAGAGTCAGACATGCCTGAACGACTGAGCACACACACTGTATACAAAGGGCTTGTTGTGACTAGGTTTTATTCTCATTCACTTAACTCAATTAATCTATACAACCACCTTACGAGGCAGATACTATTAGCTCTATGTTACAGATGAGGAAAATCGAGCCACAGATGCTAAGTGGCCTGCTCAAGGTCATGGAGCCGTTAAGGCCTGGAATCTGAACAGCTTGGCCTCAGAGTCCCTGTTCTGCAACCACAACACTCGATGGCTTCTCCAGAACTTGGCATGTTCTCTGGAAGGATTTTCATTTTTATTTCCTTTTTGCTTTGCTTTTTTTAAACAAACCCTTGTATCAAAGTGTTTCTTAAAGTAAATGAATAGATGAATACATAAGCAGCCAGGGACAGCTCCAGGAGACCTGAACTAAATGCGAGTATGGAGGGAATCTGGACTCTGAATCACTGTTATGCAGAAGGCCCTGCAGAGTGGGAGGACGGTGGAGCTCCATGGCCTCCCCTCCTCCCCAGCTCGGCCTTTCCCACTCAGTTAATACGGGTCTGCTGTGAGGCTCCCAGGGAAGTGGAGAGAGCCAATGAACCCACAGACAGGCCCTCAGCAGACGGGAATGTGTCTCACCCAGGCCCCTGCCCGCTGCTAACATGTACACACACCCCCTTCACCCAGTGAGTGCCTTCTCACACCAGAGAAAGGAAGGGAGGCCAAGGAGCTGGCATTACAGAGCCACGATTTTTTTTTTAACAATATAAAAATGTTAAAAAGTTCTGAAAGTCAAAAGCTTTCTCATCAATACAGGCGCCAAAATTTCTGTGGCAGCAAAAACTGACATGAACTGATTGAGTCTGTTTACATCTTAATTTATCTCACTTAGTGTGAACAGTCAAACGTCTTGCTACACAACATTTGGTTACAGGGTACTGCCCCAGACCCTGCTGGAGAACTTCATGGTATATGGACCACACTACCTTTCAATAACCCAGAACATTCCAAATCCAGAACATTCCAAATCCAGAACACGGACACGGAAGCTCTGGAGGAGGAGCTGTGGACCTGGGGCATGAGGTGGCGAGCAGGCTGGGCAACACTTCCGACTTCCCGTCACTCAAGTCTCAACCTGAACTTCGCCTTCCTGGAGGTCATCTCATCACACCACAGGGTCTCACCTTAATCACAGCAGTAAATCCAAAGAGGTATTTAACACACGCTGCTTCTTCCTGGGTTTAGCGTATCTGTCCCCCGCTCTACCCCTCGCCCGCCAACACACACTAACTGGATATGAAAGTGCTCCTGAAACCCAGACCCCAACTCTCCCCATCACTGCTGTGGCCCCAACACCCAGAACAGCACCTGGCACACAGCTGCAGCTCAGTAAGTACTTGACGAATGAATGAAGAAATAAGAAGACACTCAGAAGAGGCACGGAGGCATCGCAGGAACTGTGCCCAGCCAGACCCACACGCCCGGCCCACGCAAATTAAAAATCCATACCCTCCCAAGCAGTATGGATTTTTTACACCCTCTGTGCATTTTTCGTAGATGATTGGGGGAGGGGTGCCCCTGAGGGCATCAGGCCCAGGAGTGGTACAATCAAAGGGCACTAGAGTCCTCCAGTCATTTTTCAAAACAGCCCGCGCCCATCTGCACCAGAACCGCCTACAGTGCATGCGTGCTGAAGTTGCTCCAGTCGTGCCTGACTCTGTGACCCCATGGCCTGGAGCCCACTAGCCTCCTCTGTTCATGGAATTCTCCAGGCAAGAATATTAGAGGGGAAGCTTTCAACCCAGGGATCAAACCCACACCTCTTATGTCTCCTGCATGAGCAGGTGGGTTCTTTGCCACTCGCGCCACCTGGGAAGCTCAAATCACCTACAGAATGCCCCCCAAAAATGCAGGTTCCACAGTCCCGCCTTAAATATGCTGGATTCGAATTTCTACCAGGGAGCCCAGGAATGAACACTGTAAGAAGCCGCCAGGCAGCTCAGACACCCTGGAATTTGAATCCACCTATGGGACAATCTAGAGTTTGTATCTTTAGAGTAGCTAATTGTGACTGGTCTGAGGTTTCCTTGTGTAATATATTCATGGTGACTTCCAAGTAGAGACTGACTTCTTCAATCAGTGAGTCAACAAATATTTTTTAGATTGTCCTATGAAGTGGCTCAGTCGTGTCCGACTCTTTGCGACCCCATGGACTGTAGCCTACGAGGCTCCTCCATCTATGGGGTTCTCCAGTATTCTTGCCTACCAGGCTCCTCCGTCTATGGGGTTCTCCAGTATTCTTGCCTAACCAGGCTCCTCTGTCTATGGGATTCTCCAGTATTCTTGCCTGGAAAATCCCAATCTAAAAAATATCTGTCAACTCACTGATTGAAAAAGTCAATCTCTACTTGGAACTGGCCATGAATATGCTACACAAGGAAACCTCAGACCAGTCACAATTAGCTACTCTAAAGATACAACTCTTGTTGGCCCACTG
The DNA here is from genome assembly GCA_006408695.1 of Aepyceros melampus. Classification (NCBI taxonomy): domain Eukaryota; kingdom Metazoa; phylum Chordata; class Mammalia; order Artiodactyla; family Bovidae; genus Aepyceros; species Aepyceros melampus. The sequence continues at coordinate 355,213 of SJXQ01002769.1, forward strand.
CACAGATTCAGGGTTTGAAACATGAATGCAAAATGTTTCCACTGTCAAGAAGATTCCGACACCTATTTTAAAAAATCTGTTTCCAGCATATATTGTTGAAGAGTGTCCTAGCAGGACACACAGCAGAGACTGAAAGAGCTTCCAGGATTCTGAGGCTCCACCCCAAGCTCTGAACCGCCCTTGATGAAGCAGACACAAAGCCTGCAGTGCAAGAGTCTTCAAACAGTTAAATTTTCAATCTTTATAAAAAAGAAAATCCATCAGATGTGATTGATAAGTGTACTTTTTAAAACTACGAGTAAAAAAGTGAAGATTGGCAACATTTTTGCCATATAATTTGCTTTCTTTGCCTTTTTCCACAGCACTGCACATAAATCAAAGAAATGCTAAAGAGGCCCATATATCACCAACTGGCATTTCAAAACTATTTACCAAGTCTTTAACAGGCACAGGTCAGAGCAGGGAAAACCATGACCAAGGAGGCTGAAATTAAAGGGAGAAAGTTAACTCAACCACTGACAGAGAGTTAATTAAGTTTACAAGTAACTTTCCAATGAGCAAATTTTGATATTTAATAAGAACAGCCTCCGTGAGGCAGGGTTACAAAATATGCAGGCAGGGTGAAAAGGAAGACAAGCCAACAGAACTTTCCAAACAAGAGGAATGTATATTTGAACAAGCTGCCTTTCTATGATTAAGCACAGAGATCTGGGAACAAGGCAGGGGAAATGATGTTTTAATAAGGTGTGAGACAGGCCTGTGAGCTGCATTTTGCATTACCCTTGCAAAAAAAGGGGGGGGGCAAGGTATCCAAAAGTTGTAGATCAAAGTCCATAAGCTCCTATGTGCCAGCTGCTGCTAAAGGTGGCACAGAGGTCAAGAAAAGTGGGTTTACATGGGCTCCAGTTCCCAGACAGAAAACTCAAAGATCCCTCAAAGGCAGCATGCTAAAACTGGTGGCTTACGTCCTCATTTGCAAGGACAGAAAGAGATGTAAAAGGCTCTACCTGTCTGCCTTCATCAGCTCTGCTTACCATAACAAAATGCCACAGACCGGGAGGCTTAATCAACAGACACTTATTTCTCATACTTCTAGAGGCTGAGGGGCTTCCCAGGTGGCTCAATGGTAAAGACTCTGCCTGCCAATGCAAGAGACATGGGTTCGATTCCTGGGTTGGGAAGAGCCCTTGGAGTGGGAAATGACAACACACTCCAGTATTAGAGGAGCTCGGTGGGCTACAGTTCCTGGGGTCGCAAAGAGTCAGACACGATTGCACGCGCACGCACACAAACACGAGGTTGAGAAGTCCAAAATCCAGGGACCAGCAAACTTGGATCCCAGTGAGGCCTTCTTTCCAGCCTGCTCTTGGCTACCACCTCACCATGGGTTCACGTGACCTGTTCTCTGTGTACTCACAGCACTCAGGTCCCTCTGCCTCTTTTAGTAAGGATATCTAATCTCATTATGGGGGCCCGACTCTCATGACCTCATCTAACTCAATCATCTTAAAGGCCCTGCCTCCTAACACAATCATTCTGAGGTTAACATTAGGGCTTCAACGTAAGACATCTAGTGGGGATACAAACATTTAGCCCACAATGTGGTCCATCTGTTCAAGACGGCACAGGCCTGGTGCGGGCCTGGCCCGGTGCTCCATCAGTATCCAAGAAGGGCCCTGTGCACTGGCTCCCGAGCCACGCTTCCTCCTGGGGACAGCACCCCTCAGCCCCTCACCAGAGCACTGCTGGCCCTCCCGTGTCCCAGCTTAAGGAGAGTGGCTCTAATTTTAATGGAGTCACAGTCTCTTTGAAAAGTTCAGCTTTTAACATGGTAGTCATCCCCCATGTACTCCTGCCCTCAACTGTACACTCTGGAAAAGCTAACTGCTGAGAGCCAAAATAATGAGAGCGCTCCGCTGAGAAAGAGGTTTTAAAACCAGCTTGTAGGTAGAAGAGGGGGAAAGGTCAGTCTTTTCTTCTCAAGAACTCAGTGTTTTATCATCTCTCTTTGCTGCTACATGATGAAATGCTAGCATCAGACAGAGCCTCTCAGAAAGCAGACGAGGGGCGCAGAGACATGCTACTCTACTTCAGGTCAGCCATGCGCAAGTGTCTGCACAAATTTCTTAGAAGCACGCAGTGGAAAAAGAGACCCCTCATGGAAAATAGAAGTCCACTACATCAAAATGTGCTTTTAAAATACTAAGTTAAGATGCTGGAAGCCCATGTGTAACAGAAAGCAAAATGTTTCCTACAGGAGCCAGGTCTTCCTGTTGCACACGGTAAGCATGAACAGTCACGCTCCCTACACTCTCATCCCAAACCACAGAAACAACAGCAGAGTGTGAACCCACAAGGATAAAGAGATAGGAGAGGAGACAACAACAGAGAAGATGTCAACTAAATTTTAGAAGATACAAGGCACCGTGTGCTGCAACTTCCTCTGGCTGCCTGGCACGGGGGAGAACGAGGGAGGCAGGGTTAGGGAGGTTAGGTGGGTATAAGCCAAGAAAGAGCAAAGGGAACTGGAGGGCGGGATTTGCAAAGACTAAGGAAGCGGAGGCACCCAGGATGGCAGAAGGCCGGACGTGGGGTAGGAACATAAACAAGGTGGATGGTTAAGTCTTCTGTCAACACAGACCCCTATTCCCATCAGAATTCAGGAGAGGCTGCCCCAGGGAGGCTCAGGGACAAGTGAAAACAGGGGAACAGCCCTGCCCTTTGGAAAGTGAGACAGCCTCCCTCCCTCTGTCTGCACAGAAAGGAGCAGCAATCACAGTATACTATACGGCTCGGCTGTGAACATTTCATAGCCATGACACAGTGTAAAACCTGAATATTAATTAAAGCAAACTGATGGGGAGAAGGTGGGATACGCGGGTTAAATCTTCATCATCCATACTGAAGTCAACAGATGACATCTAAGACAGCAGTCCAGGCAAGTTGTTTAGAAAAATGCAGGCAAGGATCCAAAGAAACAACTGAAAGAGTTTAAAGGAGTTCCCTCCAGGGACTGGCTTGTGGAACAGGCAGACAAAGGACAAATGCTTGTGCTATAAATCTTGTAGGCTTACTTATTCATCTTCTTGTATTCCTTTGATGAAAATAAAAACTATAATAGAAAAACAAACAAACAAACAAACCAGAGCCTCAGTTAAGCAGGTCCTAAAAACGTTAAGCCCCTGCACACTACAAAATGTGCTTCATCACCTGGGCACTATTAATTTACTACAGTAACACTTAATTTTATTTCAAGTTTTATGGCGACAGTTAAAGGTTTTTATAATAGCAGATGCTGTCCCTCCCACACATCAATTAATTTGCAAATTCACTCAGGTTGCAGCACTAATGAGGTGCAGAAAGCTTCTTTCCACTGGTGAACGCTGCCGCAGAAGGTGGCTGTGGTGGGCGAGGCGATAACTGGGCTGTCAGCAGCAAGCTGGAGCCGACTGGACTCCCGAGGCTGCTCTGCCTTAGGCCACGAGCCTCAAGGACCCGCTCGGCCTCCAATCAAGAGAAGGAACATCAGGGCAGCCCCTGCGGAAGAGGGAAAAGCAGTGGAAAAGTTCTAGAGACGTGCACGGGAGTGAGAGACAGTCTCCGCCTCATGGAACAGCATCCTGGCTTTTCTGCTCCTTTGTATAGGCTCTCATTCCATGCTCACCAAGAAAGTAAACTCTTTGAAAAGAAAGGATGTGGCACTCTGAGCTCAACTCTGGGCTGTGATTTGGCAAAACTGCCTCTCAGGCCCACACGTTTATTTTTCTTCTTCTTCTTCTTTCTGAAAGAGCTGAACCAAAGTAACCAACGTTGCTTCAGAACACGGGGTTGAAAATAGTTATACCGCTTCTGGCTCTGCCAAAGAACTGTCTCTTTTCTCACTTTCACTTAAAACCCTTTTTTTTTAATGACCCAAATGATAAGATGAACAAGAAGACACTTCTTCGTTTTCACCTATGCAAATAGCATTTTGTACAGAACAAGTCACCCACTGCAGCTCTTAATACCGCAAGAAGCTAAGACAGCCTGTCAGGCAGAGCTAGTTGGCAGGAATGGCGCACACCCCGAGCAAAGGTTCCTTTTTCTGGTTCCACTTGATCCAGGACAGGCCTCTTTCCCACCCAGCACCACGTCCCTGCTCCCAAAGCCTTGTGCTCAAGCTCCTCTCCTTATGGGCAACGCCTAGGACTGCAGCCCACGCTGAGCTGTCTTTCTAGTCTGTGATAAACTGTCTGAGTGTGAACAAGCATTTCAGAAGCCTTCCTGCTTTGAGAATTCACCTTTCCAACAAATTAAACAGGTGTCTACAGCAGCCTGACAGGTAGCAAACACACATTTTCTCCTTCACAATGGGTCCCGGGCAGAAGTAAACCATCACTCAAATACTTTTCATTCCCCACCAGCTGAAAGCGTCTTACGCACAGTGTCTGGCCCTCTGAACATATCACTCTACTAAGAATGCCTGTCAGAGCTTCTGGATTTTTGAGGACAATAATTTTCTTTACACGCTTATGAAAGCAAGCTGAAGGTTCTCTGACATTTTCTGACCTGGCATTGTCTGTAAAGGGCACAGGTTAACAATGTTTAAGCAAAGATCACGTACAATACATAAATCACGAAGATTCCTGTGATATCGTTTGGTCCAGGACTTCAGATTCAATACCATTATTACCAAGAAAAGAAACTCCTTTTTTGTTTCACTTGTGCACCATACTGGGCTCCAAAGGCACCATTAAAATGTCAACAAAGGCATTTTTGGATCTACAATCATTTGACATTTTTTCCAAGAAAATTCAAATTTGAACAACTTTGGTAAATTTAGAGTCTTGTGAAGTACCACCCGCCTCCCCTTCCATTCCCCTAAAAAGGGCAAGAAAATTCATCATCAAAGGTTACCCCTCCATCGAATGTCATCAGAGTGTGGTATTTCAGCACACACATTTATGTATATAAATCTCCAACTGTTCTGAGATCTCCACCATCACTGGCATAACCGGATGAATTAATAATGGAATGGCTGCCTCCCTAAACTCCTTTTTATTTTCTCTTCCTTTCTGTTGGTATAACTGAGACCCTCAGTGTTCCACGGAAGCCTCTGGATTCTATGTGGCCCAAAAGCAAGAGGAAGACACCTTCTTCCCCTTGCCATACCAGCCCCCCACCCCACTCAACAATCCAAGGACATTCATAACTTGGTGATTAAAAATACACTACTTTTATTTCAGAAGTTCAATCGTAACACATTCCCTTCTTTAAAAATTTTATAGCGTCTACACTTTCAATTTGGGATTTCTCATTCATGCTAGGTGAGCCTCTTATGTTCTATATTAAATGCAAGGCATGTGTGATCAGTACTATTAATAATATAACAGTGCCAATCTCAGCAGCAGCAACACAGCACCAGCACACAGCCCCGTCTGAACAGACGTGGAACCTGAGCACCACTGCAATCTGATTAAATGCATGGGAATAAAGTTTGCAGCTGACTGCTCTGCCCTCCCCAGCTGGAGAATCAGAAAGAATTTTTCCTTTCTTTCCCAAAGGCACAACATATCATTAGCTCTCATAAATATAAACAGATCTGAAACAGAAAACAAAAGATTATCTTTATTAGATTCAAGGAAGACAGGGAAGGTGAGCTTTAAAGTGTTCATGGACAAATCGAGATGATAAGTTCATGAAAGTGTATCAGACTCAAGGATTTAAGGTCACCAAAGTCACCTATTATGATTATGACAGTAAAACAGAGCCCGCTTCTCACTTCGCCAAGAACCAGTTTCCTAACAACCCCTGCCCTTCACTTCGCTATCATCCCAGTGCTCTGTCCAAAGACGCACCAGGGAAACATTCTCTAGAGACGTCTGTAGAAGAAACCAAGGTATACCTCACTCCCAGGTCCAAAGATGGCTAAACATGAGCAAGTGCTGGAGAACAGAATCTCAAAACAATAGCCTGGGGCTCTGCTATCTTGCCATGAAGACACTGACCAGCACCCTCCTTGCTTCCTCAACAGCCCCACGCACAAGTCCACTTAGGGATGGCTCCTCCCCTTGCCTGCAGTGGATTCAAGCAGAGCCCCAGGCTGGGTGCTGTCTGCGGCCGCCACCCTTCTCCCATCTGGCCACGGGCACAGGTCAGTG
>SJXQ01002769.1:364718-447803 GCA_006408695.1 Aepyceros melampus
GAAGGGCCTGCAGACTCCTCAGAAGGAAAAGGAAAACACTGTATTTATGCGCTGGATTATGTAAAGTAGGAAAAAGAGATGTTTTAGAAACACCTGAAAAAGCCAGAGAACAAAAATTTTATCTAGTTAACAATTAATACATAAGAACACTTCATTTTTCCAAGCATCTAGACGCACTCAAAATACAGGTCATTTGGTTTCTGTGTTAACCGTGTTTTAACTGTATTGGTAATTCATACATCATGAGGGTCAACATTCCCTGGTTATTAAGAATGAACATGATGTTAACAGTTTGGATTCGAACCTTGGCTCTGTCCTTTATGACTTGAAGGATCTTAGGGCAAGTGATTTAACCTCTTTTTTAATCCCAGTTTCAAAAACATATAATAAACATAATTTCATAGGGTTGTCTGTGAAAATGGAAAGACACCATTTGCCATATACATAGTACTGACTCTACTTCCAAGTATAGTGCTGGGTGCTAGGGATGTGGCTTTGAGCCTCATGGAGCATTCAGCCTGTGAGTATTATTGCTGTTCGGTCAGTAAGTTGCGTCCAACCCCATGCTATAGCACATCAGGCTCCTCTGTCCTCCACTATTTCCTGGAGTTTGCTCAAAGTCATATCCACTGAGTTGGTGATGTTATCTTACCCTCTTATCCTCTGTTGCCCCCTTCTCCTTTTGCCTTCAGTCTTTCCCAGCATCAAGATCTTTTCCAATGAGCTGATCCTTCGCATCAGGTGGCCAAAGTATTAGAGCTTCAGCTTCAGCATCAGTCCTTCCAACGAATATTCAGGGTTGATTTTCTTTAGGATTGACTGGTTTGATCTCTTTGCAGTCTAAGGGACTCTCAAGAGTCTTCTCCAGCACCACAGTTTGAAAGCATCAATTCTTTGGCACTGAGTCTGTAAGTATAGCTAGGTATTAAATAGATAACTCCCAAAACTAAAAACTCACAAGCTTTTGTGACAAACGCCTCAATAAAAAGGCCCAGTGCTAAAAGCTTAGGTCAGAAGGACATCCCAGCAGAAGGAACAGCATGTGAAAAAGCAGAGGTTAGGGGAGCCTGTCAAAGTGGAAAGAGAGAGTGTGTGTGAAATGCTTCCTGGCAGGGCTGGGAGCAGGGCCCTCCACAGAGGGCAGCGGTGCAACCGACGCTGCTGGAGAAGCAGCACGACCTGACGACGGCGTGCACAGTGCTCCATGCACCATGGACACGGGGCAGCCTGACCACAAGGCACAGACGCAGACTTGAAACGAGAGTCCTCTTAATTTACAGGTTCACCATGCACGGCGTGGCCACATTCCGGTCACTTTCTGAAATGACTTTCTGACTGAGTGTCGCCTCTGGAATGAAAGCATGAGCAGTAACAGCTGTGTGAGGTTTTCCAGCCTGCAGCTCGGTTCTGTACCTGGGCAGCAGCTCCTTCAGTGCAAGTCGCCCCAGGCACCTATATACACACACACAGAAACAGGAGTAAGGTAGGCTTTGAGAAAAGAGGTTCTAGTGGTTGAAAGACTAGTTGCTGGCATGCAAACAAACAGCAAGCCACTGAAATCCGTGGAGCGGTGGTAATTCGTATCTCAAAATCTGAAGCCTGGATGGTAGCAAGAACAGATGGCTCTGCAATATGCAAACATTCCCGGCAACAATGTGCTCGGCCGCCGTCGGGTGACAAGAGCGAACAGGAGCTGCTGGGCAGCGAGGGGAAAGACAGCGATGCGCCACGAGGCTCCAGGGACAGCATGAAACGCCAATGGGCAAAACAGGCCTCCCGAGGAGCTGCAAAGGCAGGTTTCCTGCACACAAGCTTTGGCTGACACAGAGCGTGTCCCCTCGCCGGAAGAGGGGAACACGGCTCTCTGCAACCAGCAGTGACACGGCTCCTGCCTCCCCAGCACCAGCTAAATCGTGCCTCAAGCTGGGTGGGGGGAGGACAGACGAGTGACCAGCAACTACGGTGCAAAGAATCCGCAGAAGTTCAGGCGGACGGATGTGACCTTTCACCTGGAACACGTGCTATATATTTAAGAAAGAAAAAAAAGGTCCGAAGAGAAGTGACTTCACCAAGGTGACATCTCCAGTCATGTCTTTCATTCATTCATTCATTTCTTCAACAAATATTTATGGGACACTTCCCAAAATGTGCCCTTGGGAAACAGCAATGAAATAAAGAACATTTCCAAGAAGAGAAAGACAGACATTAAGTTCCTTTTTGTTAAGCAAAATATCTGGTGTGTGAGAAGGTGAAACACGTTATGGTTTTAACACGTACAGGGTGGGGTGGCCGGAAGCGGGGGTGCTGCAAGGTCAAGTGTGGTGCGCACTGACAAAGACGTGAAAATGAGGACACAGGAATGCGGGCTACTAAGAGGGGAACAGTCAGCACAGGGGCTCTGAGGGGAGATGGGGCGCACCTCAGTGATCTGGAATCAGGAAGGAGGCCAACAGGAAGGAGGCCAACAGCTGGAGCAGAGACAACAGAGGAGAGGAGAAGCACGCAGCTGGGAGGGTGGGGGGCCACCGAGAGCACCTGGGCCTTTACTCTGGGACAGGCGGGAGCCACTGCAGCGCTTGAGGTAGAGGCACGATGTGTCTGGACCTTCCTTGCTAAAGCACACCCTGACTGCTGGTCGAGACTGGGCTAGAGAAGCAGGAAGAGCCGCCAAGCCCATGGCAGGTCCAGAACAAGAACAGGAAGGTCAGCCAGCTCCAACAAGGGCTTCAGATTCAGTGGTAATGTTCTGGTCCTTTTGCTTTCAACATGGACTTCTAAACTGCAAAGAATATCATAGATCAAAATAACTCCTCATAGAATATAGAGTTCATGATTTCTGGATGGGAGGTGAACTTCTCAGCCTTCAAAAAAATGAAGAACACAAACAGAACCATTAGCAGATTTGATGTGCAAATGCTTTAACTTTATCATCAAACCTGCCAGTTACTACATGAGTGCAATGTGTCAGGTGCTTGGCTGAGAGGTGGGAGAACTCAGAGGCCGGCAGAGGGCATGGCTCCAGGGCCAGACTTTGAAGGCAGGCTCAGTCCCCCTAGAATGAGAACATAGTAATGACTGTACCTATGACTTAGGGCTGCTGTGGGGGTTCAATGTGGTACTTCACAAAAAACGTAGCCCACTGCCTGGCACGCGCCAGTGCTCAATAAACAGTGGCCACTCTCATTACCAGTTGCCACCGATAATGCAGTCCTCATTCAGGCCCCAGGCCACCGCACTAAGGGAGGAGAACGAGGTGGGCTCTCAGGGTTGGGGACATGGAGCCGAATCCCGCGTGGGCTGTCTGATATCAGAGGCCAGGCTGGGACCCGGCAGGGAGGCCTCCTTCAAGGGAGCAAACAAGGACACGGCTGTCCAAGGAGGAGGAAGAGGAACTGGGGAGCGGGTGTCTGCCAGAGCAGAGCCACCCCCTGTGCGGGCCAGGGGACACCGTGACCCGCGACACGGGGTTCCACCGCAAGGCGTTTACCCAGCAGATACCCTTCACCTCTGGGACCGCAGGCCCACCCCTTATAAAAACTACTGCCTCTATGGCCTCTCTTCTGGCTCTGAAATCATGACTCTCTGTTCTGGTTTTGTTTCATAAGACCTTAGAGAGGGGGAAGCATCAACAAAGGGTAGAATAACTTGAGACAGAGAAAACAGACAAGAAGCATTACCCCCAGCACACTTCCTGGTGCAACAGATCTCACTCATGCTACCTTACTCCTATCAACCATTACAGGCCACTTTTCAAAATGTTGTCCGAGAGCAGCTGATCACTCTTCGTGCTCAGCATCAGTCCTGACACGTGGGCCCGTCGACACTGAACAAAACCAGGATTCTCAAGCCGTCAGAGCCTCACTCTCTTCCCTGAGGTAGGGAACTGAATTATTAAGAGAGAAAAGCATGTGCCACCCCCTTTTTGCTTTATTTCCTTATGGGAGGACAGCTGAAACCACACAAGGTAAGAGCCTGCGTGGCAGGTGACTTAAGAACAGCCGTTTATAAACATAGGCACAGTAAGGCTGGCATGGAGGGGCGGGGCCGCAAGGGAGGGGGCGAGGGAGCCGCCCCGGAGGGTGTCACCTATGGGAGGCTGCCCACAGACAATACAGGAAAGCTTTAAATGAGACTGCAGATCTATACGCTGGGCAGAAGTGTGAGGCGGCAAACAAGTCCTCAGGCAGCACGTTTGCCTCGAGCCGCGTCCTGAAGAGGGCAGACAGCAGGGCTTGACGACACCCAGGCCCGGCAACCTGCTGGGATAAACCCAGATCGAGGACACGAAGGCCCAACGAGAAGTATGAACAGTGACGACGTGTTCCACTGACGCGGCAGATTTGCACTTCTTCCCGCCGACACGTCCCTGCACACACACTCCCCTCCACACTCACACGACAGCACACGTCAGGATTTTCTGGGAAGGCCAGGCGACATTTTTATTTCTCCCGTGTTTTGCCAATTTCAGAGATAACGGATGCCTACCGTAGTCTTCTTTCCTCCTGCAGAGACTGGCTGAGAGAAGGATCTGCGGCCTGGAGCCAGGCTGCACCCGTGGTCAGGAGCTGGGACCCAGGGCCACAGCGGTTCCCACATGACCCCGGGGGTGCCGCTCACAGCTCGTCCGTGGAGCAGCGAGAAGCAGGACCAGCATCACTCGACGGACCAAACCAGGGGCACCGAAGAATGATAAAAAGGAGGAAGGAGAAAGAACACAACAAAGTGGAAGAAGAGGGGCAGAGAAAGAAAACCACGAAGAAGAAAAGGCAGGTCATGTGAGGGCCGCCAACGTCAGCACCCCTGCGCCTGGGCTGTGGGCAGGGCGCCAGAGGGCAGAACAGGGGATGCGCTGACGGGGGAGGGGGCGAGGTGACAAGCAGAGAGCAGCGTGGGAGACAGTCACGAGAAGCCAGGCGGGAATGGGTCAAGCTGGACACACAGATGTACTCAGAGTGGGCATCCTTTCCTTGATCTCACATCCACCATCAGGTGGTGATCCAGAGGCGACTGCAACTGTGTGGACACTAAGCTCCGGAAAGACCAAGGTGCAGAAAGCAGAGCAGAGCGGCACTGAGAGAACACTGAGCTGAGAATCCAGCTTGGCGCAGGCCGCAGCTGTCCTGAGACCTGAGTGTGGGGCCCACAGAGCTCAGCCTCACCGCCCCCCCACCCAGGGCTGTGGGCACCACCCCCCAGGGAGTCAGCCAGCCTGCAGCACTCCTGTGTGTGCTGACAAAGCTCTGGTGGTGAGCTGAACCCCTGCTACTGAAAAACGTGCAGTCACAGGATTTGTGGACCAGAAAAAAAAGATTATGTTTTTAAATTTTAAAATATTCAGTGTGGCTTAAAAACTTAGGACCGAAGTCCAAATGAGTACTTTGTGGCGAGAAGAAAAGTGGGGAGAACTCAGTCCGAAGCAATTATATGCAGGCGCGCTCAGGGGGTCCGGCCTGTGGTGGCAGCTGCCACCGACTTTCTTCTTCTCAAGAATGCAAATGATTAAGATAGATTAAATACCTACTTTGCTTAAATACTCTTGATAATGAGTTTCTTTCCTTCTTTTAAGGGTGTTTGATGTTGGCAGTTGATGGATCTCGAGCTAAATTGTTTTAATTCAGAACAGCACCATCTGTCATTAGGAGCCACCGGCTCAGGAGCAGGGGCCGGCGCGGCACTGCGGAGAGCCGCGGAGGTGACGCAGCAAAGGCCACGCACGGGGTGCGGGCAGACGGGCAGGCAGCCGCGGACCGGGCACCACAGGCGGGGAGGCAGAGACGCAGCTCCTGTCTCAGCCAGGAGATCCAGGACTCGATTTCCTTGACAAAAAGGGGGCTGACTTAAAGACGGCGATGACGGTGACACCGGCAATCCTGACTGGTAGCTAGATTCTCAGTGCACACTGTGTGCCTGGCGCAAGAGAGGAGTGTTGTGCACAAATGACCTTATTTACACCCTCTCTGTACCTTGTTTAAACTCCTTATGTCCGAGAGTATGTGTACGAATGTCCCCATTTTACAGCTGAGCAAGCTGGGGTCAGAGAGGTAAAGCCACTTGCCCAAAGTCACACAGCTAAGAGCGGGAAAGCCACGCTGCCCGCAGCACTGAAGAGCCCATGAGGAGGCCTGCAATTCCTCCCTCCAGTACCCAGCGGCCACAATCTGCCTTTGCTCTGAGTGGTCACAGAAGCAAAAGCCGAGATGGGCACTAAGCAACTCAGTGCCTGGAACCTCAGCTCCAGGAGTGGACTGTGCTGCGCCCAGAAGGACGGCCAGACAGGCCTCGCTCCACTAGGCGCCACCTTCAGTCCACGCCTGTGACCCGAATGCTGATATGAGTTGTAAAAACGAACGAAATCTGAGCTAGATGCAGTGGAAAATCCCCAGCGTTTGGCTTTTTGAGAGGCTCGCTAAGTACCTTCCAAGATATGTTTCTTTACTTGGAGTCATGGCACAGACTATATAAAAGAGGTGACCGTGTTCCCATTAAGCATGTGGACATCACCGCAAGCAACCCTAGCTATGGAAACAAACCAGGGGGACCATCAGGTCATTTTGTGAGGGTCAGGGTAAGTTTTCTAACATATGAAGTAGACAAAGGTAAAACTCTCAGTAATAAAAGCACTCTCTCCAAACAACTTGAACTTACTCTTCATAAATCTGCACAGATAAAATTAGGACATCAGGAGGACATCATGCTCCCAAGAAAGTGAGCAAACAGTACAATGTTTCAAAAGAGAAAAAAAAAAAATCAGGATCTACTAGCAGCTCAAAATGTAGGTGCTAGTAACACAGTTATCTTTACTGCCAGACTCTGGGCAACTTGTTTCATCTTTAAGACTCCATTTTCCCATCTACCATCTTACTTAAGAACAAAAAATTGAGGAAGGGAACTCAAACTCCAGCACACTGCATAACGGCCTGTATTGGGGGAGGTCGAGGGGGAGGGGCTCACAAGCACCCAGGCAGGAACTGACTTGGTCTCTTAAACTAGGAGTAGGTGAACAAATGTTCACTTTCCTATTATTTATGCATTTTGCATATGAATAGATTCATATTTTGCATATAAAATCTGGCATAATTTTAAAAAGAAGAAAAAAACCCTTCTGACTGACTTAAAATGAAAGTAAAATCGCTCAGTCATGTTCAACTCTTTGCACCCCAGGGAATATACAGTTCATGGAATTCTCCAGGCCAGAATACTGGAGTGGGTAGCTTATCCGTTCTCCAGTGGATCTTCCCAACCCAGGAATCGAACCGGGGTCTCCTGCATTGCAGGTGGATTCTTTATCAATTGAGCTATCAGGGAAGCCCCACTGATTGCCCTAATGTGGAGAACAAATGAAAATATACACTATCAGACAAGAGTAAAAAGGTGACTTCACTTAAAATTTAAGTTAGAGGTTTAAAAGGAAATGCTAATGGTCAGCAAAATATGACCATCTTCTAATGGTCAGCATAATTTATGACTTGGGAAGAAGGTTCTTGGCATGAGAGAACCAACACTGGGCAGCGCAGTGGATGGATATCAATAAGAAAACTGAGAAACCATCCACGGGAAAGAGGGGCCCAAGCATGAATGAGCAGAGTGTGAATGAAGACACACAAACCCCCATCTCTCCTGGGCAGCTGACGAGGATCCTCTCCCACTGATATCCAGTACTGACAAAAATCGGGAGAAATGGCATCCACACACACTGAGGTCCAGGGCATCAGTCAGGACTCTCCTTCTTCCCATCTGCTATTGTTTCCAAACTTCCATAATAAACCTGTTACTTTCATCATTTAAAATGTAATTTTGTAAGTGATTCATGAGGCTACTGAAAAGAAAAAAAGAGAAGGACAAAGGGTGGATGAAGAGCCGGGAGGAGAGAAGGAAGAAGAAGGCAGGGAGAACCTAAGGCTCCAGGCTTGGCAGCCAAGAATCTGGCACAGGTCACTAGCTCTCGGGCTCAGTTCTCTCCTCCGTGAAAGGATAACAAAGCCTTCCCTGGCGGTCCAGTGGGTAAAATGCTGCACCTCCCATGCAGGGGGCCCAGGTTCAATCCCCGCTCACAGAACCAGATCCCACCTGCTGCAGCTCAGAGCGCCGCAGGCCGCAGTGGAGACCGAGGATGCCGCGACTAAGATCCAGGGCAGCCAAATGAAAACATTATTTTAAATGAAGAACGAAGACAGAGCAGACAGCAGTGCATCTGTCAGAGCTGCCTCTTGGCTGAGGAATAACACAAGGTGCCGAGCACCGAGCCTGAAAGCCTGCTGCTACCGTTCCGCGGCTCAGTCACGTCCGACTCTGGGAGCCCACGGACTGCAGGATGCCAGGCTTCCCTGTCCACTGTCTCCTGGAGCTTGCTCACACTCACGTCCACTGAGTCAGCAAGGCCATCCAACCATCTCATTTCCTGTTGCCCCCTTCTCCTGCCCTCAATCTTTCTCAGCATCAGGATCTTTTCCAATGAGTCAGCTTTTTGTATCAGGTGGCCACAGTAGTGGAGCTTCAGCTTCAGCATCAGTCCTTCCAATGAATATGCAGGGTTGATTTTACAAGTGCAAACAAATGCTCTTTTTATTATTATTCCTGCTTCTCACGGCTGCCACTTCTTCCGGGGTCTTTCACCAGAAACCCCGAAAGGAGAGGGGGCTCGTGCCCAGGAGGTCTGTCCTCAGGGCCAAGGAGAGAGCAGGGAGGACTGTGCAGCCTTTCTCTCCCCCGGGGCAGCTGGTCTATTGGCAGCCTTCTGCCCACTGCACCACATTTTTAGTTTGCAAGCTAACTTTGTTTCTAATTATCTGCTTTGCAGTTGGATCTGCTGACCTTACATCTGAAGGACAATCCTGTATCTGCTTAAATGATCAAAAACAGTGCACACTTTACCCACAAAGTCCATGGCTGGAAAATTACCTGTAGAACTGAGTCAAATGAAGACACCCATTTACTTTGTTTCATTTCTGGCCAGTTTTCACTTAATAAGGAGCATGCCATTAACAAGGCAAAAATAAAATTTATTTAATTCAGTAGACATGCATTAAACACAGGGAAAGGTTCTAATAGAAAGTATTATCTCACATCATACACTGAAAATATTTCTAGGTTGATGTGAGTTAAAAGTATGGAATCAAGTCACAGAAAAACATGGGAGAAAAAAGATATGACCATTTCCCAACTACTTTCTTCATTTAAAAGAAACACGAGACAAAAAAAAAAAAACGACCAACAGATTTGACTAAATAAATACTTCTGTTGGTTAAAAAAAGAAAATATATTAAAATCTAAGACAACAATTTGGGAAGATATATGCAAAAACAAAAAAACAATATTAATAGTGTTAAACAATGAAAAATATTTGCATAAAGTATGCCAAGATATGTGTTTAAGAATATTCCCTGTCACATAATTTTTAACTATAAAATAACTAGGCAATCTGTCCATCAACAGGAAAAAGTAAAATATAGAGGCTATATCCATACAGTGGAACAGCAAATGTATGGTGTTCATACATATGATCTGCATATTACTTAATGAAAGAGAATTATAAGATGTTTAATTAGATCTACATTTGGTTTTTTTGTTGTTGTTTTTTCTGTTAATTACACACACACACACAGAAAGGTCCTAAAGAACTATTCATCAGGCTGTCAATAATGGTCATAAACAGACAAACAAAAAAGGTTATATCTGAGTGGCAGGGGGAAAGGGTGGAGAGGAACCCCACCCTAGCCATTCCCTTTTCACTTTTTAGAGCTCTGTGTTTGTTTTACAGCCATCTCTAACTGCTGGTCAACATCCATTCTCCTTTACTTTCTTAGAAACAGAAGCTCAAGCTTTTCAATAGGACCCATTGCTGCCCAGCCAAAAAACTATTTCTCAACAAGACTTCCAGCTAGGTATGGCCAAGTGTCTAAGTTCTGACCAACAAACAAAATGTTTTGCCAGGTTCTGGGAAACCTGCTAGGAATGAGAATGAGATAATGGCTGGAGCTCCAGGAGCCATACCAGACAACTTAGAAACGAAAACTACACATGGCAAAGCAGTAAGATAAATGGAACCTTGGTCCCTGACAATACAAGGCTCCCATATCAACCATGGAATATTTTGCAAGGACTATGGTCTTTACAGCCAAACCTGATCCTGATACAAACAAATGCATACGTCTAAACTTAGCAAGTGAAGAGGAGAGTGAAAAAGGTGGCTTAAAGCTCAACATTCAGAAAACTAAGATCATGTGTCCGGTCCCATCACTTCATGGGAAATAGATGGGGAAACAGTGGAAACAGTGTCAAACTTTATTTTGGGGGGCTCTAAAATCACTGCAGATGGTGACTGCAGCCATGAAATTAAAAGACGCTTACTCCTTGGAAGGAAAGTTATGATCAACCTAGATAGCATATTCAAAAGCAGAGACATTACTTTGCCAACAAAGGTCCATCTAGTCAAGGCTATGGTTTTCCCAGTGGTCATGTATGGATGTGAGAGTTGGACTGTGAAGAAAGCTGAGCGCTGAAGAATTGGTGTGTTTGAACTGTGGTGTTGGAGAAGACTCTTGAGAGTCCCTTGGACTGCAAGGAGATCCAACCAGGCCATTCTAAAGGAGATCAGCCCTGGGTGTTCTTTGGAAGGACTGATGCTGCAGCTGAAACTCCAATACTTTGGCCACCTCATGTGAAGAGTTGACTCATTGGAAAAGACCCTGATGCTGGGACGGATTGGGGGCAGGAGGAGAAGGGGAGGACAGAGGATGAGATGGCTGGATGCCATCACTGACTCAATGGACATGAGTTCGAGTGAACTCCGGGAGCTGGTGATGGACAGGGAGGCCTGGTGTGCTGCAATTCATGGAGTTGCAAAGAATCAGACAGGACTGAGTCACTGAACTGAACTGATGCTCATTTTGGAAAGCCATTTGGTAATATGTACCAAGGGTGTTGCTAACAGTCCAAATTGCACATCAGACCCAGGTAAGAGTGAGCATCTTCCACTCTGCCTCTCCACTGACAACAGCTAGAAAACCCAGACAGCACGTAAGGGGCTATGACCTGAGGATTCTGAGAGGTGGACAGCAGCAGATAAATTAAGGAGGAAGACCAGAATGCAAAGTACCACTGAACCAGTGATGAGGGAACCATCTGTTTATTCTCCAACATCCCAGCCTGAACTCAATGCTGCCTGAAACCGGAAGCGTGCATCAGCAGAGACTGAGACATCCAGAAAAGTTCTCCCGTCTATGCTCAATGAGTCAGGAAAGGGCACTCAGTTCAGACAGTGGGCAAAATCATCCCCTGCTGGACTTTCTCCTTCTCTTCTGTCCCAGTTCCTCTGCAACTGTAGCAGGGACAGTGACAACAGCGTTAGTGGCTGCAATGGTGTAACAAACAAAGTTAAGAGCAGTCCATTTTCAAGAATAGTAGCTTTGAGGGCCAGCTTGCTGATTTAAAGCCAATAGCCACTGAGGATTACCAAACTAGAAAGTCTGGGCAGACAATGGGAGGGCGAGATGCCGAGGATTTTCACACGGGTTCATTCCATTGGTGAATTTAAAACATAGGAACTGGATTAGGGTTTTGCGTGGGTTCATCCTATTGGTGAATTCAAAACTTAAGAACAGGAATAGGTGCACAGGAAAGGAGGACACAAGATGTCAGGGAGGGGCCAACCATAAAGAGGGAGGGAACAAATCTAGGTGACATCCGGGAAGACCGTTCACCCCACAGTGCTCAGCCAATGAGGAACTGGGGGAAAGACTTGTGTGCCAGGGATAACTTGTTCCCGTGTGGACTCCGAGTCTGACTGCCCACCAGACACCTGATCTTCCAAGCCCGTCATTAAGGCCTCATTTCCTGCTGCACTTGGTGTCTCCAAGTCCATTTTTTGAGTTTGGGCTAGTGAGCGTGTTGCTCACAATGGCAATCCAAAAGGGCCAGAAATGTTGAGGGTGTGGGGAACTTCCTTTCCAATCTGAGGCTCTATGGACCTGAAGGAGTGGAGGAACATGCTCCAACCCTTTACTTCTCTCTCTGCCCTCCAACTGTTTCATCCCAAAGGCAACAGGGAGAAGTACACACAGCAGTGCAAGTAAGGCCCAGCTTTCTCGCCAAGGACCGCAAAGGAGAGGCACAGAGAAGCGGAACGCAAGAGATCACAGAGAAAGATGTGCTTGCAGAAGCAAACTACTAGAGCATTTATTAACTCCAGCACAAGCACAGGTTTGCCCCTAGAAAGCCTCAAGCACATTCTCAACAACTTGACAATGGGATACATGACCACAAATCCAAATATGAATGGCAGGAGCAGGAGGCAGAGTAGAAGAGCCACGCAAAGGCTTTGAAACAACACAAGGAACCACAACGCAGAAGGCTGGTCTGAGCCTGCAGCCGAAAACGCAGCAGGGTCGACGGCTTGCTGAAAAGAAAAACATCCACGTTCTCCACAGAATTTAAACAGAGTTTTCCTCATAATAACAGAAATGTCTAGGGTACAAGCTAACATTACTTGGCATGTAAATGATAAGGAAAATTTCAATTCAAATAGGTAATGTAAACATACCACAAGATGACACTGATGTTGGAATTTTCTAATAATGGCATTAAATGGCTATAATAAACATGCTCCAACAAGTAAGAGTAAACACTCTTGAAACGAACAGAAACACAGAAAATCTCAGCAAAGAAAGATATAAGGAAGAGCTAAATGGAATTTTTAGAAGCAAAAAACAGAAACACACACACACACACACACCTTAGACCACTTGGCACCTTTGCAGTAGTTCAACTGGTAACCTATGGTTTTATAATAAAGCCTGTCCAAATCCTTGGGGGAAAAAAAAAATCACTACCCTTTGCCCCAACATTTCTACTTTTAGGGTTCTATTCTTAGAAAGGACTTCTAAGCAAAGACAAAACTCTGTGCTCAAAGATATTTATTTCATCAATATTTCTAACAATGGTAAACTAAATGTCCAAGCTAACAGGGATATACTACAGGAAAATATGGTACATGCCCCGAGTAGAGTATTCAGTTCAGTTCAGTCGCTCAGTTGTGTCCGACTCTGAGACTCCATGAACTGCAGCACACCAGGCCTCCCTGACCATCACCAATTCCCGGAGTTCACTCAAACTCATGTCCATCGAGTCGGTGATGCCATCCAACTATCTCATCCTCTGTCGTCCCCTTCTCCTCCTGCCCCCAATCCCTCCCAGCATCAGGGTCTTTTCCAATGAGTCAACTCTTCACATGAGGTGGCCAAAGTATTGGAGTTTCAGCTGCAGCATCAGTCCTTCCAAAGAACACCCAGGCTGATCTCCTTTAGAATGGCCTGGTTGGATCTCCTTGCAGTCCAAGGGACTCTCAAGAGTCTTCTCCAACACCACAGTTCAAACACACCAATTCTTCAGCACTCAGCTTTCTTCACAGTCCGACTCTCACATCCATACATGACCACTGGGAAAACCATAGCCTTGACTAGACGGACCTTTGTTGGCAAAGTAATGTCTCTGCTTTTGAATATGCTATCTAGGTTGATCATAACTTTCCTTCCAAGGAGTAAGCGTCTTTTAATTTCATGGCTGCAGTCACCATCTGCAGTGATTTTAGAGCCCCCCAAAATAAAGTTTGACACTGTTTCCACTGTTTCCCCATCTATTTCCCAAAATATCAATAACCTCAGATATGCAGATGACACCCTTATGGCAGAAAGTGAACAGGAACTAAAAAGCCTCTTGACGAAAGTATAAGAGGAAAGTATTACACAGTTATCAAAATTTAAATTTTCAGAATGCTACATAACAACATGGTTAGTGTTCAGAGACTAAGTTGTGTCAGACTCTGCGACCCCATGGACTGCAGCACAACTGGCTCCCCTGTCCTGCACTGTCTCCCGGAGCTTGCTCAAATTCACGTCTGTTGGGAGTCAGGGATGCCATCCAACCATCTCATCTTCTGCCACCCCCTCCTCCTGCCTTCAATCTTTCCCAGCATCATAGTCTTTTCCAAGGAGTTGGCTCTTTGCATCAGTTGGCCAAAGTATTGAGGCTTCAGCTTCAGCATCAGTCTTTTCAATGAATAGTCAGAGTTGATTTCCTTTAGGATTGACTGGTTTGATTTCCCTGCTGTCCAAGGGACTCTCAAGAGTCTTCTCCAGCACTGCAGTTAGAAAGCATCAATTCTTCAGCACTCAGCCTTCTTTATGGTCCAACTCTCACATCCATACATGAATGACTACTGGAAAAACCATAGCTTTGACTAGATGGACCTTTGTCAGCAAAGTAATGTCTCTGCTTCTTAATATGCTGCCTAGATTGGTCATAGCTTTTCTTAAAGGAGCAAGCATCTTTTAATTTCATGGCTGCAGTCGTTGTCTGCAGTAATTTTGGAGCCCAAGAAAATAAAATCTATCACTGTTTCCACTTCTTCCCCATCTATTTGCCATGAAGTCCTCTTTCACCCATATCAATAGGCTCTTTAGTTCCTCTTCGCTTTCTGCCATTAGAGTGTTATCATGTACATATCTGAAGTTGTTGATATTCCTCCCGGCAATCTTGATTCTAGCTTGTGATTCATCCAGCCCAGCACTTCACATAATGTACTATGCATATAAGTTAAACAAGCAGGGTGACAATATACAGCCTTGACGTACTCCTTTCCTGATTTGAAACCAGTCCGTTGTTCCATGTCTGCTTTTTAACTGTTGCTTCTTGACCTGCATACAAGTGTTTCTCAGGAGGCAGGTCAGGTGGCCTGGTATTCCCATCTCTTGAAGAATTTTCCACAGTTTGTTGTGATCCACACAGTCAAAGGCTTCAGAAGCAGATGTTTTTCTAGAACTCTCTTGCTTTTTTTACGATCCAATGGATGTTGGCAGTTTGATCTCTGGTTCCTCTGCCTTTTCTAAATCCAGCTTGTACATCTGGAAGTTCTTGGTTCCCATACTATTGAAGCCCAGCTTGAAGGATTTGGTGTTTGACCTGGCTAGCGTGTGAAATCAGCGCAAATATACGGTAGTTTGAGCAACTTTCAGCATTGCCTTTCTTTGGGATTGGAATGAAAACTGAACTTTTCCAGGGATTTTCCTGGTGGTCCTGTGGCTAAGACTGTGCTCCCAATGCAGGGGGCGAGAATTCAATTCCTGGCCAGGGAACTATATCCCACATGCTGTAACTAAGAGCTTGTATGCTACAACTAAAGATTTCACATGCCACAACAAAGATCAAAGATCCTGCCTGCCACCACCAAGACCCAAGGCATCCAAATAAATAAATAAATATTTTTAAAAAAGAAAACTGACTTTTCCAGTCTTGTGGCCACTGCTGAGTTTTCAGAATTTGCTGACATATTCAGTAAGCACTTTTACAGCATTACCTTTTACGATTTTAAATACTTTGGAATTCCATCAGCTCCACTAGCTTTGTTTGCAGTGATGCTTCGTAAGGTCCACTTGACTTCCCAATCTGGGAGATCTAGCTCTAGGTAAGTGACCACACCATCATGGTTATCTGGGCGATTAAGACCTTTTTTGTACAGTTCTCCTGTGTATTCTTGCCACCTCTTCTTAATATCTTCTGCTTCTGTTAGGTCCATACCATTTCTGTCCTTCATTGTGCCCATCTTTGCATGAAATGTTCCCTTGGTATCTAATTTTCTTGAAGAGATCTCTAGTCTTTCCCATTCTATTGTTTTCCTCTGTTCTTTGCACTGTTCACTTAAGAAGACTTTCTTATTGCTCCTTGCTGTTCTCTGGAACTCTGCCTTAAGTTGATGTATCTTTCCCTTTCTCCTTTGCCTTTCGTGTCTCTTTTCTCAGCTATTTGTACAGCCTCCTCAGATCACTATATCTACTACTGTGGGCAAGAATGCCTTAGAAGAAAAGGAGTAGCCCTCATAATCAACAAGAGTCTGAAATCCAGTACCTGAAAACAACAGGCCTCAAAAATGACAGTGTGATCTTGGTCCATTTCCAAGGCAAACCATTCAGCAGCACAGTCATCCAAATCTATGCCCCAACCACCAATGCCAAAGAAGCTGAGGTTGAATGGTTTGATGAAAACCTACAAGACCTTCTAGAACTAACACCAAAAAAAGATGTTCTTTTCATCATAGAGGCCTGGAACACAAAGCAGGTCAAGAGATACCTGGAGTAAGAGGCAAGTTTGATCTTGGAGTACAAAACGAAGCAAGGCAAAGGCTAACAGAGTTTTACCAAGACAACACACTGGTGATAGCAAACACCTTCTTCCAACAACACAAGAGACGACTCTACACATGGACATCACCAGATAGTCAATACTGAAATCAGACTGATTATACCCTTTGTAGTGGAAGATGGAGAGAATCTATACAGTTAGCAAAAACAAGACCTGGAGCTCCTGTGGCTCAGATCATGAACTCCTTACTGCAAAATCTGGGCTTTAAATGAAGAAAGTACGGAAAACAACTAGACCATTCAGGTATGACCTAAATCAAATACCTTATGATTATACAATGGAGGTGATGAATAGATTAAAAGAATTAGATCTGGCAGACAGAGTGCATAAAGGACTATGGACATAATGTTACAATATCATTATAACATTATCATTGATAATGTTACAATATCATTAAAAATTCTTGGGACATAATGGGAAGTAGGGGTGAGGGTAGCTTTGATTTTATATAAAGAATGAACACAACAAAGCTAAACACAAAAGCATTAACCTAGAAAAAAGACGAAAAGGAAAGAATATCACAGTGTTAATGGTGCTAAACTAAGCAGAGGAATTACGGATGACTTTTTCTTCTTTCGGCTTCTGTTTTTCAGACTGGGATGATAAGCGCATATTACTCTGAAAACAGTAACTACTTCCTGCCTCCTCCAAAATGTTTCCTATCTTGTACTCTCAACATTATCTCTCAAGATACTAAGTCATGTTACAGATTTTCCAATCAAAAATTTTCTCTTGAGAATGAGAAAAACGTTTCTTGAATGCAGAAATCTCAATTATTCTTGTTTCTAGCCCTCCAGTCAAACACTTGGCAAGGAAAAACATTCCTACTGCTGATGGTTAATAAGTAATGTGAAATTACTCAGAACTACTCAAATCAGACCAGTCCTCCTTATTAGGAAAAAAATTTTAATAGGACACATTTGCAAGAACACCATTCCAAAGCAGCCTGGTCTCCATGGACAATTACAGAATGTCAAGCTGTCACACAGACACCACTAATAACTAAACTGTTCTTTTGATTCCTCCTAGCTTAAAGGTCCCCACCTTCCCAAACCATCAAGGAGCCCCTTCCCCTCCATCTGTTCTACCGTATCAGGCTTAACATGAAAGGCTAACAGCAGAAACCCTCCGGGCCCATCAGCCTGGCCCATCAACCACACGGATAAGCCAGGCCACTCTGTGACGAGCTCTGTCCTTCAACCGACACCCTGGTTACAGAGCGCGGTGGGGGGGTGGAGGCAGTAGGGATTGGCAGCATGCTAGGGTCTCGTCCACTGGCGTTACAATGTCCAGGAGAAAAACAGACTATTCAGAAACCACAGCACAACTCACTGTGACTAATTTTCTGGGTAAAAAATGCACAATGGGTTTCTGCCCTTTAAGCACTGGTGTAACTGCTTAGTTAATTAGAGATGTGCTGCTAAAAGCAAACAGCACCGAAGGAGAGCAGAGTCAACTCTGGTACCTGGGCAATCTGGTATCTTCTTCAGCCTCCCTGAAATGTGATTAAGCATGACCTTTAGGAGGAGCAGATCAACAATCAATTCTGGTAAAACAAAACCTTGCATGGGACACGGGAGCGTGCCCTGTAGAGGGGGAAACCCACCATGGCAGCAGGGCCTCACCATCTCATCGTGCAGAAAAAGTTACTGAGATTTATCTCAATTGATTTTACTTGCAAGGAAAACACATCATAAAACTGCAACCTCAGCAGGATACTAAAGGTCGGGCTTGGTTTCTTGAGGGATGAACTTGATATCAATAGTTATTAGGACACATTCATACAAGATACACAGGAGAGACGGAGAGAAGATGCTGGTAATCTTACTTAATCCTGATGCGGCCCTAAATCAGGCTCTGCAGACTGTGGGAAAAATCAAGGAAAAAGTTCAATATTCCTGAGACGAGATTCTGTGCGCATGTGCTCTTCTTCGGAGCCGAACAGCAGCCAAAGGGTGATTCCAGAGTCCCGCGGGGATAGCCCCTGTGTGAGGGACCGGAAGGCCACTCCCGCCAACGGTTCACTGCTCTTGTACTTCTCGTGGCAAGCTGGCAAGATCTGGTCCAATGTTCCACAAAGAACCAGGTCGGCTCAACCAGGAAAATCTACACAACCACAGAACGTGAAGACTTGGGCAGGACCTTATGATCAAAAAGGCTGAGAAAGAAACACAGCAATTCAAGCACTCAGCAGCTGATTCTGAATTCTGCTCCACCAACTGCCGACAAGGCTGGTTCCCAGAATCCCACGTTACCCTAACCACACACTGAATCCTCAGGAAAAGCAGAAAACTAAGAACACTGCCAGAAAGAAATGGAGGCAATCCAAAGAGGACAAGGGAAGGTAAATTTTCTTTAAAAAAAAACAGAATTGGAATGTGTGTACACAGAGGCATTACATGATTTTAAAATAAAGTTATTCCTTTCTCTTAAACCTAACACCACAAAGAGTCTTTGGGTTCAAGCCCAAGGAACTGGAGGAATAAAATGCTTCTTACACTGTAGAACAGGCCTGATCATATTTATTACCAATTCAAGAAACACTAGGACAGTACTTGTGATGTCATATAAACAGCACTTAACTACGAATCAGGAAAGAAGGTCACAAGCAGGTGATGTGGCAAAGTGTCCCGCAGGAGTGAGGGCAGGTGGGTCTTCAGGGGTAGAGAGGATCTGCGAAGGGTTGAGGAGAGAAGGCTGCTTCAGAAGAGGTCCAACATCAGCAGAAGGGAGATCTGGAAAGCACGAGCTGACAGAAGATGGGATGCCCTGACGCCAGGGTGCACACAGGGTGTCAGGGGGCAGAGGCAGCCAGGGGCTGCAGCCTGAACGCCAGGCTGAGGAGGGCGGAAGCCACCAAGAAGACCACCACCGAGCACATCGCTGCGGCCGGAAGGGGAGAAGGCAGGCCACGGGTGGCAACTCACAACCTGATTTTGGCTAAAGATGCCCAACAAATCACTGTAAGAGACAGGGTCCAGGCCCTGCTATATTCACAGGGAAAAGAACACTCAGTTCAGTTCAGTTCAGTTCAGTCACTCAGTCGTGTCTGACTCTTTGCAACCCCATGGACGGCAGCACTCCACACCTCCCTGTCTATCACCAACTCATGGAGTTCACTCAAACTCATGTCCATCGAGTCGGTGATGCCATCCAGCCATCTCATCCTCTGTTGTCCCCTTCTCCTCCTGCCTTCAATCCTTCCCATCATCAGGGTCTTTTTCAATAGTCAGTTCTTCACCATCAGGTGGCCCAAGTATTGGAGTTTCAGCTGCAGCATCAGTCCTTCCAAAGAACACCCAGGACTGATCTCCTTCAGAATGGACTGGTTGGATCTCCTTGCAGTCCAAGGGACTCTCAAGTGTCTTCTCCAACACCACAGTTCAAAAGCATCAATTCTTTGGCACTCAGCCTTCTTCACAGTCCAACTCTCACATCCATACCTGACTACTGGAAAAACCATAGCCTTGACTAGACAGATCTTTGTTGGCAAAGTAATGCCTCTGCTTTTTAATACACTGTCTAGGTTGGTCATAACTTTTCTTCCAAGGAGTAAGCCTCTTTTAATTAAGTCAATATATACTACAGACAGAAAGTATCTTTTTTTGACAGGAGAAGATACTGAAAGCAGGACTCGCTGGTGGTCCAGTGGGAAGAATCCACCTGCCAGTGCAGAGGACTCAGGTTCAACACCTGGTCTAGGACGAATCCACACACCATGGGGCAAGTAAGCCTGCGCTCCTGCACAAGAGAAGCACCGCAACGAGAGGCCAGCACACTGGAATGAAGAGTAGCCCCCCCCACCGCTCACCACAACTAGAGAGCCCACACGCAGCAACAAAGACCCAGTGCAGCCAAAACTTAATACATAAATAAATAATTTTTTTTAAAAAAAAAGGTGCCAACACCAACACCTCGAGCAGAATGCCTTCACGGACTCCTAGGCTGGACCTCTCCCCCACCTCACACAGGCCTTCCTCTCCCCTCTCCCCCCAGACTTTCATCCTGCTTTACTGTGTCTTTAAAGTACTTCTTACTCCCTGATATCAGTTATATTTTTTAGTTGTCTGGAGAAGGAGAGGGCGATCCACTCCAGTATTCTCGCCTGGAGAATGCCATGGACAAAGGAGCCTGGCGGGCTAGAGTCCACAGGATCACAAAGAGACGGACACGACTGAGCGACTAACACACACCCCTCTACTGAGAATGTAAGCGCCATACGGGCAAGGACCTTGAGGCTTTTGTTACCCCATCAGCATCTCAGCATACAGTAGGCACTCAGCACACACTGGATGAGTAACTGGAAAGACTCAGTGATGCCCTCAGTCAGCGTTTCTCAATCATAACTCATCCAGGGAACCCTGATTCAACACGCTCCTTAAAGTGAAGCCGCTCAGTCGTGTCCAACTCTTTGTGACCCCAAGGACTGTAGCCTACCAGGCTCCTCCATCTACGGGGTTTTCCAGGCAAGAGTACTGGAGTGGGTTGCCATTTCCTTCTCCAGAGGATATTCCTGACCCAGGGATCGAACCTGGGTCTCTCACATTGTAGGCAGATGCTTTTCCATCTAACCCATACATACATACATACACTCCCACACACACTGTCCCACATACGTGTGCCATCCAACACACACACCCTGCTGCCAGTGCTCTAATCAGTCCATCCTTTTTCAACCAAAGTGTCAAGATGGCAGTCTTTATTTTTATAATCAATGGTGAGGTGTGTCCCAAATAATGTGTTCCCAGTAACAGTTAAAGCACAGGAGCTTGTGAATTATTTACTCGTATCAGAGCAGATTCAAGGTTATCCCCAACACGTCTGCCACTCATTTGCATTTCAGTAAGCCTTCTTGAGTGGGAAAGAAAGACACAGCATTATAGCTAGCTAGGACATGGATTTCTGGAAGGATTAGCCCAAATGCCACCTGCACTTTGTTCTAAACCTGACAATGCTGGGGAAAGAGAGGGCTTGGCTTAGTCAGAGACTGGCCCCCGCTGGCTGAGGGTCTGCTTTCCTCCTCATCCCACCACTGCAATGCTCTCCAAGACCTCTGGCGTCTCCTGCCACACCCCTGAGCCAGACTCGAGACTGCGGAAATAAGCACAGTAAACAGAGAGGGGGTTACGGTACTGGTCCATATGGCCCAGGGTTCTGTCCAGCCTCCAGATCCGTGTCATCCAATACAGTGGTCACTGGCCACATGTGGCTATGTGACTGAAATTTAATATTTAAACATTTAAAACGCAGTCCTTCAGTTACGCTAGCCACGTCCAAGTTACATGTCAATAATACCTATTATATGCCAAGAGTTGCAGGTCAATACTGACTACCATACTGGGTAACCTGGAGAATATTTCCATCATCACCGAGAGTTCCACCGGCCAGCACTGCTCTGGGTTCAGAAATGAGTGTGTCACGCAGCACAGTGAGGCCAGAAGGACTGCAATGGAGGAGACTGAAGGGCCAGAGCAGGCCCCTTCCCTTGGCATCTTAGCCGTGACAAGGCATTCAACGCATGATCACCCGTACAAAAGGGGAACCATAAAACAAACTGCGGTCTATGAAAAAGGGCAACAGGAGAGAATAACGGGGCTACCACTCGCTTTTGGATTTATTCCATCCGACTCAAGCATCAGCCTGGCCGTGATACAGGCAAGCTGCATGCAGCAGAGCTCTCACGAGCAAAGACGGACGGCCACAGGGCAGACAGACCCCACACAGCAGAGGGACCGAGGAGGGGGGAACTGGCAGCAGCAGGTACCTGATCTCTTGACTCCAGGAGGGAGTGGCCTGGAGACAACTATATTTTTGTATATTTCCTTTCAAAGGGGCCAGCTATCTGCCAACAAACCTCTGCTTCACAAGCAAAACATCCTGGAGAAGCACTAACATTTAATCTGCCAATGGCCCCTATTTTGAGGCTTCATAATAACAGGCTGACTCCACACAGTGACCACCTAGGAGTCATGCGCTGGGTCTGTTTCTGTAGAGTCACACTGTGGCTCCCAGGATAAAGCCTAGGAACTCTGTGCAGAACTAACATTTCAAAGGTAAGATGTAAACGCTCACACAATGAGGAAAAAAAAAACTCTCCGTAACAAAATCCAGTCTCACTCAGGAGCAGTGAGATTCTCCACACCACACTCCGGTCAAGTGAAATGACTGCTCCATCCTGCTCTTTATGAATCGGCCCTTTAACGATTCCACAGAAGGATGGCTCAGAAACCTGGTAGGAAGCCTGGCTATAAAGAACACCACAGTAAGAAGAAAGAAGCTCACAGGCAGGAGGTCCAATCTCTGTATGATACGCACCGAAGGTCTGAATACAGAAAGGGGGCTGGAGGGAGAGGGGGAGAGAGGCGGGTGGGTTAGAAGAAAAGGCGGACTCCTTACAACACAGACACAGACGCGTGGACATCCCAGGGAGTGCTTCCTACGTGTTACACCCCGTAGGGAGGAACTCACTGGTCCTGCCTCAGTCCCCACGAGGACTCAACGAGGAGAACACCATCACTGAGGCCGTGTTACACACAGAGCGGAGGTGCTCAGACGCTGAGCAACGCGGCGGAAGGCACACAGCCAGGGAACGGCAGGAGCGGGCTGTGAACCCAGGCGGCCAGGTTCCAGGACGCAGGCCTGAAACACCTGTGCTACAGCCCTGATGCTACTGCCGGGTTCCTGCTACTGCTCTCCTCTGTACATGTCATGTTCCAGGCAAAACAGTCGCGCATCATTAGCCAAATACAGAGTTCACCAAAGTGTGCAAGCTGGAGTCTGCCAGGTGGAGTCCTGGGCTGTTCCCAGGTGATGCTTTTCCTATCAGCAGCTCTACAATACAACGTCTGTTAGAAAACCCATATACAATAAATAAAGAAGTCACGAAGTTTCTTTTTTAAAGCCAATATATATTAAGGAAAAAAGCTAATAAAAGGTATCAAGTAATCAAAAGTAAAAATGATGTAAGAACAAGAAGGTGGTTTGGGAATCTCATTTTTTTCAGATTGGCCACTTCAGAAATCTAGTGAACACTTAATTTTTTAAAAATTTGCTCACGTTGCCCTTTATACCTGGAATGTTCTTCCCACCTTCTTCCGTCCGTACCCTCCATGTCTGCCTGTCGAAAGTCCAGACATGTTTCAGGGGCCGGTCAGCACACATTCCTCTATAGTCCTCTTTATGGTATACTGACCAGGGTCACCTCCAAAAGACCCTCGGAGGCGCTGTGTGCCTTTCTGGTGGGTTATGACCCTCTGCTCTGTACCACGTGGATCCATGTCCCGGCTCACCTCTCACTGTACTGGAAGCCTTGTGAAGCAGGGCCTTGTCTCCTCCCAGCCCCACCCAGTCCAGCACAGGAGGCCCTCAAGAAGCCTTTCCTAAATGATCACGCTGTGGGGCTGCCCCAAGCAGAAAGATCACTTCTGTCATCAACGTTTCCCTGGTAGCTCAGTCGGTAAAGAATTCACCTGCAATGCAAGAGACCAGGGATCAATCCTTGGGTCAGGAAGATCTCCTGGAGAAGGAAAATGGTAACCCACTCCCTTATTCTTGCCTGGAGAATTCCATGGACAGTGGAGCCTGGTGGGCTCCAGTCCAAGGGATTGCAAAGAGTCAGACACGACTTAGCAACAAAACAGCTATGTTTCAAACATCTCCTGAAACAAAAGACTGCAGAAGGAAGGTCATGTTCAGTTCAGTTCAGTCGCTCAGTCATGTCCGACTCTTTGCGACCCCACGAATCACAGCACACCAAGGCTCCCTGTCCATCACCAACTCCCGGAGCTCACCCAGATTCACGTCCATCAAGTCAGTGATACCACCCAGCCATCTCACCCTCTGTCGTCCCCTTCTCCTCCTGCCCTCAATTCCTCCCAGCATCAGAGTCTTTTCCAATGAGTCAACTCTTCACATGAGGTGGCCAAAGTACTGGAGCTTCAGTTTTAGCATCATTTTTTCCAAAGAAATCCCAGAGCTAATCTCCTTCAGAATGGATTGGTTGGATCTCCTTGCAGTCCAAGGGACTCTCAAGAGTCTTCTCCAACACCACAGTTCAAAAGCATCAATTCTTCGGCACTCAGCCTTCTTCACAGTCCAACTCTCACATCCATACATGACCACTGGAAAAACCACAGCCTTGACTAGACGGACCTTAGTCGGCAAAGTAATGTCTCTGCTTTTGAATATGCTATCTAGGTTGGTCATAACTTTTCTTCCAAGGAGTATGCGTCTTTTAATTTCATGGCTGCAGTCACCATCTGCAGTGATTTTAGAGCCCCCAAAAATAAAGTCTCTCACCGTTTCCACCATTTCCCCATCTATTTCCCATGAAGTGATGGACTGGATGCCATGATCTTCGTTTTCTGAATGTTGAGCTTTAAGCCAACTTTTTCACTCTCCACTTTCACTTTCAACAAGAGGCTTTTTAGCTCCTCTTCACTTTCTGCCATAAGGGTGGTGTCATCTGCATATATGAGGTTATTGATATTTCTCCCGGCAATCTTGATTCCAGCTTGTGTTTCTTCCAGTCCAGCATTTCTCATGATGTACTTTGCATATAAGTTAAATAAGCAGGGTAACAATATACAGCCTTGAAGTACTCCTTTTCCTATTTGAAACCAGTCTGTTGTTCCATGTCTAGTTCTAACTGTTGCAAAGAAGGTCATGAGCCACACCTATAAAAGCTGGGAATTCTTCTTACAATAATGCTCCAAGTTTTATTGCGAGTCTGCTCGCCTAAACCAGGACTGAGCTTTTTAAAGTCTTTCACAAACTGCCTCACCTTCTATGAGAACTTTATAAACAAAACACAGCAATTAAACTTGGGGCCACTGAAAACCACATGTGTGACCAGATAAATTAATATTTACCCAATCAAACAGGACAGCAAAGATAATTAAATCAAGAAGGATTTAGATGTGGGTCAATTCAGACTCCAGACCACAACTGAAACCTGCCCTTAAGATGCCTTGCGCTCACTCACAGCACCGCTAACCTGCTTACAAGACAGCATGTTGGGAAGGGAAGGGGTGTGGACCGAGATCAACGGAGGGAGGTCTCCTCATTACCCACCTGCTCACTGGAGTCCCCAGGGCAGCCAGACCACTACACCCACAGAGAGGGCAGAGCTGGCACTTTAGTCAGACCTCTGCCACAACCAATTCTAACAGTCCTGCTTCTCTTCTTCACGGAAAATAAACTGCTATTTATCGAGTCCTTATCATACGCCAGATGCCATGCTGAGTGCTGAAGGTATATCAATCCACAGCCACCCCATGAGGAAGCTGCGATGGTGAGGCCCACTTCACAGACGAGAAGCGACGAGGGGCTAAGTCACCTGCCCCCGAGACTCCCAGGGAGGCTAGGGAGAGGCAGAGCTGGAACCTGGCATCAGACAGAACCCGGGGCTTAACTGTCCCGCCACAGTCACGCACCTAACTTTGCAATCTTACCCGCAAATATAATTGACACCACATTCGCTCCCATTTCCACCACAGTAACTATGGCATATTGTTTATTTCATGCCTTCCTTAAGCAACTTCATTAAGCAGGACAAATACTGACAGTTTTTACAGCTCATTATTAGTCCTACAACGCACACCGCTCCAGTGAGAAATAAAGATTAATCCTCCTGCATCTGAACAGATTCTTCGTCAGGGCCATCCTGACTGGGAAGAGGAGAGGCAAACCTCCATCCACCTCATCAGCTGGGCACCCTGGCAAATCATCAGATGGCGAACGAACAGGAGAACTGCCAGGTGAAACACCACCAGCTTCCAAGCAGGCATGAGCCATGTCAGAAAAGCAACCTCCTGACTTAAAGAGTAAAACAGAGGAAGGGATGGCCACGCTACCCAAGGACCCATAATGTGCAGAGGAGGCCCCTGGCTGGACAGAGCAGCACTCCTTCCCCCAAGAGCTGCCACTCCCACTCCACGGCATGTTCGCCGGACCAGAACAAATGGCTGACTCCACTTCCCTAGGGGAAAGCAGAACTGCAAGGGCCTCGCCCAGCCCCAGGCTCAGCTGGGCTGAGGACGAAAACTCTGAGGCTCTGAAGCTGCTTGGCCCGGCCCAGCCCACACATCCGCAGGCAGAAATGCCTGAAGGAGACACGGAGAGGCAGGGCAGGGGCCGCCCGAGTCCCGAAGGGCCCAGACCACAGAGGCGCTGCCCTGGTTCTGACATCCTTCTGCTTCCCAGCGTCAGCCCCTTGGAAGGCCTCACTGTATTTCCTGCCCACTGGTCCCAAAAAACACCCAGTGAATGCCCCCTTTTTTGCATATATGAACACAAGTGAGTCTCTTCCTTGAAACCAAAAAGGCCTAGAAAAAGCAAAAGTAAACGTTGGCCTGTTATCACCTGTGGCAATCCCTAGACAGCCCACTAAGCATGATTATTTCAAGCACTGGAGCTTGTCGAGGTCTCACTGGCCTCTAAGGGTGGATAAGGATCGGGGGCCACCTCAGGTTTCAGGCGAGGTGCCTGCCCTCTCCAGGGTTTGGCGTTCTCACCAGGAAGCCCGCAGGGACCACCACGTCCAACCAGCCTCATGTGCACGCCTTTGGGAGGTCCAGATGTGATCACAGAGGGGGCTCTGGGCTGGGGTCTGCTGTGAGCAGTGTTCTCTGGGGGAACCAGACATGGGCACAGCGCCAGAGGGCTATGAAGGAGCCCGAGGGAACACAGAGCTGGGCACTCAGACATTCTCTGGCTTCCGCCACCAGCTTCCTTCTGCCTGAATCAGTCAGGAATAACTTTGGTGGGTCCTCAGCGAGCCTCATTTTCTCCAGGAAAAAATGTAAGCACATGGCAAAGCCAACAGGAGGCCAAAATTTCAACTTCTCAGAGACTAAATCAGCTAGTGACTAGAAAATTCTGCCTGTACCTGGGATTTTCTAGCAGGTGGTCCCAAGTATTACTTATCAAAGTGAAAAGACTCCTGAGTTTAGGACTCGTAAGCCCCTTGAAGGCAGAGAACTGAGTTTATGTTTCTTCAAGACACTGAATAACCAATGTCCCCTCCTCACTTTCTCAGCCCTTCCTTGACAACGGTGAGGAAGCTGTCACCATGTTGGCTCCCAGTGAGGCAATAAATACAGTGTGGGATATTCTGTGCTCAAGGGAAAAAATACGAAGTGACAGTCCTGTGTTTTATTTTGTTTTTTGCACATTAAGTATTTTATGAGACTTAGCCACCAATTTGAAAGTAAAATCTTAGTATTAGGCTGAATGAAAGTATGTTGACCATATGTGATCATTTGAAAGTCATACATAAAATGCATGATATAATGTGCATTGTAAGGATTCTGGTCCCCTCTTCCTACTGCACAGAGAGGCAAAGTGTACTCCATTTTCTTTCTTTTTTTTTTTTTTTTTGAGCAACTAGAACGTCATGTGAAGACACTGACAAAAATATCTTGGTCCTCCAGATCCACACCTCTACAACTTCAGTGAAAATATATCAAAAGCTAACGATTGTGTAACCAGCTCCATCATCAATATATCATATCGCACTTATTCTAAAACCTTCTGAAATCACAACGCATCTGAAAATGCTCTCTGGCAGCCCTCCTTCTCAGCAGTCCAAAAAACTCACGTCTTACAGCAGCTTACTGTCAGTAAAACGAAGGCCACTTGGTGAAGGCGCCACCCCTTACCAGTCACACCACCTTCTCATCCCTGAAACAAACTAACAAACCCACTCGAGCCACGTCTGGAAACCCCGGCTGATCTGAGAGGAGGAAGCAGCAGCGGTGGGCTAGGTGTCCTCAGGACATCAGAGAGAAAGGGAACGAGTCTCCCATCCAGGGATCAAAGAGAACAGCTCTCCACAAGTCAAACGAGACCGCCCAGATCAGAAGCCAAGCAAGTGTTTCTCCTTTCTCAAAAGCTTCTAATTCAAGTCCTCACTTCGGGGAGGGGCTCGTATCTCAGGGAGGGTAGGAGGGAGCAGAATCACCGCACAGTAGCTCTGGACCAGCATGGGACTCGGTTCAAGGGAGGCAAGCTTCAAGTTTAAACAGTAATTTGTGTGTAATTATCCTCACAGGTTGATACAAGATAGTTAGATTAAATAAATTAATCAAAGTACAAATTGTGCTGGCAAGCTCCAGCGCCTGGCTTCTCCTAAGGCCAAGCTGGCAGCAGCACCAGGGCTGGGATTCACAGCCCCCAGATCAGAGCTGGCAGGTGATGGGGGCAGGAGAGAGGCAGTCACGCTCCCGGGGAAGGGAAGCCAGGGTGGCAATTGGAGGGGCGGGCGGGAGGAAGGCTCCGCTGAGCCGTGACAGAGGAAGCCTTAAACACCAGATCCATTACAGCCTGAACGCCCACGGCCATTTATACAACACGGTTGGAAATCAATCCTCAGGAAAGCAGAGACCTAGGGGAAGCAGCCATTAATATGCTTCGCCCGCAACACACTCAAGCCAGACCACTTGTCCAACAAGACGTGTGACCAGGATGCTCTCCTCTCCCCCAACCCGCTTACTTAGAAGTCACGTTATCATCGACACATGAGGATCAATGCTACTCTATTTCATTAGCATACTCCTAAGATCTAACGCTTATTGAGCCTTAGGCAAAGTTCTTTACTTAATGCTGATAACCCAAGAAGGGAAGAACTGCTATTATTCCCATTTGAAGATGTGGAAACTGAGACTCAAGGACCAAGGGGCCTGCCCAAGGTCACAGAGTAAACAAGCCACAGATCCTACCTATCTAGGATCAATCTAGATAGATGGCTACACTGCCAGGGGAGGAGGGGGAGATTCAAGGAAGAAAAAAACGTTAACAAACGAATGAAAACTATTTCCTTATAAAAGAACTGACTTGCAGGAACATCACCCCAGGTGTAGCGATTCCTGCAAAATTAGAAAGCAGGCCCCTGCTATGAGCTGAAGTAACAGCGACACACAGTCTGGCAGAAAAGCACACCTCGGGCCACCAGCAGACAGACACAGCCTGAAGAAGCTGGGCCAAAGGCGCACGGGAGGGGAGCTGCAGAAAAGCTGTACAACTCCACTCCTGATCTGGCCGGCTGTCAGCTCCATCCACCCATCAGCTATGGACACGTCACAAAGCGAATTCTACACTGGTCAACTGACCGCCGTCTTCTTTTGCAGCTGGCGGGGGAGCAGGCACACAGGACAGGGTCTGCCACTGCCCTCCAATGGGGCCCGCCGCCCAGTCCCACTCAGTTGTCATGTTTCTCTGAAAGCTTCATCAGAGTCACCCTTTCGGAGCTCCTGCAGGAAACCCTCCACACTTTTCCACCAATCACACTCCACCACTCAGCTTCCAAATTCAGTTTTCAAACAAACTGTTCCAGGGATTTACCTAGTGGTCTAGTGGCTAAGACTCCAAGCTCCCAATACAGCAGGCCCGGGGTCGACCCCTAGTCAGGGAACTAGATCAGGCATGCCCCAACAAAGACTGAAGATCCGAGTGCCACATCTGAGACCTGGCACGGCCAAGCAAATAAATCAATACCTGAAGTAATAATAATACTCCTAGACACTCTGAAGGGCTTCCCCGATGGCTCAGGAGTAAAGAATCCACCTGCTACGCAGGAGATGTGGGTTTGACCCCCGAGTTGGGAAGATCCCCTGCTAAGGAAATGGCAATCTGCTCCAGTATTCTTGCCCGAAAGAGCCCCTGGACAGAGGAGCCTGGCAGGCTGCAGTCGACGGGGTCACGAAGAGTTGGACACGACTTACACAACACAGACATTTGGATATCTGTTACAAGACTGCTTTTTATACCCACGCTGGTAGTAGGTTACAAAGGAAGGGTGGTATGGTAGACTTTTAAACTATTTGTTTTGGCTTGAATTTTCTATGATAAGTTTTTACAAAGTACAGCAATGGCACCCCACTCCAGTACTCTTGCCTGGAAAATCCCATGGACGGAGGAGCCTGGCGGGCTGTAGTCCATGGGGTCGCTGAGAGTCAGGCACGACTGAGCGACTTCACTTTCCCTTTTCACTTCCATTCACTGGAGAAGAAAATGGCAACCCACTCCAGTGTTCTTGCCTGGAGAATCCCAGGGATGGAGGAGCCTGGTGGGCTGCCATCTATGGGGTTGCACAGAGTCGGACACGACTGAAGCGACTTAGCAGCAGCAGCAGCAGCAGCATGCTCAATCACTACAAAATTTGTTGTATTGTAAGAAGGGTATACACTTTATTAATAAAATGCTTTATATACCAATTTTAAAGAAAAGAGTAATACCTCCTTCTCTGTGGCAGTAGCTGTTGAACTTTCAACAGGGCCAGACGCCTGAAAGGATCTTGATGAAAGCTGAGGATTAGTCTCCGAAAAATGGACCTATATATATTCCAGACCCAAATGAAGGACCCCTGCCTTTTGTGAAGCTATTCTTTGATGATATATATTTTATCAAACAAAAACAGGCAAGCAGCAGTCAGGTGTGCAGGGAGTGGACGACCGACAGGTACAGAAAGTACATAGTCCGACGTCTTGGCCACAAGCTGGCAGAAGCCGGAGGAACAGACGAGCAGTGTGTGATGATGAAGACCAAAGATCACTTCCCCGGTTCTGAAGGTCTGGGAGCTGAGTTATGCTTTAGCGACTCAAATTTAAACACAATAACAACAACAAAATCCCGAAAACATGATGTAATATAGTTAAACCAGGGAATTACAATTCACACAATACATTCTCCTTTGCCAGCCCATATATGTATTTCAAGACTACAGTGACCTCTGTGACCTACACTTCACAGTCACTAAGTCAGTTTCCTCTCTTTGAGATCCCATGGACTGCAGCTCGCCAGGCTCCCTTGTCCTTCACTATCTCCCTGAGTTTGCTCAACTTCATGTCCACTGAGCTGGTGAGGCCATCCAGCCATCTCATTCTCTGTCAACCTCTTCTCCTGCTGCTCTCAATCTTTCCCAGCATCAAGGTATTTTTCAATGAGTCGGCTCTTCACATCAGCTGGCCAAACTACTGGAGCTTCAGTTTCAGTCCTTCCAACAGTTAATAAATCTTCGAAAGTTTCTATTCAAAGATTTTTACCTAAGAGAAGAGCCATTTTCTAACCATGTCTTCCTTATAGAAACACTACTGTGTACTATAGAAAGCAAGCAGCTACCTGGATCCAGGCTGTGGAGATGGCAAAGGCAGACTAGAGAATAAAAATAAGTAAAATAAGGCTACTGGAGAATTGATGATGATGAGGACAGTGATAATACTGTTAACAGTAACTAACGCATATCAGCCCTCTTCTGAACTCCTCGCATATTCTAGGCTTTTGGTCTTCACAACAGCCCTGAGTGGGAGACTACCATCAACCTCATCTTACAGATATCAGGAGTAAACTGCCCAAGGTCACAGCCAATAAAGAGAAGCAGCAGGACTTGAACCCAGGCAGGCCCCAGAGCGCCTGTCTTTAATGACAAGCTACACAGCCTCTCTGATCCAAGGAGATGACGAACGCGTTCACGCTGTAGAAACGATAAAGGGCTGAACGAACACAAGACGCTCCCGTAACTTTTCACTGTCTCCTTTCTTTGCCCTTTTCAGATCTGCCTCAAAATAATCAAAATAATTTGCCTTCTGTTTGTATCCCCAAACTAGCTGGGGAAAAAAAAAAAAACTTAATATGCATTATCCTTCAATAAGTCAGGCCATGAGTGGAATGCACAAGCCAAAGAAAGACATCTCGGCAGCCGTGTGCTCAGAAAATGCAGTGGCTGAGACCCAGCTCCCGCACACCAAGAGAAGTGGGACCTGGAGCCCTACCTAAGCCCCCACCTCCTCCCTCTAGAAACACGGGGCCTTAGAATCCTGATACTGACTTCACAGGCCAGGGAGCTGCTTAGGTGAAGGTGTTTTGTTGGTCTGTCTTCTGCCTGGTCTTGTCGGACCCTGGAAAGACTGGTGAGCAGGCAGGCAGTGCCCCCAGCCCCAGCTCCAGCCACTGGCACTTCCAGGCCAGCTTGGATCACACCACGATGCGGGCAAGGGGCGCTGCAGGGCAGGACAGGGGGTTACCTCAACCTGCCCTGAGGAGCTAAAAACGTCTCCCAATAAAGCAAGAGAATATCAGCCAAACGAGAGAAGTGGGGCCCACTGAAACAGGCCGCTTAAAGAGCAGGAGGGCTCGCAGGCTGAGGACTGGGCTGGGACACCATGGGAGTTAGACAGTGAGCCGGACTGTTAGCAGCTCCCTCATAGCACCCGTCGTCATCCCGAGCAGGAGAAGGAATCATCAACATATTTTAAGAAGGAGACTTGTGAGCTCAAACTTGCACATTTAAAGGTCACTCTGATGCTATGCAGGGAGAGACAGGAGGTGGTGAGACAGTGGGGCCAGTGAGGAGACTTCTGCAAATGTCCCGGGCTCTGAGAGAAGCAGTGGGGGTGTTTGCTCATCCGTTTAGCAACCAACACTTACTAAGCACGTGCCAAGCACCAGAAACCATGGTTCGACTGACCGCAGTGCTGGACACGGGAGGGGTCCAGGGCCGCTGATGTGCAGAGGGAGTAAATCCACGAGGCAGGGATGCGGCCTGGTTGGTTTTGCTGGTTTTCGTCAACCCACCCAGAGGCAGTGTTTCCAGCTCTCCCTCGGTCATTGGCTTCCAGTGGCCACCTCCCTAGGAGGCTGGCCTGCTAGCTAATCGGTGGGAGAGGAAGATGCAGGTGGTGCCCTCCAGACCCCACCAGGGACCAGCTATTGTCAGTGTGCCTTCAGGATCAAAAATAAACCGGAGGCTTAGGAGGGCCCGTTCCCACCTTGTGACTCATTAGAATAATGCAACTCCAGCCTCTGCAAACCAAAAGCTCTGAAAACCCTCCTCGAAAGCAAGATGTGCCCATCACCATGTGACTGAGACGGACAACACGATTCAGAGGAAGTCTCCCCGGGAAAGGCAGCATTCCCCACAAGACAT
The DNA here is from genome assembly GCA_006408695.1 of Aepyceros melampus. NCBI lineage: Eukaryota > Metazoa > Chordata > Mammalia > Artiodactyla > Bovidae > Aepyceros > Aepyceros melampus. The sequence goes on from SJXQ01002769.1 coordinate 397,831, forward strand.
CTTGCGAGGAAACTACCACACTCTGGTTTTCTAAGCCAAGGTCCCCAAGCACAGCGTTTTGGCCAAGGATTCCGATGAACTGCCAGCAGGATAATGTGGTGATGCTGTCTGAACTACTGTGAAAATGCATTAAAATCTCAATGTCTGAGCGCATCCAAGCAATTAAAGTGAGCACGGACTGCTCTGTTTTAGACTAGGAAAAACAGAGATAGGAGAGCATCGGCCTCTAGAATCCTCTGTGGCTTCTTGGAACACTTTAAAGGCATTTAGGGCAAGCACTTTTGCTATCCAAACCAAGCTGAGGGTACTCTAGCTAACCAGCCACGTCTCCACCGGCTCAAGCTGAGTGTTGAGGGGCGAAGGGCATGGTGGACGGCATGTGCAGCCCTAAAAGAAAACCCATACCCACCGAGGGCTTACTCTGTGCTGGCCTTGCACTAAAGCCCACAAAAAGGGGCGTCTTCAGATTCACTATGCAGCTGAAGAGGACGAAATGCAGAGAGGAACAGTAACGCAGAGAAATCATCGCAGTGATTTTCAAAGGAAAGAAAACACGCTTCCACTTGCTAACCACACAAACCTCTTCAGTGGTGCCTGTCGTCTGCTAAGAAAGAAGGCCAAGAACTCATGTCATCTTGAAACTCGGGGGGTTCTAACTCTCATCACAAACACCAGGGATAAGGGAGGATTTCAAATCAACACCTTCTCCAGGAAACATAAGTGTGGTGAGCTAGGTAAACGACTGGACAGATAGTCAGACAAGCAGTCTGGGGTCCGATGCGGACCCAGCAGCCCCCAGCTTGCCCCTGGGGAGGCACAGGTTAGCGCATGGGGATGACCTCGCCTACGGGCAAAATCGGCCATCAGGGCTCCAAGTACTGAAATTTACACAGACCCATTCCCAGGACATTTTCTGGAGGTCTAGTGAGAACTCAGAGCTTTCACTGCAGGCACTCAGGTTGGATCCCTGGTAGGGGAACTAAGATCCCCTAAGCTGCACGGCAGGGCCAAAAGGAAACAGAGAGACTCCCACTCACAAACAGAATAACAGACGTGCAGCACCCTTTGCTACGCAGTCATTAACCCACAACACCAAGAACCAATGGACAGTTCTCTCAGGACACAGTCCAGCTGGGTCAGGTCTTACGTTAACAGTGGCCACGAAGTTAGTACCCTGTTTTTCTCCTTTGGACACAAATGTAAGATATATATTTAGAGTGCAGACATCCGGCAGGCTCTCTGACGCAGGAGTCAGCATGTCAGGAGAGTCTAGGGCTGGCCTGGAGCGTGGCGTCATCCAGACACAGCTGGCAAGTGAAGCAGCAGAAAGGATGAGCTGGCCCGGAGCAGGCCTGGATTACAGGAGAGAAGCACAAGGCGCCTCACAGCCCTGCCCCGGCTCAACCCACCACCAGGAAAAGCTGAGAAAGTGGGCAGGCGGGACATCAGATTCCTTCCGCACCGATAACCCTGCACCTCCATCCCCCACCATCAGTGTGCAACTTACCTGGAGGAAAAATGATATGGGGCCATTTCCTGTCCACTAACATCCCTGGAAGAGAGGAGAAAGTGCCGTTTGCAGGCTCTGGTTACAACCCACAGAAGGCTTTGGGCAAAACACACAAACCTGATCAGCCAGAAAGGGATACTGTAAGACAACCAAAGCAGGACTCAAGCTGAGTCCCCGCCAATGACCACCCCGGGCAGAGAGACTCCCTGGAGGGCACGTGCGCCACACGTCCAGCGGCCTCTGCCCTTGCTCAGGGCGGCTTCTTAATGGATCTCCTGCTCCTTCAGAGGAGGAGGAGGAAATCACAAGTCTGATTCCAGGCCACAATAAAGTGACAGTTTCCAGAAACCACAACTAATAAGTGGAACACAGAGACGTGGAATCAGGCCAAAGCCTTGGGGTGGAGCCCATTTAGAATTATGGGGGCCTCACATGATTTTCACTAACCTCTACACTCCTGTGTCACGGGAGGCTACACTGTCTAGAGGACCTCTGAGAGGGAGTCCTCCACTAAGGGCCTCTGGGGCTGAGCTCTGCCCTGGTCTGGTCTGAGATGCTCTATAGTGGGCACAGCAGGACACACCATGGTTGCGCTTAAGACGTTATCGATGAGACTAACTCTCCTCCACTCCTGGGGTGTGCTTTCATTTCCAGAACCATGGAAACGTATAAACGATTCCACTGTTCTTTCCCAGGTGAGAGATGACCTCAGCCATCATCCAGCCCACTCTATTTTACCAACGAGGCAGCTAGAACCCAGAGGAGCAAAGCCACAAGCGCTGGGGCCCACAGCTGGACAACGCACAGCCAGAACCAAACCCCAGACTCTTGACACCTCTGTCCAATGTTCCCATGACAACCGTTGCCTCAATAAAGCCTTACCCATGCTGTCAAAGGGAATAAGAAGAGGCACTGCTCTGGGTCCCAGGGTGTGTTAACACTCATCGGTCCTCCTACAGTCCTGGAAGGAGGACATGTTATCATGTATTTTTGACTGATGAGGAGGCTGAAACCGAGGGAGCGTGTCCAACTCTGCCCAAGTCATAAAGCTGGGGCCTCATACCCAACAGAGTCTGACCCCAGAGCCCTGCTGGTCACAAGCACCCAATTCACAAACTGGATATAATCCAAGTGCTTATTTTTACACACCCCATGTGTGCAAATGTTCTCCTAAAGAAATAATGCTAGAAATCCTTGACTAGCCCATGGCATTCTCCCCACCAGATAAGGGACCACAGACCAACCTGAACCCTGAGCTCTGGGAGCAAGGCCTCCTTGACGGCCTAAGTGAAGGGACTCCGCCTCAGATCACAGCAATGGTCTGCCCTGGGCCAGCCACAGCCCTTCTCACCGGCTTCTCAGCCGTCCCCTCCTTCCTGCTTGTGGTTTCTTTCCAGGCCCTTCAGGCTGCCTTTACCGCCCCTCAGCTCCCACATCCCATCCACACCCCTGGCTCCACACCACAAGGTCACCAAGAGGATAACTACCTTCCTCACCAAGCTCCCAAACCCTCAGCCCATCTCCAGGTTTTATGAGGAAATATAGCCCCCTCCCATGAATTCATACTAACGCGTGAGTTGTTGATATCTATGTCCGAGCCTCCTCAAGGGGAAAAGGTTCTGATTACTTAAATGAACTTCTGATTTGTAGGATTTCAGAAGAATATACTGAAGTCACATTTGGGAGGCCGGGTAATAGGGAAACCACTGGAAGACAGGCCAGCATGCCCCAAGGGTCAGTCCTCGTCACCGTCTTTTAAGATCATAATATCAGCCCCCGGAGACTACTTACTCTGTGCCAGGGAAGTGCTGTGCTTATATTACCTCATTCGGTCTCAAAACATTTCTCTGTGGTGGGTACAGCTGTTGTCCCCATATCAGAGAATACAAAACTGAGGCACACCGAGGGACTCTGCCTGGCTGTCAGGGAGCAGAGCAGGGATGCGAACCAAAGGGGCCAACCCCGCAGCCTGAGCTCTTACGCCGTGAGCGACACTGCCGCCGCACGGACACACACACGGTCCCCACGGGCCCGGGAACGGCGGCTGCCACTCACACACACTCACTGCACGGGAGGGACCCTACGGCACGGCATGCGCTGCGCCCTTTCATCTCCGCCCTAACACTATGATACAGAGAGCTGCACCGTCCCCCTTCACAGGCGACGCAACGATGTTCTGAACAAGTCTGTGCCGGGTTCAAGGCACAGGCTGAGTGCGGAGTGGATCACATCTTGGGCAGCCCAACTCCAGAACTCAGAGTTAAGCCTTGACGTTTCTGGCCGTATCTGCCTTCACTTCAGAAGCCAGCAGTATCCAGAATCCCCGGAGGCTGGTTTCGTTCTGTTGGTTGTGTTACTCTTTGTTCTTCTCATAACGCTCCCTCGGGGCCTGGGGTGGGAGGGCAGCAAGGGTGCAGGTTCCGGGCCAACTAGGGAAGAGTCAACTCTAGTCAAACTCTAGGCAAATTTGTGCTGAGTGACAAGGAGCCATGGGGGTGGCGGTTGGAGGGGAGATTGAGGTGAAAGAAAACCTCTAGGAATGGTACCGGGGACCTCTGCTAACAATCAGAATAATCTGGAACAGTGCTTAATCCAAAGTCATGACTAAGGCTTGGGGGATATTTTAGTGCTTTTCTTTCCTCATTATGTTTTGCATGAATCCACATTCCCTGAGTCGAGGGTGGGCCTGGTGGAGAGAAAAACACTAGGAACGTAAATTAGTTATTGGTAATAGATACACTGAGTGTGATATTTATTTACTGTAATACACCAAGTGGGACAGTCAGTGAGTGGCAGGGCACCAAGAGGGACAGTCAGTTATAGGTAATACATCAAGTGGGATAAACCCTAAGAGGGTGATGGAGCTGACGTGCCTCTTCCCAGATAGTTTTCGCACTTTTGCTAAAACAGCAGCTGCCACAGAACACTGGACACGGGGTGCTGTCGCTGAAATGAGCCTGACTCCATCAACTCCAGAAGGCTTCCCCCAAGCCCCGCCTGTCAAGTCGGCTCTCTCAGGAAGGCACCCCAGGTGACAGGCAACATTGATGAAATGCCAAGCTTGGCCCTCAAAAAGCTTACTGTCAATTCACCAACTGCCTTTCCTCACCTCACCTTTCCTGCCAAATTACCCTTCTGAAGCCTGGCCCTAGCCTCCACCATAGGACCTCAGAATCTTCTCTCGTCTACAAGAACACAACTAGATTTCCCAATAATGGCCCCAAATGGAAATACCCTGATCAAAAATACAAGCACACAAACCACAAAAGGGGTAGTAAATTAAAAATGCAACAGAAAAAGCTCTTTATTTATTTTTTCATTCATTCAGTGAATTATAATTGAATGTGTACTGGGCACCAGGAGCCCTGCTAGCACTGGGGTGGGACTCCCCCCAGGGAACGAGACAGACTCAGTCTCTCTCTCCTGGGACTTAAAAGACGACGGGCGCTTCTAGGAAAAGGTTTTGTGTTGCAGCCTGAACCAGTCCGAGCACTGTTAGCTCCCAGATGCCCAAACGTCAAGAGCACCGTCGAGGCTGGATCTGCAGGACATCAATGTTACAGCAACTTCAAGCTGCTGAAAACCAGATTCTGGTGATAACAGCTCGGGAGGGTAAAATGGGAGAAATGTCTGCAGACTTTCCAACTGAATATTCCTGGAATAGAAAGTCACTCTTTCTCTAATAAAAGTGAAAAATTAAGTGTGCAGAAGCCAAAAAAAGGCGGCAGCAGCCCATTCCCCAGGGCCTACTTCCTAACCCTAGGAGACACTTCTGGGGTCTTCCCTGCTTCAAACACCAACAGGGAAGGGCTGAGGTCTTCAAGAAAGGAAGACAGTCAAAGCCGGAAATCAAAGCCTGGTGAGGACACGCTGGAAACCTTCGGAAAGGGGTCTTAGCGGAGTTGGTTGAGTCTAACGCCTGGCGTATTTGGATGCTATCACTGACGGAAGTCCACGTCTGCTATCTTACAAGGAGAGCGCTGACGCCTATTATTTTTTCGCCCTCGTCAAGAGAGCTTGTCATCCCTCACAGAACAATTATCTATAGGTGCATCAGAGTTGAAAGCTACATTCCTTCCCCAATTCAGCACCGGGAAAGTGCTGCTCACAGCAATTTGACATCATTTCATTACATTAGATTAATTTTTCAATGTGTTATCCTAACAATTATGCCAACTACCATGTCATTAATATTCTGACTGACTTTACAAAAATACAAAATCCCCTAAAGAAAATAATTAGTCAGTAAGCGTGAACAAGACTTCTCTTTGGCCAACAGCACATAAAACAGAAAGTTCATCACATAATGGCTGGTATCAAAGCCTTTCCCAAACTTTCTTCGATTCTTAGCCAACAGTGCAGAAAGCTGACATTGGCAAGTTACCCCAAAATCCACTTAACATATTAATGTACCTACTGGTTTAAACTCTTGGAGAGTAAAATGATGCGTGATGAAAGCACCTGCAATTAGAAAGCTCTTTTTGTGTGTAGGAGAGGCAAGATAGACACCTGTCATTGCTTCCTGCTTCCATAATCCCAGCTGGAAATTAGAATACTGGCTTATTTCTTGGGGCTACTTCTTGAGTTTATTAAAGAAATGTACATAAGGCATCCTTACCCTTGGTTTCCTCTTTTCATTCAAGGTCAAAGTACAGCTTTCTTATAACAGATTTCAAATCCCTTCTAGAATAACGACAGTATAAATAAGCAATAGCCAAATAGCACATTATCTACCATAACAGAAATAAAAAAACATGTCTTCTCTGCAATCCACTTTGGATAACTGGCAGGGGCTGCTGAGCCCCACGACAGAGCTGTGAGTCCAGAGGGAGCCTCAGCTGGGAAGAATGCGGAGGGTGATTAGCGAAGTCTGCCCTGGACAAGAGCGACAGTGTGAGGAGCAGGGGCCTGTATTTGCCATCTTCAGTAAACCTTCAGTAAACCACTGAAAATGAGTAAAACGTGATACAGATTCAGGAATAAAATATGACACAGGAATTGCTCCTGACAAGATTAAAGGGAGGGGAAAATGTTTAGTACAGTCAAAACCTTAAGCCAAACGGGATTACAGCATCAAGTTTTAGAGTAAAGAACACTGGGCTAAGTCAGGAGTGGCAAATTCTAGTCTAGCTATGAGGCTGTGGGCAGGGTGGTTCACGGGGCCTTGACTTGCCTGGCTATAAAATAAGGGGATAAGCTAAACATCTCTGATTCATTTTCCTTATTTTGCCGAGTATGGTGCAGGGGTCCAAAGTGCCCTCCCTGCTGGGCACAGAGAGCTGGTGAAAGAACGGTGACTTCACAACGTGCACCAGGCCGGGATGTGACTGAAACCCCAACCCCACTCACGCTGCTCGGGCAGGACTTACACTCTGACACATTTCTACATCGAGTTTTAACCCGCAGCATCTCCAGGACAAGCATTTCCACATATGTACTGCTTCTTTCCCCTAACACATCCTCCTTTGCATCTGAGAGGGGAGGAACAGGGACTTCTATCTTAATATTCTATTAAACTGGGCAAACAAAACTACCTTCACTCAAACGGTATGTGTCATCACTTTGCTTTAAAACCAGCCACTCCCACTGGGGTCTTGGGCACTCATGGCCTCAAGATCCGCCTAAATCTTCCCACTACTGAAAAGTGTCCACCACTTGAGCCTATTCCGAGAACATTACCCACAAGATACATCAACACAGCTTCCACGTCCAAAAGCCAAGACCAGGCATCCAACCAGAAATAAGTCACCTACACATCAGATCCCACATGCTAAGATGCCCACGCGAGCCCCTGAGGAAACAAGGAGGCTCACACAGGACAGCCTGAGAGGGCAGCATTGTCTGTGTGGGGCCTGAATAGCCTGGTGTCTGGCCCTGGCAACTGCCCCAGATAGCCATGATTTTGTGTCCGTCCTGCAGCCCCCTCCTGCCTCTAGCCGTGCAGCCCCAATCCCTGAGTTTCAGCTGATCTGCGCTGGGCAATCAGAGAATCCCACCCACTGAGCTCAACAAGCTGTCTGGGTAGGCAGGGGCCCCTACCAACAGGGCCCGCATCCGTTTTCAGCATCTGGCCTGAAGGACCACACAAACCTACAGCTGCCGGGCTGTCTTTCCCACCACTGGGAGACACCAAGCCAACACTGGGAAGCAGGCATAGAGTGGGCAGCAGAATGACCGATCCCCACACCACCTGGGCACCTGATGCTCAGGACTGAAGTGGGTTTCTGTTCAGCAGCCCGAGTCTGGAGGACAACCCTTCAGGCTAAATGCATGCCTCCCAGGTTCAAGTTCCTTCTTTAGTGTCCCACAATAAATCTTTTCTCCCTGAGTCTCAGACGCAGCTGCCTGGGTCCCACTGTAAACCAAAGAATGTTAAATATTCCCACAAATTCAAAGGAATAATTCTACACACCAGAAACACTGCCACGGCTCATCTGTCACCTGAGACCCAAGAGTGAAGAGAGGAGAAGGGTGATGGGTAACTGGAGAGGGAAGGGCGGATCACAATCAGTAATACTAAGAACAATTCTCTCCAGGGAGCAGCATCCTAGTGAGAAAAGCTTCCAAAATCATTCCAAACATATATTCTAGCTTTCCATCAGCAGCGGAAAACAAAACAAAGCTCAACACGACAACCCACAGCACCCAAACAAGAGGAGCCTGTGAGCAAACACACTAACCGCTGCCAGGCTGATGAGCCTAATCGTTCCTGTTATTTTTACACTGCAGCTTAGTTTTCCTTTCACAGCTGTCCTAGGGGCTCCGCCATGGGGCTACCACGAATAGCAAATTCTATGGAGAGTGTTCCCTTCCATGGGGTTGCAAGAGTCAGACACAGCTGAGCAACTGAACAATAGAGAGCGTTTAGAGCAATCTCCCGCAGACGGGTGCAGAGTAGTTAAGAGAATAGGGGGTTGGGATTAATGTGCACACACTACTATACAAATGGAGTAGGAAATAGCACCAACTCCCGTATTCTTGCCTGGAGAATTCCATGGATAGAGGAGCCTGGCGGGCTCCAGTTCTTCGGGTTGCCAAGAGTCAGACATGACTGGGCAACTAAGCGCACACTACCATATATAAAATAGATAATCAGCAAGGGCTTACTCTATAGAACAGAGAACTAGTCACAGTAGTTTGTAATAATCTATGAATGAGAAAATCTGAAGAATATACACACAGATAGATATGTATGCACCTGAAACTAATACGATACTATAAATCAACTATCAGCTCAGTTCAGTTCAGCTCAGTTCAGTCGCTCAGTCGTGTCTGACTCTTGCGACCCTATAGACAGGCCTCCCTGTTGATCACCAACTCCTGGAGTTCACTCAAACTCATGTCCATCGAGTCGGTGATGCCATCCAGCCATCTCATCCTCTGTTGTCCCCTTCTCCTCCTGCCCCCAATCCCTCCCAGCATCAGGGTCTTTTCCAGTGAGTCAACTCTTCGCATGAGGCGGGCAAAGTATTGGAGTTTCAGCTTCAGCATCAGTCCTTCCAATGAACACCCAGGACTGATCTCCTTTAGAATGGCCTAGTTGGATCTCCTTGCAGTCCAAGACTCTCAAGAGTCTTCTCAAACATCACAGTTCAAAAGCACCAATTCTTCAGCACTCAGCTTTTTCCACAGTCCAACTCTCACATCCATACATGACCACTGGAAAAACCACAGCCTTGACTAGACGGACCTTAGTCGGCAAAGTAATGTCTCTGCTTTTGAATATGCTATCTAGGTTGGTCATAACTTTTCTTCCAAGGAGTATGCGTCTTGTAATTTCATGGCTGCAGTCACCATCTGCAGTGATTTTAGAGCCCCCAAAAATAAAGTCTCTCACCGTTTCCACCATTTCCCCATCTATTTCCCATGAAGTGATGGGACTGGATGCCATGATCTTCGTTTTCTGAATGTTGAGCTTTAAGCCAACTTTTTCACTCTCCTCTTTTACTTTCAACAAGAGGCTTTTTAGTTCCTCTTCACTTTCTGCCATAAGGGTGGTGTCATCTGCATATTTGAGGTTATTGATATTTCTCCCGGCAATCTTGATTCCAGCTTGTGTTTCTTCCAGTCCAGTGTTTCTCATGATGTACTCTGCATAGAAGTTAAATAAGCAGGGTGACAATATACAACTTTGACGGACTCCTTTCCCTATTTGGAACCAGTCTGTTGTTCCATGTCCAGTTCTAACTGTTGCTTCCTGGCCTGCATATAGGCTTCTCACAAGGTAGGTCAGGTGGTCTGGTATTCCCATCTCTTTCAGAATTTTCCAGTTTATTGTGATCCACATAGTCAAAGCCTTTGTATAGTCAATAAAGCAGAAATAGACGTTTTTCTGGAACTCTGTTGCTTTTTCCATGATCTAGCAGATGTTGGCAATGATCTCTGTTCCTCTGCCTTTTCTAAAACCAGCTTGAACATCTGGAAGTTCGCGGTTCACATGTTGCTGAAGCCTGGCTTAGAGACTTTTGAGCATTACTTTACTAGCATGTGAGATGAGTGCAATTGTGCGGTAGTTTGAGCATTCTTTGGCATTGCCTTTCTTTGGGATTGGAATGAAAACTGACCTTTTCCAGTCCTGTGGCCACTGCTGAGTTTTCCAAATTTGCTGGCATATTGAGTGCAGCACTTTCTTCAATGTAAAAAAACAGATGAAAAAAAGGAGAGTAAGAGTGATTTACCAAACAGTTCTCTAGAGATGTTCCATCAACAATGGGGAAGGCAGGCCAAACAACAAAAACAAAGTGAGCAGCTGCGCTCACAGACCACCAGTCTTTCACTTCCTGGAAGTCAGGAACCGCTCTGAGAATCTGATGAAAGCTAGGAAGTCCTTCCCAGAGAAACACGCACACACACACAGCACATTTTGCGTGTGATTTCATGGGGTTCATAAAAACTGCTCCCTAACCCAGTTTCCAGGTTAAACACAAGAACTTTTTTTAAAATGTAACTACCTGAGCATCTTGATTAATTTCTGGGACTTCAGAGGACTATATAATCTCTCCCAGGGACAGTCTAAAATTTCCAACTCTGTAACGCCATGCCAAATCAAGAACAAAAAATGCAAAGAAAAACTTACCCTCACTTTCTGCCTTCATGAAATGTAAGAAAGCTTGCTTTTTCCTGTATTAGCTTCATTTCTGACACATCCGCCTTACCTTGTTTGACCATTTATATGCCTGGAGCAGCTGACTGTACAGAGGGGTTTTGTCCTGCACGGGATCCAGACTTAATAGCCCACTGTTATGGAGAGGATGGTTCTCAGAAGGCTTGCCCACCAAGTTGCTCAGACGTTCCAGCTCACTGAAAAGCAAACAGATGCAGCAATAAACCTGAGTCCACTGAAACTCCAGTTCTTAGCCTACTTACATTGGTCCAAGACTGTTCTTCAAACTGCTCATCATAAATTTAAGTCCCTTAAGAAGAAATACTTTCTGAAAGGTTAAGAAGACAAGGGCCAGGAGCTTCCCTAGTGGTCCAGTGCTCAAGAACCTGTCTTGCAATGTGGGGGACACGGGTTCAATCCCTGGTCAGGGAACTAAGATCCCACATGCTGAGGAGCAATTAAACCCATGCACAAAAACTGAACCTGAGCGCCCCAGAGCCTGAGCACCAAATGGACGGTCCGAGTTTTACAATGAAAGATCCCACACGATGGAACAAAGATCCCAAGTAAATAAACAAATATTAAAAAGAAGAAGATGACTAGAGCCACTTGAGAGAACCCCTAGCTAGGGGCTTATCCCCTTTTACAACTGAGCTCTCTGGCACCATTCCAGAGAAGAACAAAGGTTAAGAGCAATGAAATCAACAGGACTCCTAAAATCAGGACTGAACAACTCAAATCATGTTTTGCAGGGCTGGGGGAGGGGAGGGCCTTCTGGAATTTCAAAATGTGGTATAACACTGCTTCTCACTAAGAGAGTTTTCAGATCTACACACAGATCATTCTATTTAGCAGTACATAAAGTTCCTGAATAAATGATGATTATTTACCATTCACACAGAGATAGATTTGTACCTGGTGCTTTACAGATGGTAAAACTTAACAAAACAAAAAAGAGATAAACAAACGGGAAGACACCATGGAGGGGGCTGTGTCAAACATGCTTCAGTGTAGCAGGAAAAAAAAAAAAACCCAACAACCCTAGAGCAGCTTGGGAAAGAGAGCCAACAGCAAAAGCACATTCAGGAGCAAGTGCTGAGGGGCCAGCCCCAGAGTGTCAACAAAAGGTCATAGGAACAGCTTCTCATGCCATGCTCATCTTGGGCTCTCTAGCCTCTTTCCTCTTCGCATTGCTGTCCACAGATTTATGAAGAAAACGGAGTGAGATCAACACGCTTATTAACTTTCTACAACGCTGACAGGTTTCAACACCCTGCACATTACCAAGGAAAGCCCACCAAAGAAAAGAAGAAAGGCAAAAACCACCAGCACCCAGACTCAGGCAGGGCAAGTATTAACTGGAACTTCACCAGAGAACAGAAAGTAACTGTGGGAGTGAAGAGGGGGTGTGACCTCCTGGCTCTCCCTCAGAACAAGATTGGTAACTTACTTACAGGCAAAAAAATAAAAATAAAAAGAGGCTGCCATCATTTGGTTACCACCTCCTCTTCCATTCTACCTCCTCCTTCCATCTGGTTACTAAGGAGACCAAGTTGAGGAGACTAAAAAAAAAAAACCAGCCACTCCAGAAATTATAGGATGAGTAGCTCACCCAATGCCTTCGCCTGCTAAGGTCAGTTTTGAGAAGTAAAAGACAAAAACCCTGCAATTCTAACCTCCCTGAGAAGGTCTGACCCTCCCAAGGATGGGAGGGCACACAACCAGGACCTATTAAAAATTGCCTATTAAATACCAGGCATTTTACAAGCATCCTCTCACTTCATGTCACTGATAAAGTAGAAGTTGACTTGTTAAGAAAGAGACAAGAAATATACAATCCTTAACCCTGAAGGACCCCAAATTCGCTTTTGTTGGGAGGCCCAGAGTGGGGATGTGGGGATGAGGTGTTTAAGCAGAAGTCATAAGCCTGTGATGAGGTCTCTTTTGAGGCAGGAACTTAACAGAAGCAGTGAGAGTGGGAGGGAAAGTAGTGAACAGGTGGTTAGGGGGTGGGGTGGGAGAAGGGAGAAAGGACAAAGCCTGTTTCATCATGCTTTGGGGTAGGGTAGGGACTGGAACTGATGAATTCCAGGTTCCGGGAGGAAAGATAAGATAAAGTCGCTCAGTCGTGCCCAACTGTTTGCGACCCGTGGACTGTAGCCCACCAAGCTCCTCCGTCCATGGGATTCTCCAGGCAAGAATACTGGAGTGGGTTGCCATTTCCTTCTCCAGGGGATCTTCCCGACCCATGGATCAAACCCAGGTTCCCACACTGCAGGCAGACACTTCAACCTCTGCACCACCAGGGAAGCGCAACCCGTGGCCAATTAGGTGAAATACACTTGGCTCTGGGGCAGCGTTGAACAGGTCCTTTTTGGTACTATTTGATCAGACGTGGTGCAGCCCAGAGGGCCCACAGGTGGGAACCCTGACGAGCCGAGAAGACGAGTGGAAGTTCATGGGAAGAGCACGTCCCCTCGCGAGGAATGGAAGGACCACAGAGGTGGTCCTGGGTGGCGGGAGTCAGCCAACAGCAGGACGCCAAGAGAAGGGAGACGAGAAAGCGGGGGTGGAAGATGAGGAGGCCCTGAGGGGCAGGGAGAGGCCCGGAGAGGAGAGAGAGGGAGCAACGAAAAGAAAGAGCAGCCCGTGACTAAGGAGACTCCCGCGGGGGTGGAGCAGGGTAGGAGGCCGCCACCCCCGGCCCCTTCAGCCGGTACCTACTTGAGGTCCCGGTTGACCGAATGCAAGTTGTCCTGGAAGTGCGCGATGAAGGCCTTCTCCCGGCCCTCCAGCGTCTCTTTGTTCCGCATGCCATCCTTCAGGCAGTCGAACACCCTGCTCACGCTAGAGCGGAGCGCCTGAATGGCACTAATGGCCTGGGCAAAGGCCTCCAGATTGACACCGACACTTAGCACGTCCGCCATGTTGCCGCCGCCACAGCCGGCTCTTCAAAACCGGCGAGCGAAAAGACGCGCCGGCTGATGACGCGAGCTCTCGGAGGACTCTGGGAAATGTAGTTCTCGCGGGGCAGGGCCGTCCGGGAGGTTTGTGAGGCCACCCTGGGAGAGAGGATTTCCACTTTAAAGGAAGGCGTGGGCAGGAACGGGATCACCTGAGTTTAGGGAAGTGCTCTCGGCTTTCTTCGTGGTAACGAGGAAATACAGAAAGTTCCCTCACTTCCCCAAACTTGCACTCTTGGGAGTCATATGGAAATAAATTGCTCAGAGCAATAAAGGGTCCGTGGTGTAAAGGATTGAATAAAATTCTTCCATGTTCGTCAATCATGGGGGAGAAGGGAAATTTCTTCCCTACAGTAGAATGCCAGCTAATAAATGCGGAATGAATGATGGAAAGAAAATTACTACTTGGCAACTGTTAGATTAATTATTGATTCAGACAGGAACTGAAGAATGCTAGAGGGTGAAAGGGTGAGGAATAGCAGCATGGTTATAGAGTCTCAACGTAGCATCCCTCAAGAAACTCGCTAATTAAGAAGGAAAAAATAATCCAGAAGTTTCAGTTCTGGCTATATAACCAAAAGAAGGAAAAGTAGGGTCTGGAAAAGGTATTCATTATTTGTACGCTCAAGTTTGTAGCAGCACAGACTTCCCTGGTGGCTCAGACGGTAAAGCGTCTGTCTACAATGCGGGAGACCCGAGTTCAATCCCTGGGTCAGGAAGATCCCCTGGAGAAGGAAATGGCAATCCACTCCAGTACTATTGCCTGGAAAATCCCATGAACAGCGGAGCCTGGTAGGCTACAGTTCATGGGGTCGCAGAGAGTCAGACACGACTGAGCAACTTCACTTCTATCCACAAGAGCCAAAAGGTGGAGGCAACCCAAGTGTCCATCCTGGAATGAGTTCATTAACATGTGGCATATACACACAAGGGAATATTTATTCAGTCTTAAAAAGGAAGGGCGTTCTGACACATATTACAGTGTGGATGAGGGCATCCCCACCGGCTCAGCAATAAAGAATCCACCTGCAATGCAGGAGACACAGGAGACTCCGGTTTGGTCCCTGGGTTGGGAAGATCCCCTGGAGGAGGGCATGGCAACCTAATCCAGTATTCTTCCCTGGAGACTCTCATGGACAGAGGAGCCTGGGGGGCTGCAGTCCATAGGGTCACAAAAAATGGGACACGACAGAAGCCACTGAGCACACATAGACGTATAACATGGGTGAAGTTTAAAGATGTTATAGCTTAAAGATGGGTGAAATGAGTCAGACACAAAATGATAAACACTGTATAATTCCACTTATATGAAGTACCTAGAAGAGTCAAATTCACAGAAACAGAGATAGGATAGTGGTTGCCGGAAGCTGTGGAAGGGGGAAGGGGGAATCATTGTTCAAAGGACATAATTTCAGTTTGGGAAGATGAAAACGTTCTGTGCGTGGTGGTGGCAGTTGCCCAGCAGTGAGAATGGACTTAACGCTATAGAACTGGACACTTCAAATGGTTAAAATGGTAACTTTAGGTTATATATATTTTATCATTAAGTCTTTTAATTCAATAATGTCAGTGAGGGGATGGGTAGGGAATAGTAACTTCCCAGTGAAGAAACCTGGCTGACACCACACTGAGAGATGAAGCTCAAATCACCAGTATGGGACAACCCACCCCCTGATGTGAGGCACAGATCACAACATGACTTCTGGGATGTTCCTGCCAAAAAATGCAAACTCCTAATCTGCTCAGGGTGTCTGAGAAACTCAGAGACGTTAATAGACCCATAAGAAAGAAAGGTGTTTTATTGTCTTGAGTTTATAGAGTTTCATTTTCTACCTTACCTTTTTAGTGTGGCCATTTATAGTGTTTCCTAAGAGAAAGGGGTAGAGATAGCAGGTGACGTCTAGGTATGGAATTGTAAACAATTCATTAAGTTTCACTGAGCCTCAGTTTTCTCATCTGTAAATTAGGTCTAGTAATCAGGCATGCATGCATGCCAAGTTGCTTCAGTCGTGTCTGACTCTTTACAACCCTATGGACTGTATCCCACCAGACTCCTCTGCCCATGGGATTCTCTAGGCAAGAATACTCATATGGGTTGCCATGCCCTCCTCCAGGGGATCTTCCTGAACCAGGGATCAAACCCACAGCTCTGGCATCTCCTGCTTTGGCAAGTGGGTTCTTTACCACTCGCGCCACCTAGGAGGCCCCTGGTAATAGTACCTATCTTTATAAAATAGCTGTGGGGTTTATAACACCTTGCAGGCAAAGCTTTTGAAATATTGCTCAGCGTATAATAAACACTCAAACGATCTTAACTGTGAGGAAGATGGGCTGAGAAAGTTTCCGATGAGACTGTGACGTACGCTTCATCACCCACTTGAGGAGTCTTTGCATAGAATCAAGCAAAGATCAGCAAGGGTGCTATTCAAATTGTTTCTAATTACATCACCTTGTTGCCAAGAACTTGTCAGTGAACTATGTCCTATAGTTTGCTATTTTAAATGGTCTTTTTAAAAATCTCTTTTGGGGAGTTTTTGTTTTTTAGGATATTTGCAGAAGATACTATTTAACTTTACAAAAGTGAAGAAAAATATCTGTATCTCTTGGCTGGTTTTGGTTATGGCTTCAGTTTATTCATCCTTTCCAGGGGAAGAGTCAAGAAGGCAAACTCCATATCATGTTTTGACACAATTCCAAAAAAGGCAATGCCAAAGAATACTCAAACTACCGCACAACTGCACTCATCTCACACACTAGCAAAGTAATGCTCAAAATTCTCCAAGCCAGGCTTCAACAGTACGTGAACCGTGAACTGAATTTAGAAAATCCAGAGAGATGGTGTGGGGCGGGAGAGGGGAGGTGGGAGTTAGGATTGGGAGTTCATGTATACTCATGGCTGATTCATGTTGATGTATAGCAAAACGAATACAGTATTGTAAAGCAAAACAAACTAAAAGATAAAAATTATTAAACAAAAAAAAAAAAAAAGAAATGTCTTTTAAAAAAAAGAAAAGAAAAGGCAGAGGAACCAGAGATGAAATTGCCAACATCCATTGGATCATAGAAAAAACAAGAGAGTTCCAGAAGAAACATCTACTTCTGCTTTATTGACTACGTCAAAACCTTTGACTTTGTGGATCACACCAAACTGTGGAAAATTCTTCAAGAGTTTGGAATACCAGACCACCTTACCTGCCTCCTGAGAAATCTGTATGCAGGTCAAGAAGCAACAGTTAGAACCAGACATGGAACAACAGACTGGTTCCAAATTGGGAAAGGAGTACGTCAAGGCTGTGTATTGCCACCCTGCTTATTTAACTTATATGCAGAGTACATCATGAGAAATACCAGGCTGGATGAAACACAAGCTGGAATCAGGATTGCTGGAGGAATATCAGTAACCTCAGATATGCAGATGACACCACCCTATGGCAGAAAGCAAAGAAGAACTAAAGAGCCTCTTGATGAAAGTGTAAAAGGAGAGTGAAAAACTTGGCTTAAAACTCAACATTCAGAAAACAAAGATCATGGCATCTGGTCCCATCACTTCATGGGAAATAGATGGGGAAACAATGGAAATAGTGACAGATTTTATTTTGGGGGGCTCCAAAATCACTGCAGATTGTGAAAAGACACTTGCTCCTTGGAAGAAATCTATGACCAGCCTAGACAACATATTAAAAAGCAGAGACATTACTTTGCCAACAAAGATCCATCTAGTCAAAGCTATGGTTTTTCCAGTACTCATGTATGGATGTGAGAGTTGGATTATAAAAAAGCTGAGCACCAAAGAACTGATGCTTTTGAACTGTGGTGTTGGAGAAGACTCCTGAGAGTCCCTTGGACTGCAAGGAAATCAAACCAGTCAATCCTAAAGGAAATCAGTCCTGAATATTCATTGGAAGGACTGATGCTGAAGCTGAAACTTCAATATTTTGGCCACCTGACGGGAAGAACTGACTCACTGGAAAAGACCCAGATGCCAGGAAAGATTGAAGGCAGGAAGAAAACAGGATGACAGAGGATGAGCTGCATGGATGACATCAGCCACTCAATGGACATGGGTTTGAGCAAGTTCCGGGAGTTGATGATGGACAGGGAGGCCTGGCACGCTGCAGTCCTTGATGTCGCAAAGAGTCAGACTTGACTGAGTGACTGAACTGAATTGAAGTCTTAGAGAATGAGGTCCTTGCTATGTATTTTTGTCCCAGAGGAGAGGAGGGGAGAGGTTGAGAACTGTGCCGCTCTATTTCTGCCCACAGTCTTGTGTATCTATAAACACGCAGATGTTTGTTTGGGGTGGGGGTTTTGGCTGCACCCCATTGTATGTGAGATCTTAGTTCCCCGACCAGGGATGGAACCCCTGTTTCCTGCATAAGGAACATGGCATCTTAACCACTAGACTGCCAGGGAGTCCCCATAACACAAAGTTTCACATATAATTTCGGGGGGTTCACAGTCCCCACTAAAGCCCAAGAATGAACCTCTGGTTCGAATCATGCACTAAGGCAAGCACCACGGGTGTATGGCCGGCAGCTAACTTGTAACTGTCGGCTCTCCAACGCCTTGAGCACAAGAGATGCTGTTCACTCTGTGAGAGCAATGAGTTAACCCAGTATATTATATTTGCTTCCTGGATCCTCTCTCCAAATTATCTCATCTCTTTGTGTACTCGGAAACCATCTCTCGCACCTGCTCAGCTGTCCTCCCGCCACCTTTCCCACACAATTAGATTTTCCTTTGTCTCTTTCTCTGATTCAGTGGTTTAGACTCTGATTGGCACAATAAAGTACAAATACACTCTGCTCCCACCGTCATTAGTTTTCAGGATTTCTCTCCGGCTCCCCTCTTCTGGGAAACTCAGAAATTGATCAGTGGAAATACACATTTCCCCTGAACCTTGTAAGGAGTCTATCATCACGTCAACAGCAAACTTTTCATTTTGGAAAGGAATGGACAGAGCTTCTCTGAGGTGCTGTAAATTCTTGAGCATGTTGACACACATACGCTTGCATCTGTGTGTGTGCTTGTGGAATAGAAATCACTTTAAAGGAGTTCATTTCAAGAAATATCAGATTTTAATTATTATGATGTTATGTTTGGCTAAAAGGCAGCACCCTGCTACTAATATCTTCGAAAATGAACAAGTCATTAGCTTGGTGCTAGCAGCTCAAGAGTATTAGAATGAGCAATCAGAATTAAAGTTGTCAGGATTTAATTAAAATATGCTGCAACACCCATCATATTCAGAGAGCATGTGTTAAGCATTCAGACTGAGAAAGCACCCTCATCAATTAATAATTATTAAGGATTCACTGGACACAGAACACTGCATTGGAGGGGTGCGCAGAAAGTCACCAGATAGCTTTAAATCCAAATTTTCCCTGGATAAGCCACCTCAGAACTAAGCCACCTGTCATAATCAACGTGGCACATGCTTAAGACCTTGGGGTGGCCCTGAGGATTATGGTGAGACAGCCCACGGTTCTGGGAACATGGTAGGCATTCAAGTTAGTCGCTCAACAAATAAAGACATTGAATGCGCTCGACATTTTGCTAAACAGCTGGGGAGCCAGGGGTAAAACCAGGCCCAGTGTCGCCCGATAAATATCACTGAAAATACCACAAGTGGAACATGTGTTCCTCCCTGTTCGCCTGCTTATGACTCACGGCATCTTTTAAATTGCTTGGAACCAGGTTTGTTACGATCAATCTGAGCACGTATGGTAAAGCATCCCCTGTGGTCTCTTCTGAACCCGCTCCTGTTTTCCTCTATTTCCTGCCTCTCACAACCTTGACACAATGATGGTGATGACGCTAGTGATGATGGTGACCGAAATGATCCCAGGGACAAAGAAGATTCCTGAAGGTCAGGAAGTCAACCCAGGCTGGCAGCGCAGCCCCACTGGGGTCTCTCAGGCAAATGGGTTAACCCTTCTGAACCTCGGTTCTTGCGTTCAGAGGATGAGGAAGAGGGTGGCCCCCAGAGCTAACCATCAGGAGTGTAAGATTAGAGAATGATACAATGCACAATGCGTCTGCGCTCAGTCATGTCCAACTCTTTGTGACCCCGTGGACTGCAGCCCGCCAGGCTCCTTGGTCGGTGGGGTTTCCCGGACAAGGATACTGGAGTGGGTTGCCATTTCCTCTTGCAGGGGATCTTCCCGACTCAGGGATCAAACCTGTGTCTCTTGCATTTCCTGTATTGGCGGGCAGATTCTTCACCACTGAACCACACTTGGGAAGCCCTAAGATTAAAGGAATTTGCTATTCATTCAAGAGGAGGAAAACAGGGACTTCCCTGGTTGTCTAGTGTTTGAGAATCCTTCTGCCAGTAGGGGACACGGGTTCGATCCCTGGTGTGGACAGGTTCCGCATGCCCTGGGACAACTAAGCCCATGGACCACAGCTGCTGAAGCCCGTGTGCCCTGGAACCCGTGCTCCACGACAAGAGAACCACCTCAGCGCGAAGCCTGAGCACCACAACCCAAGAGTAGCCCCACTTGCCACAGATAAAGAAAGCCCGTGTGCAGCAATGAAGACCCAGCACAGCCAAAAATAGAACAATAAATTGTATTTTTAAAAGTTTTTTTTAAAGATGGGGGAAATGGGAGAGGATCATTTGCCTTTAATGCTGATCACAACCACTGCCTCAGGATTCCTGTGCTGCCAATGCATTCATTTACCCAGCGACATCCACCAAATAAATGGATTAAATAAGGATCCGAACAGAACATATTCTGTCTCATGGTATCCACTCATAGCCTAGCAGGGAAGACAATCACAGATGGGACATGGAGTGCAGTGGGGGCCAAGACTGCCCAGGTGACCAGGTACAGTCGGTGTCGGGGAGGCACAGAGGTAAGAGAGTTCAGTGGACAATGTGGAGGTGTGATGTGATTAGATCTGCGTGTTTCTGAAAGTTCACACTCTAGCTGCAGAAGTGTCCAAGCTAGAGGCAGAGAGACTAGAAAGCCAGCAGGACCTCCACCTGCAAAACAACCAACAAAGGACCACAAGCAAGCCATATTCTTCCCATCACAGGAAGCCAGGCAGTGTTCTAAATATTTCAGTAAATTATTGATTGCCCATCCAGATGCTCACTTAATCAACCACCGAGCATGTTGTTAGGGGCCTCTGCTTTCTGCCATGTTCATACGTAATTAAGTACAAAACATCGTGGGAATGGACCCTTTTACCAACACATTAGGCTGAATCACAGTAGAACAAAACACGAGTTGTTTGTTCAGCCTTAACCACAGCCCTTCTGAGGGAGGAACTGCCTTCTAATTCCATTACTGTGTTATGTGGATGGTGCATTTTAATTAAGAGGTGATGGCCAGCATCAGAAGCTACCAACCCTGGAACCCTCACCCAGAGCCTGAGGGCAGGTGCCAAGCTTGTGGGCTTCCAGGGGAAGCCAGGGTGTGGGGCAGCCACGGAAGCAAAAGAATCTGTCTCAGCAACTCTCCTTTAGCCTCCTCCTCCTCCCCTTACCCTCCTTCAGCTCCATGCCCCCACCTCCAGCTCCTGGTAAGCCTCAGGTAAGACCACACCAAGAAAGCTGACCAAGCCGATTGCTGACCAAGAAGCAACCCATTCACCTTGGTGATGAAGCCTCATTTTTAAAAAATGTATTGCTTTATCTTTCCTAATTACAAATGTAGACTTACTTTGAAATCTTGGAAACTGTAGAAAAAACCTATATAAGAACATGAAGCAAAAAAAAAAAGGAACATGAAGCTATGCAAAATTTCACTACTCAACCTTCTGATTATTCACACACATTATTTTACAAAATAACTCTCTAGGCAAGATTACTGGAGTGGGTTGCCATTCCCTTCTCCAGAGGATCTTCTCAACCCAGGGATCAAACCCAGGTCTCTCGCTTTGCAGGCAGATTCTTTACCATCTGAGCCACCATTTTTCACAATAGAGCCTAAATATCTTTCCCTATCATAAAATAGTCTTCAAAAATGTTTTAATTATTGCCAAGCATACCATCTGATGGTCTAACATAATTTATTGAGGAGCCTGGCATGCTGCTGTCCATGGCGTGAGAAAGAGTCAGACACACCTTAGTGACTAAACAACAACAACTGAATCTCCCATTGTTGACCATCTAGGTTTTTCCACCTGAAACACTATAGCAGTGGACATCCTCACTTGTCAATTTTTGTGTGTAAAGTGCACACATTCATTGCAATTGATGTTTGTTCACCATTTGGCGACAAATACCTTCCCCTGTTTGGGGAATAATGTCAGGTTGGTCAAAAAGTTCATTTGGATTTTTCTGTAAGATCTTAGGGAATAGGTGCAGAGGATAACCAGGAGACCAGCTTCCACCACGCTGGCATCACCAGTCCATTCTTGGGAGGCAGTGGCAGGGCAGAGGTGGAAGGAGCACAAGCTTTGGAGGACAGAGAGACAGGTGTGCTGGTCCCCACTACGCCACTTACGAGTGATCCCATTAGAGAATGCTTGGCTGCCACTAACAGTTCGGAGAGAGCTAAAGGTAGTTCAAAGAGTGGAGGGCTTGATAAGTGGTCTGGGAGTACGTATGGGTCCCGGAGCTGGATGGCACTGGTGGGTGCCCAACGATGGGGATGCACTCAGCACTGCTGTACACTTTAAAAAGGGTGAGATGGCCAACCTTATGTTATGTGTATTTTATCACATAAAATTGTTGTACAGCAACAATAGTTATACAGCAATAGGTTTTATTTAACCCAATATACCCAAAGTATGATCATTTTAACATCAACATTACTAATGAGATCATTTACATTCTTTTTTGCCTAGTACATTTTTCAAATTTTTTGCAGGTAGCTAGCGGCTATGCTAGAGGCTTCACTGGTGGCTCAGTGGTAAAGAACCCACTTGTAATGCAGGTGACGCGGGTTTGATCCCTGGACCAGGAAGATTTCCTAGAGGAGGAAATGACAACCCACTCCAATATTCTTGCCTGGAAAATTCCATGGATAGATGCGCCTGGCGGGCTGTAGTTCATGGGGTTGCAAAGGGTCAGACAAGACTGAGAGACAGAGCCCAGCGGTTATAGTATTGCACAGCAGAGCCCTAAAATAGAGGCAAGCGAGAGAGACCCACGACTGGGAGACAGGTTGGGTCAGCCAGCTTGACCTTCGCTTGGGTTCATTCACCTCCCTGAGCTGGGGGATGGAAGACGGGTGGTGTCCCTTACGATTAATGCAAGAATCATGTTCATTGATATGTAGAAAGCCCCAGTAAACTGTGTGGCACACAATTGCTGCTCCTGTAAATAGTAGTAATTGCTATTCATGTTCTCATGTATCCATGGAGAATGGAGATAACAATTAAAAAGGACATTATGCAAATTGTTCCTTTAAATGTTTGTGAGACACCAAAGGAAATTTGAATATATTTTTGGGGTTTTTTGAAAGGGTCATACTGAAATATTTCTGGGGAAGATGATATAATTTATGAGCTTCACTTCTCAATAACATGGAGGGACAGAAGTAAGTGGGGGGAAAGGGTGAGCGAGATTGACTGTCAGCTGATAATTATTGAAGCTGGTGATGAGTTTGTGTGTTTCACTAAACTATATGATATTTTCCATAATGAAAAAAAAATTATAAGGATATTATGTGTGTGTTGAACATGCCTTGCAGTTTTCAGATTCTAGGTCTTTTTGTTTTTTTAAGGACTTGTTGGTTCTGGTGACAGCCTGGTAGAAATAAATGATCTAAGTGGCTTCTTGGACACCAGAAGCAGCCATCACACTGTCCACTGTGATTGATGGTCATTGCTGGAATGGAAGAGGACAGCTTGGTGTGGCCAACAGTCACTATTCCTTCTGTGTAATTCCCCCAAGAAAGAAACTTCTGTTTTCTCTCCACTCGAAAGGTGATGTCTTATGTTATCTGATGTTATGTTGCCTTATGTTGTCTCACGTGAGTTGAAGGCTGTCCAAATGGTAATTGACTCCATTCAACTGCCTTATTTCCAGGTGAGTTTGGGGTTTTTTTTTCATAATTGATTTGAATATGTAAGAGCTAACTATGATACTACTAAGTCGCTTCAGTCGTGTCCGACTCTATGCGACCCCATAGACGGCAGCCCACCAGGCTCCCCCGTCCCTGGGATTCTCCAGGCAAGAACACTGGAGTGGGTTGCCATTTCCTTCTCCAATGCATGAAAGTGAAAAGTGAAAATGAAGTCGCTCAGTCGTGTCTGACTTTTAGCGACCCCATGGACTGCAGTCTCCCAGGCTCCTCCATCCATGGGATTTGCCAGGCAAGAGTACTGGAGTGGGGTGCCATTGCCTTCTCCGAGAGCTAACTATAGTAATCACTTTTATTGAATGTTCAATTACTGAAAGGCGAGGGAAGTTTTCTCCTTTTAAATAATAGCATCATTGAAATATAATGCACTTGCTTTAAAATTCACCTTTAAAAGTGTTTTTAGCGTATTCACAATGTTGCACAACCGCCACTGCTATCTAATTCCAGAACATTTTTCATTCCTCTTAGTCCCTGGAAGACACTAATTACTTTCTGTCTCTAGGGATTTGCCTGCTCTGAAAATTTCACATGTATGGAATCATATGATATATGGCCTTTTGTGTCTGGCGTCTTTCACTCAGCATAGTGTTTCCAAGACTTGCTTGTGTTGTACCATGGGGTTAGTTGCTCAGTAGTGTCTGACTCTTTGCAATGCCATGGACAGTAGCCTGCCAGACTCCTCTGTCCATGGAATTTCCCAGGCAAAAATACTGGAGTGGGTTGCCATTTCCTCCTCCGGGGGGTTTTCATGACCCGGGGACTGAACCCGCAGCTCTTGTGTCTCTTGCATTGGCAGGTAGACTCTTGACCGCTGTGTCACTGGGGAAGCCCCTTGTCGCATGCATCAGTACTTCATTCTTTCATGCCCGAAAGAAAAGGGCACACCACGCTTGTCTGTCCATTCAACAGCTGATGGACATTTCGGTTGTTCCCACTTTTTTTGGCTATAATGAATAACATTGCTGCAAACACATGTGTACAAGTTATTGTGTTGGTATATGCCTTCAGTTCTCTTGGATATTGATCTAGGAACGGAATTGCTGGGTCAAGTTCAGTTCAGTTGCTCAGTCTTGTTTGACTCTTGTGACCCCATAGACTGCAGCATGCCAGGCCTCCCTGTTCATCACCAACTCCAGAGCTTGCTCAAATTTTTGTCCATCAAGTCGGTGATGCCATGCCATCCAACCATCTCATGCTCTGTCGTCCCTTTCTCCTCCTGTCTTCAATCTTTCCCAGCATCAGGGTCTTTTCAAATAAGTCAGTTCTTCCCATCAGGTGGCCAAATTGGAGTTTCAGCTTCAACATCAGTCTTTCCAATGAATATTCAGGACTGATTTCCTTTAGGATTGACCTGTTTGATCTCCTTGCTGTCCAAGGGACTCTCAAGTGTCTTCTCTAACACCACAGTTCAAAAACATCAGTTCTTCAGCACTCAGCTTTCTTTATAGTCCAGCTCTTGACTACTGGAAAAACCATGGCTTTCACTAGACCGACCTTTGTTGGCAAAGTAATGTCTCTGCTTTGAATATGCTGTCTAGGTTGGTCATAGCTTTTCTTCCAAGAGCAAGCGTCTTTTCATTTCATGGCTGCAGTCACCATCTGCAGTGATTTGGGAGCCCCCCAAAATAAAGTCTCTCATTGTTTCCACTGTTTCCCCATCTGTTTGCCATGAAATGATGGGACCAGATGCCATGATCTTAGTTTTCTGAATGTTGAACTTTAAGCCAACTTTTTCACTCTTCTCTTTCACCTTCATCAAGAGGCTTTTTAGTTCTTCTTCACTTTCTGCCATAAGGGTGGTGTCATCTGCATATCTGACGTTATTGATATTTCTCTTAGCAAACTTGATTCCAGCTTGTGCTTCATCCAGCCTAGCGTTTCTCATGATGTACTCTGCATAGAAGTTAAATAAGCAGTGTGACAATATACAGCCTTGACGTACTCCTTTCCCAATTTGGAACCAGTCTGTTGTTCCATGTCTGGTTCTAACTGTTGCTTCTTGACCTGCATACAGATTTCTCAGGAGGCAGGTCAGGTGGTCTGGTATTCCTATCTCCTTAAGAATTTTCCACAGTTTGGTGTGATCCCACAGTCAAAGGCTTTGGCGTAGTTAGTAAAGCAAACGTAGATGTTTTCTGGAACTCTCTTGCTTTTTCTTGCTGGGTCAAGTGTTAACTCTTTCTCATTTTTTGAGAAACTGCCAAAGTTTTCCATAGTGGCTGCAACATTTTACATTCTCACCAACAATGTGTAAGTGTTATAATCTCTCCACATCTTCATCAACACTTTTTATTGTCTACCTTTTTGATGATAGCCATCCTAGTAGGTGTGAACTGAAATCTCATTGTAGTTTTGTTTGCATTTCTCTGATGACTAACGATGCTGAGCATCTTTTCTTAGGCTTATTGGCCATGTGTATATCTTCTTTGGAGAAGTGTCTATTCAGATCTTTTGTCCATTTTAAACTCTGTCTTTTCACTGTTGCACTTTAAAGGGGTTTTTCAAATTAATTCTGAACGCTACCTGCCATTATAGTGGACAAAACGAGCACAGAGTAAAAGTTCTTTGAGATATTCACCATACTAAACCTCATCCAAACTGTTAACCAGCATCCCAGGTTGTACTAGATATGATGAGTTTTCATCATGACTAGCTCCCATCACCAAAATATCCCCACAACCTTTCCATGAAAGAGAACAGAGGGAGGAAGAGGATGCCATTCCTTTTAATACCTTGTATTTTCTGGGCAACTGCTGGCATCTGGCTGAAGAGATTGCTCTCCAGGAATTGCTCCTAACAGGGGAGATATAAATGCAAGCCAACTAAAATCCAAACTGCTCTAAGATCAAGGCCATGTGAATGGTGACCCCCGAGTTTGAGAAGAACTTATGGAAGGAAGAGTCACTTTATCTGGGAAGCAAAAGGGGCTCCTGAAGGATGTAGCATTCAGGCTAATCCAGTCCTTCTCAAGTCTGGCAGAAGGGTATTCTGAGTCTGATATCCATGGACCAATATCCACATATTGATCCTCAAACATTTATTCAATAAATATTGATTAATCAAACATTATAAGCCCAGGAGATTCAACAGGGTACATGGTGAGATAAAGTCCCTACCTTGCAGAGCCTACATTCTAGTCAAGGGAAGTAGGTGGCAAAAAAAAAAAAGCTATATCTGTAATATTTCATGTAGTGAGGGCTGTTAAGTAATATAAAGCAGGATAAATGGACAGAGTGATGAGGAGGCTGTCGTTCTGACAGGTTAGTCTGATAAAGAGATCTTTGAGTGGTAACCTGTATGAGCCTAGGGATTGAGCTGGGAAGATATCTTTTAAAAATGCATTCCTGCAGAAGAGAAGGCAAAGGAGAATTCATAGGTGGTGAGATCACATCCAACCAGTCCATCCTAAAGGAAATCAGTCCTGAATATTTGTTGGAAGGACTGATGCTAAAGCTGAAGCTCAATACTCTGGCCACCTGATGTGAAGAGCTGACTCACTGGAAAAGACCCTGATGCTGAGAAAGGTTGAAGGCAAAAGGAGAAGGGGGTGGTAGAGGATGAGATGGTGGATGGCATCACCGACTCAATGGACATGAATCTGAGCAAACTCTGGGAGATAGTGGACAGAGGAGCCTGGAGTCCTGCGGTCCATGAGGTCTCAAAGAGTCAGACATGACTTAGTGGCTGAAGAACCAATTGAGAATCTCTGTACTAATAAGGATTTGGTTTTCAGCCAAGTCCATACCTCTGAAGAGACCGTACATAGAGGCTGTAGAAGAAATAGAAGGTCTGGGATTCAAATGAAATAAATTATTGGCCAAATTTGATTTTATAGAGGTTCAAGACATCTTCTCCTTTGTCTCTTTGTCCTCTCCCTTGTAGACAGGTTCCTAAAAAATTGTGATCTTTATTACTGGAGAGAACCCACCCAAGTTCTTAGAGGAGCTGGGTGTGCTTTATTTGGAGCAGAGCAGATGAAAGCCAGTGGAAGGTCGTGATGGTGACCTTCAACTCACCTTTGTGTCAACCATGGGGAAGACTCCTGTGTAATCTAATGGCAATAATGAGAACCAATTGTAGGGAGGAAGATTTCAACCTAATAATGCAAGGCACTTCCTGTGATTGGGAAGGCAGCGAGTCCATTGACTAAAGGTATTACCTGGAGTCTATGTAGGGAATCCCAGGACAGGCTGGTAGCATAGATCAGAACCTCCTTAGAGGTGAAATTCTATAATCACATTGTACTGTCTTCTAGGTAAAAATCAAAACCGCTCATGAATGGGAACCCCATGGAACAACTTAAGGTCATTTACAGTGCACTTGGAGTCGTTTTCCTGGAGTTGCATGCTGTTAAGGGGGCTTTAATTAAGCTTTCTCCTCCGGGCACAAGCAGCCTGTTTGTGGTGAGTGCAATATGCCATCCCAGAATATGTCAAACTTCATTTGCAAAATATCAGACTGCTGTTTTTTCCCCAGAGCCAATCTGCAGAGTAATACGTTCAATAACTTTTGCTCTTTTCGCTCTCAAAAAGATAGGTCTCTTTTTGGAGTCGATAGCGCAATAAATGCGGAATCTGGTGCAAATTCCATGGAAAGAAAAGATATTGTTATTTAAAGGCCAAATAACGGCTTAAAATTAGAGTTGTGAAGGCATTGAAAAACACCAGACTTCCCAGATGGCTTGGAGATAATTCACTTTGCACTCAGTCCGTTCACACGCTAAAAAAAATACTTTTGACTCTGTTTCTCCTCAGATTGAAAGTTGGTGCCTGCTTTAAACATATGTGCTTCTCTCTTTAAATTTAGCTCTGAGTCATGTTGTATTACATTAGGAATTCAGCAGGCAGGCACTTGGAAAATGTACATCAATGCGTTTATTTTTAAATTATATAAAAATAAAAATATATATGTTTAAATATATTAGGCTGTATTTTTGCCCAATTTCAAAATGGTTGTTCTCAAGAACAGATTAGATATAAAAAAAAAAAATAATAACAATGATGACACTATGGTTCTGGAACGCTGCCCATTCACGAGGATCCCAGAGCAACTTGACAAATCCTGTTGCTTTTCGCCCTCAGCCCAGCTAAGCGCGGGATTCGTCATTGAAACCTCCGCCTCCACTGTGGACCAGGCAGCTCCCCTAACAGCTGCAGGCTAGCCTAATTAAGATGCTCCTTCCCCTGGAGCGTTAGTTTTCTGGGCAGAAGTCAGCTAGGGGTAGGGACACTCAGAGGGGCAGAGACAGACAGTCAGTTGGGACATTTTTAGCCTAGAGGCTGCTCTGATGGGCTGTTGGGCACAGACAGACAATGCTGGGTTCAGATCCTGGCCCCACACCTTCTAATCCATGCATCCTAGGAACAGTGATGGGATGGAGCCTCACTTGTGTCTCGGTTTCCTCATCTGTGAAATGGACAGTGGCTCCCGTTCATGGGGTTGCTGGGAGGACTGCTGAGTGGAATTCATTTGATTTATTTAGTCATTCACGCAGCACGAATTTATTATGATTGAAGGCCAAAGGAGAAGAGGGCGGCAGAGGATGAGATGGTTGTATGGCATCACCGATTCAGTGGAATTAATG
The DNA here is from genome assembly GCA_006408695.1 of Aepyceros melampus. Taxonomy (NCBI): domain Eukaryota; kingdom Metazoa; phylum Chordata; class Mammalia; order Artiodactyla; family Bovidae; genus Aepyceros; species Aepyceros melampus. Next base: position 427,034 of record SJXQ01002769.1, read on the forward strand.
TGAGCAGACCCTGGGAGATGGTGAAAGCCAGGGGGCCTGGCGTGCTGCAGTCCGTGGGGTCACAAAGAGGCAGACACGACTTAGTGGCTGAACAGCAACAATGGGACAAAGTGGTGAATGAAATGAACAGACCCGTAATCCCGGCCCTCGTGGTGCCCGTAGCCCAGCGGGTAGAGAGGCGCTTAAGGAATGATCACAGCCATCACTATTCAATCAGCGTGACGATGGACACAATAGGGAGAGTTTGCAGTGTGGGGTCCATTCTGTTGTGAAGGCTCAGGAGAGCTTCCACGGAGAAGCTGAAGAAGGTAAACTGCTGGGTGATGCCTGGGCATGTAGCAGGTGCTCCCCGGTCCTTTTGATGGGATTCCTGTGGCTGCTAACAAACCACTGCAAAGTTAGTGGCTGAAAGCAACACACGTTTATTCTCTTACAGTTCTGGAGGGCCTAAGTCTGAAATGGTTCTCACCTGGCTAAAATCATGGTGCCTGCAGGGCTGTGTTCTTATTGGAGACGAGGTGAGAATCCATTACCTTGTCTTTCCAGCTTCCGGAGGCCTCCACCTTCCTTAACTCGTGGCCCTTTCCTTCATCTTTGTTTGACATTTTTTATTTTATATTGGAGCATAGCCAATTAACAATGCCTTGTCAGTTTCAGGTGGATCACAAAGGGATTCAGCCACACATACACATGTATCCGTTCTCCTCCACACTTCCCCTGCCAGCCAGGCTGCCTCCTAACATTGAACAGAGTTCCCCATGCTGTACAGGAGGGGCCCTTCCTTCATCTTTCAAGCACTTTCATGCCAGCCTCTGCTTCCATCTCCACATCTCCACTTTCTGACTTGACCCCCACTTCTGCCTCCCTCTTACAAGGACGCTTGTAATTACACTGGGCCCACCTGATTAATCCTGGGTATTCTCCCTGCTTCAAGATCCCTAACTTAATTACCTTGGCAAAGTCCCTTCTGCCATGTAAGAGAGCACATTCACAGGTTTCAGGGGTTGGGTTGGAGAGGATTATTCTGTCTACCACAATCCATGAAGTTTATATCCAAAAATAAGAGATCTAGACTAAAAGAACAGAGAATAGAGGGGAGGAAAGTATTATTAAAAAAACTATACATGGCAGTTTCCCAGGACTGAATGTTTCCAGATTTAAAGAGCCTTCAGAATGCCTAGCACAGGAGCCTATTGAAAGCTTCAAAAGACAGAATGCCGTCCACAAAAGAGCAGGGATCAGGCACCGACCCTTTTAAGATCATCACTAAAACTTTGAAGACATGGTACAGAACCTTCATAATCCTGAAGGAATAATAATTCCCAGCCATGAATTTATTAAACATTTTATCCATTAAGCCTAAATGTGGACAAAATACATTTCAGACATGCTAGGTCTCCTCCAATTTTCCTCTCATGCACCTTTTATCTGGAGAAGGCAATGGCACCCCACTCCAGTATTCTTGCCTGGAAAATCCCATGGACAGAGGAGCCTGGTGGGCTGCAGTCCATGGGGTCACGAAGAGTCAGACACGACTGAGCGACTTCACTTTCACGCATTGGAGAAGGCAATGGCACCTCACTCCAGTGTTCTTGCCTGGAGAATCCCAGGGACAGGGGAGCCTGGTGGGCTGCCGTCTACGGGGTCGCACAGAGTCGGACACGACTGAAGCGACTTAGCAGCAGCAGCAGCACCCTTTATCAGAAAGCTACTAGAGGATGTGCCCCATCAAAATGAGGGGGTAAACCAAGAAAGTGGAAAGCAGAGAATCCAGGGAAGAGCAGATGTAGCACAGGAGAAGGGCAAAGCTCATCCCAGAAGACCCCAGCTCGTGGTGTGCCCTGGCTCACAGATGGACCTCAGGCCCAGCGCAGCAGTCAGCCTTGACTGGCCCCAGGGTCCAGGGTTCAAAGCGAAATGTGGGATTTATCGGTTCCTGAGGTTTCCGTTACAGTAACAAGAATCTCAGAGTTATGATGTAGAGTGGAGATCTAGTTAGCTACACAGAAACCTAAACAACCAGAAAAATTACTAATTCTGAGAAATACAAAATCATACAGAAATGTCGTCAAGTATATTGGGTAGTTGTGGCAAACAATATTTACATGAATCCTAGGACAGTAAGCACTGAAGATTGATTTAAGTAGAATCTATGAGATTGGGACGATGAGTAGAGAGGACGTATGAAAGAGAGAGAGAGAGAGAGAGAGTGTGTAGCAGAGTCAAATCTTCATTTTCTGAGAGCTAAATCTTCATTTTCTCTAGTGGAAGTCAATTAGAAGTTGCCTATAGCTGAAAAATCAAGATACAGCTGAAAGGGTTGAAGGTGGTTTCCTCTGGGGAAAAGACCAGGGTCAGCAAGTCAGACCAGTTTAACATATAAGCCTTATTGGTTCTTTTTCACTTTTTAAACCATGTACATGTGTTACTTTGATTAACTTAAAAAAATGTTTTAAAAGGGAGAGACAGGAAGGATGCTCCCTGAGAAAGGAGGCAGGTGGTGGGTTCTGGGAAACACAGACCCTATGTCAGTTTCAGATTTCCTCTGATTTCAGCCTCATTAAATCGCAAGAAGGAGATAGTCGCAGTGAAGGATATCACACCTGCAGGAGGTCTGGAGAGGTGCCGAAGCCCTCTGCCCTCTCTGGCAATCACAGTGGCTGCTGCCGTGAGAGCAAGAGGGCTGGTGGACAGCGCCTGTGAGCTGCAGACGCCTGTCACTGCCCGGAGTCCTCCCAGTAGGTCTGGTGACCCCAGTGGAGAGGTCAGCTTGGGAGTGACAATGCTTCCTGGGATGAACCTGGACTGGGGAGGCAGGAAGCAGGACTGGAGGGAGACTGGGGAGTCGGGATGGGGGTGGGGCTCTGTTTGGCATCCTGCTCACTGGAAATGTGAACACAACTCAGCCTGCTCCGGCAGCCTGGGCCGATCTCCATCCTCGGCTTACCCTCGCCTTTCTGCTCCACTTCAGAAGATCTCAAGGAATCAGGGCAGCCCTGGCAGGGGCACTTGCTTGGGGAGCAAAAGGAGATTCTGCCCTCCGTCAACAAGGAGGTGCCTGTCCCTCCTGCAATTCGACCAGGACCCCAGGCTCCCAGGTTTTACACCCCGGTGGTGAAGAGTTTAAAGAACGCGATCACTTCTAGTCTGGGAGTGGGAGAATGGCAGATGATTCTGATTGGTTTCCTGTATTTCTCTTTTTTGTTTTATTTATCTATTTATTTCTGGCTGCACTGGGTTTTGGTTGTTTGGCAAGGGCTTCTCACTGCGATGACTTCTCTTCTTGGGGAGGATGGTCTCTAAGGCAGACGGGCTCCGTAGCTGTGGTTCCCGGGTTTAGTTTCTCCACAGCGTGTGACATCTGCCTGCACCAGAGATCAAGTCCACGCCCTCTGCACCGGCAGGTGGGTTCTCACCCACCACACCACAGGGAAGTCCCCTCTGTCTCTTTTAAAATGTGATGCTCGCAGCGCTGCTTACAACAGCCAGGACATGGAAGCAACCTAGATGTCCATCAGCAGACAAATGGATAAGAAAGTTGTGATATGTATACACAATGGAGTATTACCAGCTATTGAAAAGAACGCATTTGAATCACTTCTAATGAGGTGGATGAAACTGGAGCCTATTATACAGAGAGAAGTAAGCCAGGAAGAAAAATACCAATACAGTATATTAATGCATATATATATGAAATTTAGAAAGATGGTAAGGATGACCCTATATGCAAGACAGCAGAAGAGACACAGATATAAAGAAGAGAGTTTTGGACTCTGTGGGAGAAGGCAAGGGTGGGATGATTTGAGAGAACAGCATTGAAACATGTATATTACCATATGTGAAAAAGATGACCAGTCCAAGTTTGATGCATGAAACAGGGCACTCAAAGCTGGTGCACTGGGACAGCCCAGATGGATGGGATGGGGAGGGAGGGGGCAGGGGGACTCGGGATGGGGGACACATGTACACCCGTGGCTGATTCATGTCATTGTATGGCCAAAACCATCACAATATTGTAAAGTAATTAGCTTCTGGTTGAAATAAATAAATAAATTTCAAAAATAAATAAAATGCTATGCCTATCACCATCAGATTATGCTGGGTCCTCACAAGCAAAACTCATGTGAGATGTACTGTCAAAACATTGAAGCCCAGACTTCCAGGGACTGACATCCTGAAAGGGAGATGGAAACCCAATATGGAGGCCCTTGAGCAGGACACTTCTCCCTCTTGAGCCCAGGGGAAAATAATCTTATTCCCTAAATTTGCCACAGAACCATGTTCTATGTAATTGACTAGCCTTGCTGACTCAATCAGTTCAGTCGTTAAGTCGTGTCCAACTCTTTCCAACTGCATGAACCATAGCATGCCAGGCCTCACTGTCCATCACCAACTCCCAGAGTTCACCCAAACCCATGTCTATTGTGTCGGTGATACCATCCAACTATCTCATCCTCTGTCATCTCCTTCTCCTCCTGCCCTCAATCTTTCCCAGCATCAGGGTCTTTTCCAATGAGTCAGCTCTTCGCATCAGGTGGCCAAAGTACTGGAGTTTCAGCTTCAACATCAGTCTTTCCAATGAATATTCAGGACTGATTTCCTTTAGGATGGACTGGTTGGATCTCCTTGCAGTCCAAGGGACTCTCAAGAGTCTTCAACACCACAGTTCAAAAGCATCAATTCCTCAGTGCTCTGCTTTCTTTATAGTCCAACTCTCACATCCATACATGACCACTAGAAAAATCATAGCTTTCACTAGATAGACCTTTGTTGACAAAGTAATGTCTCTGCTTTTGAATATGCTGTCTAGGTTGGTCATAACTTTCCTTCCAAGGAGTAAGCATCTTTTAATTTCATGGCTGCAGTCACCATCTACAGTGATTTTGGAGCCCAGAAAAATAAAGTCAGCCAGTCTTTCCACTGTTTCCCCATATATTTGCCATGAAGTGATGGGACCAGATGCCATGATCTTTGTTTTCTGAATGTTGAGCTTTAAGCCAACTTTTTCACTCTCCTCTTTCATTTTCATCAAGAGGCTCTTTAGTTCCTCTTCACTTTCTGCCATAAGGGTGGTGTCATCTGCATATCTGAGGTTATTGGTATTTCTCCCAGCAATCTTGATTCCAGCCTGTGCTCCCTCCAGCCCAGCGTTTCTCATGATATACTCTGCATAGTTAAATACGCAGGGTGACAATATACAGCCTTGATGTACTCCTTTTCCTATTTGGAACCAGTCTGTTGTTCCATGTCCAGTTCTAACTGTTGCTTCCTGACCTGCATACAGATTTCTCAAGAGGCAGGTCAGGTAGTCTGGTATTCCCATCTCTTTCAGAATTTTCCACACTTTATTGTGATCCACACAGTCAAAGGCTTTGGCATAGTCAATAAAGCAGAAATAGATGTTTTTCTGGAACTCTCTTGCTTTTTCCATGATCCAGCGGATGTTGGCAATTTGATCTCTGGTTCTTCTGCTTTTTCTAAAACCAGCTTGAACATCTGGAAGTTCATGATTCACGTACTGTTGAAGCCGGGCTTGGAGAATTTTGAGCATTACTTTACTAGCGTGTGAGATGAGTGCAATTGTGCAGTAGTCTGAGCATTCTTTGGCATTGCCTTTCTTTGGGATTGGAATGAAAACTGACCTTTTCCAGTCCTGTGGCCACTGCTGCATTTTTCAAATTTGCTGGCATATTGAGTGGAGCACTTTCACAGCATCATCTTTCAGGATTTGAAATAGCTCAACTAGAATTCCATCACCTCCACTAGCTTTGTTCATAGTGATGCTTCTTAAGGCCCACTTGACTTCACATTCCAGGATGTCTGGCTCTAGGTGAGTGATCACACCATCATGATTATCTGGGTCGTGAAGATCTTTTTTGTACAGTTCTTCTGTGTATTCTTGCCACCTTGTCTTAATATCTTCTGCTTCTGTTAGGTCTTGCCTCACTGACTAGTGGTAGTGATTAGTTGCTCAGTCATGTCTGACTCTTTGCAACCCTTGGACTGTCTCCCACCAGGCTCCTTTGTCCATGGGATTGATTTTTCAGGCAAGAATACTGGAGTGGGTTGCCATTTTCCTTCTCCAAGGGATCTTCCTGACCCAGGGATTGAACCCATGTCTCCTATGTCTCCTGCATTTCAGGCAGGTTCTTTACCTGCTGAGCCATCAGGGAAGCCTCAAGATTAGTCACAGGTGTGTGAAAGGTGTGTGTAGTGGAAAGGTGGGTTGTCTGCAGTCAAGTGAGTTTGGAAAATGCTAAGCTAAACAAAGGAAATGGGCAGGAATGCCAAATAGTTGAATATTCATTGGAATATGCTGAAAAGGTTGTTCCTTTTGACAATGGTACCTGTTCCCAAGAAGCAACCCACAGGATCAGAATTCGATGGAAGATGCTTTGGGAAACACTGGCCAAGCATCTGGAACAACTGAGGGCTTGAACATCTGGAGCTCTATTTGTGGATGTGCTTGGTCAGAACACACCCATGTTCTTTGTTCCCCAACCCCCACCATATAAGACTAACCTGAAATGTTTGCAGGCTGGACTTTATCTCTTTCTCATGTACCAGTCATGTAGTTGCTGGTTCCCATACAAGGCATCTTTTTTTTTGGGGGGGGGGGTGGATCTTTGTTTTTAACTGATTTTCTTAGACCTGGAGAAGAGATTTAAGAAATAGGACCTTAGGGGACCTGATTCTACTGGTTCTTTCCTGAATTCTTGGATCTCTTTTCAACCCACTCCCCCAAAAAAATTTTGTCATGAGAATTTTTAGGCCATGAGAATCAGAATTGTTTCATTTCATGCCTTAGTTCCCAAGGGCTAAGATGTCCATGACTGGATCCCTTGGACTGCAAGGAAATCAAACTGATCAATCCTAAAGGAAATCAACCCTGAATATTCACTGGAAGGACTGGTGTTGAAGCTGAAACTCCAATATTTGTGGCCACCTGATGTGAAGAGTCAATTCGTTGGAAAAGACCCCAATGCTGGGAAAGATGGAAGGCAAAAGAAGAAAAGGACAACAGATGATAGATGGTTAGATAGCATCACCAACTCAATGGACATGAATTTAAGCAAACTCTGACAGACAGTGGGGGACAGAGGAGCCTGGCACGCTGGGGGTCCCAAAGAGTTGGATATGACTTAGCCACTGAACAACAACAAAAATATTTGTTAATAAAAGCCCTCATGCAACAATTTCAGAAAGGGCCCCTTTACCTTTTGCAAAGGCAGAATACCATAGGTCCACTTGCAGTTGAGCCTTCTCATGCAGTATTTGGGCTCTCAACCTGTGCATGGAAAGTTGCAGGTGACAGAGATAATCTCATGGATATTCTTGGCTCATGCTCTCCAAGGCCATTGACTTTGCAGATCTGAGCTTGGTGAGTCACTAACTCTATTTTCCTTCCTCATTCATCCATCTGTCCAGCATGTATTTAATTAAGCACCAACTCTGAGTCAGGCTCTGAACTAGATGCTCGGATACAGATGAGCAAGACAGATGTCATCTCTGTGCTTGTAGAGCTGACAGTACGACTTCATAACTGATATTAAATAACTATTTCCTGAGGGGCTGCCACGTGTTGTTGCACAGGGTATTCACTGCACAAAGGCTCAAGGCCAAAGAGGCAATGGGGAGCTGAAATCTACCCTCATTCCCCTCACTAAGTCAACACGGTTTGGGGAACACAGAATCTATTTGGAGGGGACACTTTTTCTATTAATAGCTTGCACAAAGGTACTGCTATATGACTCAGCAGTAACTCTAACTTCGTGTTAGGTTGTAGGGTTTAGAGATCCATGAGCAGCCTCATATCAATGATTTCTGGACTGATTATTAGGGTCTTTAAACCCCAAAGCTTCCCTGGTGGCTCAGATGGTAAAGAATCCACCTGCAATGCAGTAAACCCAGGTTTGATCCCTGTGTCAGGAAGATCCCTTGGAAAAGGGAATGGCTACCCACTCCAGTATTCTTGCCTGGAAAATCCCAGGGACAGAGGAGCCTGGTGGGCTACAGCCCATGGGGTCACAAAGAGTCAGATGCAACTGAGTGACTAACACACACAAACCCCAAAGTTGAGCTGGGTGGGTGTTAGTCTCCCAGGCAGCAGGCTTGCACTAGCTCATCTGAGAAGTGAGAAAGTGAATAGCGGACTTTGACCAGTTCTATTAGAACGGGTGCCAATTATTTCCCGAAACAAGGTCCACGTCCTCTAGCCACCCTTCGAGAAACTGGGGCATTCAGTCTTAGCCACTCTGATTGGTAAATAAAAACTCCCTCTTCCCTCACTTTTGGGTCCGTCCTGGACAGCACATGGAGCGGGGTGCGGAGAATCATCCTTAGTACACAAAGGCCATAGGAATATTTAGTGACATTCATTTGCTGGCTATGATGTACAGTGGAGAAATGTGTTACTGGGGATTGAAGCATTGTGCAGATCAACAGCCAGAAAATCATGAAATGGATACTGGTGTTTCTGGAGCAAGCTACGCCACACACAAAGAACCTTTGGATTTCCGAGAAGTAGGAGAGAAAATTTTGAAAAAGTATGTATTTGTATGCGAAGGACCCCTGAAAGAACAAGAATGGAATACAACAAATGCAAAACAAATTTTAAACTTCTTTCAGCATCACACTAACTAGTAAGTTCTTCTAGTCCTTTTCAAACAGAAAAACAAAAAGACTCAGGAAATGAAAATTCCAGAAAAGAAGACATAGTAATACTGAATTTATGAACATTACACTACATAAAGATAGCCAGCATGGTTACCCTTTTTTAAATGCCATTATGTCTTTCACTATATATTCTTAAACCTGTGAAGGAATGATTCTTTACTTTCTAAAATGGCATTTACATTATTCTAACTCAGCCTGAACTACAGATATCCTGTGACTAATATTAAGAAGGAATCCAATTGCCATTATGTCTTTCACTATATATTCTTAAACCTGTGAAGGAATGATTCTTTACTTTCTAAAATGGCATTTACATTATTCTAACTCAGCCTGAACTACAGATATCCTGTGACTAATATTAAGAAGGAATCCAATTTATCTCTAAAGATTTTTTCTGTTATTAATACTTTAGATTTTTTTATTGTGGTACAATATACATAACGTAAAACTGAAAAAAAAAAAAAATAAAATAAAAGCTGTAGTGTAGCATTTGAGAAGCTGATGAAAACAGAATGGGCAAGCGTGATAAATCTTTCTGATTTCCAGAGTGTACTGTGCTTGAGTGTGTTTTTGTGTGTGAGTTTCCCGGTTCAGTGCTTCTCAAATTTTAATGTGTAAATGAATCACCTCGATCCTTATTAAAAGCTCGAGTCATGATTCAGCAGGTGCCTTTCCAGCAAATGCCCAAGTAATATGGATGCAGCTGCTGCACGTAAGTCACAAGGCCCTCATCCACGTGCTGTATCGTGGGAGACACCTGAGCCAGCGTCCCGCTCAGCACGCACTCGCTGTGTGACCCGAGTGAGTTCATTACCTTCCCTGAGCCTTCACTTTTTCCTCTGTAAAAGTCAGGTGAATATCTACTCCTTAACCTTCTTAGGATCACATGAGATGAGGCATGTAGAGCAACGTGATGTCTGGCACATTGGAGGGAGGAACTCAATCAATATGGGCATTACTTCCCCTCTGCTTTTCAAATAGGAACATCAGGAGAAGGGGGAAGACTTAGTAACACAAAACCTCAGTTGTGTTCACCTAGTCTTTGTCACAGAGTCTAAATTAAACCCCAGAGGCCCAGAACCTGTATTTCTAGTCTCAGTCCTCCTGAAGCCTGTGCCTGGCACAGAGTCACTGAATGAATGACTAAGGCATTTTCATCAATGGGTGTAGCTGGCGCTGGAGCCCACTTCCCCCTGTGATGGCAAAATTAGAATGTGTGGGAGGCGGGGGTAGGAACAACGAAAAAAGCTCTCTCTGAGACTCTTGTCCCTCCCCCAAGGGGAAATCCCTTCTTCCCACTGAGCAATCAATAGTCCAAAGGAGCCTCCAGAAAACTTAATCTTGCCCTGCTCTAAAATCATGCATTGTTTGGTATGGTTCTTTCATGTGTGTCCCCAGAGAGGAAAAGAACTGCAAATGTGGTTTGGGAGCCATTGTCAGCCATGCTGGGAGGAAGGGTCATCCTCTTGGGATCTCCAGCATTGGAGACCTCATCACCCCTTAATCTCCTCTGTGGGGCTTTAACATCACACTCTTTGCAGGATTGGCAGATCTTTGGCTAAACACTTGTGCATTGCCGACCTTGCAGCTTGCTCTCACCGGTGTATCTCCACGGCTGCTCTGCCCCTGCCCAGCCAGAGAGGTCTTGGTACCCTTCTGCCCAGGCGTGAAGGTCCCAAGCCTTCGCACCCACTCTCCAAGCCCAATTGAGCTATCTCAGCCTCGCCTTTCATTTTCTTTCTCTGTGGGTATAATTGTGTTGACAGCTACGAGAAACCAAATGTTTCCCTCATCGTGTAGAGTGTGTGGCCCATGAGATTCCTTTTCATTTTGTTGTTTTCACCAGGACTGCAATGAGCACAGTTGTCAGGAGGAAAACCTCAAAACATTTTGGGGAAATAGCAAACTTAGCATCCCAGCAATGTGTTACCGTTAGACAAATGAATCAGTCAGGCAGTCAGATCACAGTCACTGCCTGAGCAGGGCGCTCCTCGCTCTGAGCAGGTGCAGGTCAGGGTGCCAAAGCCAGAGGCTCCTCTGGTACAGCCCAGGTGCCAATGAAGCCCAAGGGCAGCTGGGAGGAAAGGGTGGGCATCAAAGTGGGACACGTGTCAGTGGGCAAATGATCAAAAGCTGTAGTTAAGAGCTGAGAACTAGGAATTATAAAAGATAGCAGGGACTTCCCTGGTGGTCCAGTGATTAAGAGTCTGCCTTGCAATGCAAGGGGCACGAGTTCCATCCCTGGTCGGGGAACTTAGATCCCACATGTCATGGAGTGACTAAATCTGCGTATAGCGACTACTCAGCCCATGAGCTCTGGAGCCCATGTGCCACAATGAAAGATCCCACGTGATGCAGGGAAGGCCCCACGTGCCGCAACTAAGACCTGACACAGTCACATAAATGAAGAAATCATAAAAAAAAAATTTTTAAGAAAGACATTGCAGGTGGCAAGAGAAACAAAACATACCTTCTCCCCGAATCTCTCAAACTACATCTCTCTCCAGGAGTGCTGGATTAGATTTACTTTTTGTCTTAAACAGCTTAGAAAATTTTTAAGTGCGTGAGAAAGAAAATTGCTCGCAACCCCACTTTTGGATACATATACCATTTGCGTATATCCTATTAGTACATGTTAACATCTGTACTAGCTGGCCTGACTTGTGTGGTTCGGAAGAATCTTGAGCAATTGCGAAATAAATACACCCTTGCTCCCCTGTACCCTAGAGCAGGCTCTCCCTAAAGCTGCCCACGTGAGAAGCAGCCCAATGGCAGACCAACATCAACAATTCTGAGCATCGTGCTCACGACCTTTAAGGCTCTATTAGAACTTGCTCTTTGTTTCTTATGTCTGCACTTATCATCCAATCAGTCGTCAAGTCCTGAGAGTTCCACCATCAAAGGTATTTCAAAGCTAACCACTTCTCGCCACCTCCTCTGATGCTTCCTAGATCCGTGTCACAGTTACCTCTCGTCTGGAATGCTGTTTTAGCTTTCTGCCTGGTCTCTTCATAAATCAACCAATAAATTTTTTTTAAAGTCAGGTTATGTCACCCCTTGCTTGTATCTCCCCTGTGACTTCTCATTGCACTTAGAATGAAATCCAGACTCAGTACTCTGCCAAGAGGACCCCAGCCTACCTTTCCACCTCACCTCTTTCTGCTCTCTCCCATGCTTACTCCATTCCAGCCCTGCTGGTCTGCTTACTTTTCCCCTGAATGTGCCACGTTCATTCCCCACCACAGGGCCTTGGCATATGCTCATCTTTCTTCCAGGAATACTTTCCCCACAGATCTTTGTATTACTCAATCCTTTCCTCCATAAAGACATTTTCTAACTACTCTTTCTTAAAAACAAAACAAAACTAACACTCAAAGCCTATTTAAAAAGATACAATCCTTCTCAGGAATTGTAAGACGAAGACTTCCAGAATTTGAGGATCATAAAATTTTGGAACCTAAATTCCACAAAAGTAGGAAGTCAAGAAACACCTGAAGTAGCAGGCAAATTTGGCCTTGGAGCACAGAATGAAGCAGGGCAAAGGCTAATTGAGTTTTGCCAGGAGATAACACTGGTCATAGCAAACACCCTCTTCCGACAACACAAGAGGAGACTCTACACATGGACATCACCAGATGGTCAACACCAAAATCAGATTGATTATACTCTTTGCAGCCAAAGGTGGAGAAGCTCTATATCATCAGCAAAAACAGGACCAGGAGCTGACTATGGCTCAGATCATGAACTCCTTATCGCCAAATTCAGACTCAAATTGAAGAAAGTAGGAAAAACCACTAGACCATTCAGGTATGACCTAATCAAATCCCTTATGATTATACACTGCGCTGCTGCTGCTAAGTCACTTCAGTCGTGTCTGACTCTGTGTGACCCCATAGACGGCAGCCCACCAGGCTCCCCCGTCCCCGGGATTCTCCAGGCGAGAACACTGGAGCGGGTTGCCATTTCCTTCTCCAATGCATGAAAGTGAAAAGTGAAAGTGAAGTCGCTCAGTCATGTCTGACTCTTCACAACCCCATGGACTGCAGCCCACCAGGCTCCTCTGTCCATGGGATTTTCCAGGCAAGAGTACTGGAGTGGGTGCCACTGCCTTCTCCGATGATTATACACTAGAAGTGAGAAATAGATTTAAGGGACTAGATCTGATAGATAGAGTGCCTGATGAACTATGGATGGAAGTTCGTGACATTGTATAGGAGACAGGGATCAAGACCATCCCCAAGAAAAAGAAATGCAAAAAAGCAAGATGGCTGTCTGAGGAGGCCTTACAAATATCTCTGAAGAGAAGAGAAGTGAAAAACAGAGGAGAAAAGGAAAAATATAAGTATCTGAATGCAGAGTTCCAAAGACTAGCAAGGAGAGATAAGAAAGCCTTCTTCAGTGATCAGTGCAAAGAAATAGAGGAAAACAATAGAATAGGAAAAACTAGAGATCTCTTCAAGAAAATTAGAGATACCAAGGGAACATTTCATGCAAAGATGGGGACAATAAAGGACAGAAATGGTATGGACCTAACAGAAGCAGAAGATATTAAGACAAGGTGGCAAGAATACACAGAAGAACTGTACAAAAAAGATCTTCATGACCCAGATAATCACAATGGTGTGATCACTCACCTAGAGCCAGACATCCTGGAATGTGAAGTCAAGTGGGCCTTAAGAAGCATCACTATGAACAAAGCTAGTGGAGGTGATGGAATTCTAGTTGAGCTATTTCAAATCCTGAAAGATGATGTTGTGAAAGTGCTGCACTCAATATGTCACCAAATTTGGAAAACTCAGCAGTGGCCACAGGACTCGAAAATGTCAGTGTTCATTCCAATTCCAAAGAAAGGCAATGCCAAAAAATCTCAAACTACTGCACAATTGCACTCATCTCACATGCTAGCACAGTAATGTTCAAAATTCTCCAAGTCCGGCTTCAACAGTACGCTAACCATGAACTTCCAGATGTTCAAGCTGGTTTTAGAAAAGGCAGAGGAACCAGAGATCAAATTGCCAACATCTGCTGGATCATGGAAAAAGCAAGAGAGTTCCAGAAAAACATCTGTTTCTGCTTTATTGACTATGCCAAAGCCTTTGACTGTGTGGATCACAATAAACCGTGGAAAATCCTGAAAGAGATAGGAACACAAGACTACCTGACCTGCCTCTTGAGAAACCTGTATATAGGTCAGGAAGCAACAGTTAGAACTGGACATGGAACAACAGACTGGTTCCAAATAGGAAAGTACATCAAGTACATCAAGGCTGTATATTGTCACCTTGCTTATTTAACTTATATGCAGAGTACATCATGAGAAACACTGGGCTGAAGGAAGCACAGGCTGGAATCAAGATTGCTGGGAGAAATATCAATAACCTCAGATATGCAGATGACACCACCCTTATGACAGAAAGTGAAGAACTAAAGAGCCTCTTGATGAAGATGAAAGAGGAGAGTGAAAATGTTGGCTGAAGGCTCAAGATTCAGAAAACTAAGATCATGTCATCCGGTCCCATCACTTTACGGCAAATAGATGGGGAAACAGTGGAAACAGTGGCTGACTTTATTTCTGGGCTCCAAAATCACTGTGGATGGTGACTGCAGCCATGAAATTAAAAGATGCTTACTCCTTGGAAGGAAAGCTATGACCAACATAGACAGCATATTAAAAAGAAGAGACATTACTTTGCCAACAAAGGTCCGTCTAGTCAAGGCTATGGTTTTCCCATTGGTCATGTATGGATGTGAGAGTTGGACTATAAAGAAAGCTGAGTGCCAAAAAACTGATGCTTTTGAACAGTGGTGTTAGAGAAGACTCTTGAGAGTCCCTTGGACAGCAAGGAGATTCAACCAGTCCATCCTAAAGGAAATCAATCCTGAAGATAACTAAAGGGGTTGATGCTGAAGCTGAAGCTCCAATCCTTTGGCCACTTGATGGGAAGAACTGACTCACTGGAAAAGACCCTATGCTGGGAAAGATGGAAGGCAGAAGGAGAAGGGGATGACAGAAGATGAGATGGTTGGATGGCATCACCGACTCAATGGAAACGAGTTTGAGCAAGGTCCGGGAGTTGGTGATGGACAGGGAGGCCTGGCATGCTGCAGGCCGTGGGATCATGGAGAGTCGGACACGACTGAGTGACTGAACTGAACTGAAATTTCACAGTCATGTGATCTTCATCATATAAAAGCTGAGAGTTCAGGATTTTAGAAATTATCCAGTTTGAGAAATTCACTGTATAGGTAGAGAAACTGGGCCCACTGGAATTGAGTGACTTGCTCAAAGTCCAATAGCTAGGGGGAGGACTAATACAGGACCAGGTCTTGGAACTTTGAAGCAGGGCTATGCTTCCCTACCAGTGGTTTTCAAACTGGTTTCCTCAAGGTACCAGAAGTCCTTAGAAATATATGAAGATAAAGTATGCCTCAAGAATAGAGATAAGAAAAAGGATGGTCAGAGAGTAGATCCTCAGGCCCTCTTCAACCAAAAACAGCTCTATTTTTACTCCATTTATATTGAGAATTGAATAGTTGTCTTTTAAGAAGAGGTTCTCCGCCCCTGCCAAAGTTTCAGAAACCTCTGTGCGTACACTAGCTTCATTAAATAATCTTGAGAGGCAACAAACAAACAAATAAAAACCCCAAAACAAAACCTCACCCACAGTCACAGTGGTACAGATGATATCTTTAGAGATACTGGTTAGCAAAACCCAGGTTGATGCAAACGTTCTGTTTCCTGTAGATGGTTGTGGTGGCCGGGAGGAGGTTAGGACAAGAACTGTCTACAACAAAACATAGTCTAGAAATCTGCATCTGAGCTCACTTCTCAAATATAGCCTGGCAATTATAGGCTCTGGGCACAAGGAGGAAAAGAAAAGCCTGTCCTAAAATGTATTTCTGGCATCATTCAGGAACCACATGTATTTACAAGGAAAGCACATACTCCGTGGTTGATAATGATATGCCTGGAAGATTGGATCCTAGTCCTGATTAAGTTCTTCAGCTACACAAATAAAATCTCTCCATTGATCGAGACCAAAACTTTCAGTTACCACTCTCCAAAATGCACATTTCCCAGCCTAGTGAGGCAACACCCCCCAAATTCAAAAAAAGTAACCAGATCAGGATTCAGAAAGTAGAATTCAACAAGAATAAATGGATTAAAAGCTGGTTGTGAACAAGCACTTGTCTAGGTCTGAAATGTCAATATTGAAAAGTGATAGAATTTTCATAAATGCACTTCTTCCACTCCAGGACACTGGGTGAACAGGGAATAAAGCCCCAGAGGAGTACATTCTTTTAGCTCGCTAACTTTCTCTTTGTGTCCTCCACTCCCCAATAGGTTGATTAGAAAGACACATTTACAGGAAATTCCTTGGTGATCCAGTGGCTAAGACTCCCTGCTCCCAATGAAGGGGGCCCAGATTCAATTACTAGTCAAGGAACTAGACCCCACATGCCACAATTAAAGATCCTGGGTGCATCTAAGTCCTGTTGCAAACAAAAAAAGAAAAACATACAAAATGTGTTTATATATCACCTTGGTCCCCACAATGGGAAATCTTACTTCCACTTTGCTTGGGTCATTTTATTTCACTGCAGTTCAGCATTTCTGTGACTGCTGAAAGATTAAAGATAAGAGATATTACCTATGAAAGCTAAGAGCAGAAGTAATTCTCAAGAGGGACAAGACCCTACTTTTAGAGGCCTCTTTGCTTCTAGTGAGCTTTGAAGTAACCCTGTCCCTTTACTTTGTTTTCCTGTTTCGGGGTGCTTGTTTTTCACACACGTTCAACTCAAGGGTCATGAAAAACCTTGGCCCACAAGGCAGCAACAGCGCGTTACTTTTTTAGCGTGCTTTATTTTCTTCATAGCTGGCATGACTTGATAACTTAAAAACCAAATGACACTCTGAGAATGAAAGGGGCACATTAATAAGTGGCTTGTAATGTGTACATTCAGTTTCATCGCTGTAGCATCCGAACAACGCAAGGGCAGACCGCCCCGTTCCCAACTGCATTATCAGCACCACGGACAGCAACCCACATAGGGTACACTGTTGAGTGGCCCGCAAGGCAGTGGACACGGTGGGAGGTGGCTAACGGGGTGGATCAAATATATCCAACGAGAAACTTCAATGAGGAGCACGGATTTCCTATACGAACATTTGGGGAGAGAGTACTCCAAGTGGAATGTCTAGTTCATGTAAAAACCACGAGAAGAGAGTAAGATTACAGATTGTTAGAAAAGCTGCAAGAATACCAGCATGGCTGCTGTGGAGAAGAGGGATGGGAATGGAGGGAGGGACAAGGCACACCACACAGGGCCTCCAGGAGGTCGAGGCTTTATCTCAGGGGGACGTGGAAAGCCGCTGAAGTATTTTAAGGGGAGCAGTGACTCTTAGCAATAGTCACTTGTTAGTTCCATCCACATTGAATGGTATCTAATATTTCAGGATATTTTTGTTTTACTTTTTAATAGATGATACTTTTACATGATTCAAAATTTGAAAAGATTCATTGAAAAGTCTCTTTCCTCTCTTTTTTCCCCAGGAGCCAGCCAGTGCTATTGACTTCCTTTTTCTATTTCTGGGGATGTCTTATGCCTATGGAAGTATGTATATCTATCTATCTATCTATATCTATATATATATATATACACACTTCTATATACAGGGTTAGATCCCTGGGTCAGGAAGATCCCCTGGAAATGGCAACCCACTCCAGTATTCTTGCCTGGAGAATTCCATGGACAGTGGAGTCTGGTGGGCTACAGGCCACAGGGTCGCAAAGAGTCAAATATAAGAGCAAATATAAATAGAATATACATACATATATTCATGTATATTTTTCTACTCTCTAGTTTTAAAAGAGGGTGGAAGTACACTTCACACCGTCTTCTGTATATAGATTTTCTCACGTGACATGATATACCTAGGAGACCACCTTCACAGTTGCATATGTTAGTTTAGCATCTCTCTAAAATTGTTTCCCCCTATTTCTCATAATTTATCTTTTTCTGTGAGACCAATTAATGCATTTCATCTAAGTCTTTAGATCATTCTTTTCTAAATTGTGTTTCATATTCATGGACGTTCTTTTCCCCATCTCATCTCCAAATAAGTTTGGGAAATGTCAGGTTAAAGAAGGATAAGTAAGGTTTTGTACTTTTGTTTCTTTGCTTGTCATATGACTTCAAACTTCAGGGGACTTTATTTATTTTAGTATTTGTTTATTTATTTATCCAGCTGCCCCGGGTCTTAGTTGCAGCATGCAAGATCTTTTTCAGCTGCAACTTGTGGAATCTCGTTCCCTGACCAGGGATCGAAATCAGACTCTGCAATGAGAGCTCGGGGTCCTAGCCACTAGACCACCAGGGAAGCCCCTCAATGGGCTTTAATGTCCAGATTGACTCTCACTGAGGGGATGTGGTGCAGCTTTTCCCAGCTGTACTGGAGTTTGAAACTCTTTCCCCAAGCATTTCAGGGAACTGAAGGGAGCTGACGGAAAGGCATTGAAAATGCTGCCTCAGTCTCTCTCTCCCTTGGGGAGTAGTGGATAAAGCCTGACTAGTTCTTGCTATTCAACTCCCCTCCTTTCGTACTTGATGCTGACCAGTACTTTTCTGTTGATAATTTTCCTCCAGATAGGTTAGAGTCCAATCCGTTGGGTTACCACTTTCTTGGTCAGTCCTCATGATGTACCTTGGTCACTTTGATTAGATTTGAGTGTTTCCAAGTCAGCAAGGCATTCACAGGTTATTTCTCAGAGTGAGTAAATGTCTATGTTTATATCTTCCATGCTGATTCTTACCAGATTCTTGCTGTAGAGGGTCTTCAGCTCCAAACTTGGAACACCTTACTCCACTGCCTAATGACTGACTACAGACCAAAGGGCTTTGGGTTCCACTTCCCCTGTGTTCTCTACCCTACAGCCTCCCCAGCCCCTATTCCCAGATTTGATCATGAAGGCTATTTATTGGACACCAGCCTCCTCTCTCCAGCATAACTAAACAATCTTTCAAGTCAGAAACTTTGTTTTCTTCTACTTTGCATGTTCTATACCAACACCCCCTGGGACAGTGGCAGGCACACTAGAGTTGATTAATATTTAATTGATTTTTATTATAATAACTTTATGAGAGAGGATGGTTGTCATAGCTTCTCTATCTACACAGAGAACAAAAGATAGATTGCTCAATGACAACTCAGGCACTTGGCAAATGCTGAGGGACACAGTTTGCCTATCTAGTTGAATGGTCGTGGAACTAATGATTGTAAAGGCCAGGTATTTTTTCCAGGGCTCATAGAGTCTGTTTTCCCTCACTTTACTCAAAAGGAAGCTGCCAAAGAGGGCCGTAGCTTACCCCAGTTCACACAGAGCTGAGACTCGAGTCCGGGTCTGCTGCCCTGCCCTGGATATCTGTCACTGGCAATGTTCCCTTGTTTGTAAAATGGGGTTGATGATGCTCCCCTTGTAAGACTTACTGGGAGGTCTGCTCAGCTGACAGGGTACACGCAGAGATGCTGCAGAAAACTCTTGAGAGTCCCTCGGTTTGCAAGGAGATCAAACCAGTCAATCCTAAAGGAAATCTACCCTGCATATTCTTTGAGAGGGCTGATGCTGAAGCTGAAGCTCCAATACTTTGGCCACTTGATGTGAAGAGTTGACTTATTGGGAAAGATTCCAATGCTGGGAAAGATTGAAGTCAAAAGGAGAAGGGGGCAGCAGAAGATGAGATGGTTGGATGGCCTCAGCGACTCAATTGACATGAGTTTGAGTAAACTCCGGGAGTTGGTGAAGTACAGGGAAGCCTGGCATGCTGCAGTCCATGGGGTCACAAAGAGTCAGACACGACTTAAGAAAGAAAGTGAAGTCGCTCAGTCGTGTCCGACTCTTTGCGACCCCATGGACTGTAGCCTGTCAGGCTCCTCTGTCCATGGGATTTTCCAGGCAAGAGTACTGGAGTTGGGTGCCATTGCCTTCTCCAGGGGATTTCCCAACCCAGGAGTCGAACCCAGGTCTCCCACAGTGCAGGCAGACACTTTACCGTCTGAGCCACCAGGGAAGCCCTTAGGGATTGATCAATAACAAGAGTTCTTAGTGCAGAACCTGGTGCTGCTATCACTCAATGTATGGTGGTCATTATTGTTAAGCAAATGTCCTTCCACCCAATACCTTGTAAGCTTGAAAGAGGAAGGCTGATTTCTCTGCATTTCTAACGGCTATCAGTCTCTTACACTTAATAGTGCCCTGCATTTGATGCCCATTAAGCGTCTGCCTGCCTTGCAGGAGACCTGGGTTCAATTCCTGGGTCGGGAAGATCCCCTGGAGAAGGAAATGGCAACCCATTCCAGTATTCTTGCCTGGAGAATCCTATGGACGGAGGTGCCTGGTGGGCTACAGTCCATGGGGTCGCAAAGAGTCGGACATGACTGAGCGACTTCACTTTCACTTTCACTTTGATGATGACAACCAAGCTATCTGATTGCTCATGAAACTTCCATCTCAACATTCCAGGTAAAACTGACCATGTCCTCTTCTTAAGGTCCAGAGGGTTGACCCTGAAGGCAAACAATTCCTGCATGACTTTATAAGACTCTAAACTTCCTTCTGCCTCAATTTCCCCTGTTGGCTCACTGAGCTGGGTCTGAGGAAGAAAATGCAGCAAGCCTTGATTGATGGATTCATTAGGGCTTGGAAGAGGTCTCTAGTCCTCAAATCCAAGCATTGTTATTTAAAGAACACTGATGGAAGAGAGGAGTTGGGTATTCAAATCGCCCTCGGAGGACTGACAAGGGAGCCAGTCATTGTAGGGCATTTAGAGAGCTAATTCCTTGCTTCAGTATTTAAGATCTTCGAAAAAGCTACATTCATCTTCCATGAAGGAAAAAGATGTTCTTGCTTCTTCCTGCTATCTAGAGATTATTTAGTGCTCTGATATTGACGCCGCTTCTGTAGAAAGATTTAAAGATAAAAATGCAATGTATTCAAGTGCTGATCATTTTTCATTGTCACTTAGTGACAGTACAGCCTGGAGTCAATTGCTGCAGATTTATCTTCTGTGCTATCGATTGTGTGCATGTGTGCCT
>SJXQ01002769.1:448085-472507 GCA_006408695.1 Aepyceros melampus
CAAGTGGTGGGGAACAGAGGTAGGAGAAAGAGGGAGGGAGCCCAGCGGGGACACTGCCCCCAGCTTTCTGCTGTACCAGGGTCTGGATGAGCATTGCCAAGAAGGTCCTGGATGAGAAGGCTCGAGACAGATGGGCCAGTATGTGCTTGGGAAATGACCTGCTGTTTAATCATTGTGTAAAGCCCCTGAGGTTCAAGGGACAAAAAGATCCAGAAAAATCTGTGTCCTGAAGTGAAAGTGAAAGTCACTCAGTCGTGTCTGACTATTTGTGACCCCAGGGACTATACAGTCCATGGAATTCTCCAGGCCAGGATACTGGAATGGGTAGCTTTATCCCTTCTCCAGGGGATCTTCCCAACCCAGGAATCGAACCCAGGTCTCCCCCATTGCGGGCAGCTTCTTTACCAGCTGAGCCACAAGGGAAGCCCAAGAACACTGGAGTAGGTAGCCTATCCCTTCTCCAGCGGATCTTCCCGACCAAGGAATTGAACCAGGGTCTCCCGCACTGCCGGCGGATTCTTTACCAACTGAGCTACGAGGGAAGCCCTAAGCTGTGTCCTGAGGCGTATTGGAAGCGTGCAGAGGACTTCCCTGGCGGTCCAGCGGTTAAGAATCCTTTCCTGGTTCGGGAAGATTCCACGTGCTGTCAGGCCACTATGCCCGTGTGTCACAACCACCGAGCCCTGACTCCGGAGCCTGTGGCTGCAGCAGGAGAAGCCACCACCGTGAGCAGCCCGCGGACCACAGCGAGAGAGGGGCCCCTGCTGGCTGCACCCAGAGAAAGCCCGTGTGCAGCAACAAGGACCCAGCACAGCCAGCGATTAAAGAACTTCCAACAAATGTTTATTTACTTAGGTGTTTATTCATTCTGCCATGTTGGGTCCTAGCTTGGGCTCAGTAGCTCTATGGCAGGTGGGATCTTAGTTTCTGGACCAGGGCTCAAAACCACATCTCCTGCATTGCAAGGCAGATTCCTAACCACTGGAACACCAGGGAACTCCCAGAAAGAAATATTAAAAAAAAAAATGTGCAGAGCTGGATTTTTAGGCTTCTTTGACATTTATCTTTCTTCCCTAAAGTGGTCCATAGCTTCCCAGTTTGGGAGGCAACTGAGCCCTAGCCCAAACACACTTTTTTTCATAATGACAGTGGTGTCATTTACGGAGCACATATTACCTACCATGCTCTCACTGAAAGTTTCGCCGCACCTTTTTCTGAGGAGCAACCCCTGGGAGGTGGTGGGGGACTGCAGAAGTTGGAAGAGATCGGTGGTCATTATCACTCATCTTACAGAGAAGACTGAACCTTAAGAAGTTGAAAGACTTGCCCCAAACCATCTGCCTTTCCTCAGTCATTTTCATCTATCTCATCTCCCTGGCCATCTTTCCTTTGAAGCTTGCCCCAAATCTCATGAAGTCTCCCTATTAGGAAGTGATTCTCACCAGACCTCAAGCCCTCAATTAAAAAATAAATGCCACTGGAATATAATTAAAGAAGAAAAGTCAGGAAGAAAGAAAAGCGCTGGGTTAGTGTTAGGAGCATAGAACTCTAGATCAGACTCTGCCACGAGCTTATCTAGTGACCTTGCTGCTGAACTACCATGCACCTGTCTCCTCACCTGTAAAACGGAAATGAAATGATACATTTCCTGTTACACAGGGTTGATATGAAAGTATCCTGAGATAAAAGCATCAAATGCTATTGCTCTGATCACTAGTGTAATGAAAACTTCCTGAGACAGTGAAATGGAGCAGAGCCCTGTGGTCCTTCCTCTGCCTGCCTTTTGTCTGTAGAAAACTTTAGTCAAAGAATAAGTTTAATCAGAGAAGTGAGAAATGAGGAAATAAAGGAAAACAATAGAAGGAAACTAAATAATGGTAATGTAGTCACTGAGCATAGTTAAGGACCTTTAGCTCTTTCTCAAAGGGCTATAGATAATATTCTGAGCCAGATCCTGCGACCGTCTTATAGATACTGGAACCCAGGTGGAAGAAGTTAACTATATGATGAGCAGACTCTACCCAGGACTTGAGCTGCCACAATGCCGAGAAGTGACCACAAAGACATGGGAACAAATGGACCCTGGAAGTGAAGACCGACTGTACCTACAACAACCAAGATGACTCTGGTGAGACCACCGACGACCAGTCTGAAGATGAGTGTTAGAGACGGCTGTGCCGTTTCTGCATGTAGCCCCCCCGCCCCGCCCCAACTCCATCTGTAAAAGCTTCACCCCTTGCTTGTTGGCAAACCAGGGGTGGGAGTCAGACTTTGGACAGAAGTCTGGCACCTTCTCCTTCCCAGCTGCTAGCACCTGAAATGAAGCAAACTTCCCCTTCCACCAACCTGGCCTGTTTATTGGCTTTTGAGTGACAAGCGGTAACAACAGGACTAAGGTCAGGGCCTTAGTCCCCAGTTTTTCGGTAACAAGAGGACTAAGGTCAGGGCACCACTCGGTTCTGTCCAGATGGATGTGTCTTCTAGGACGGGGTTCCCCACCTCACGGATCTAATGCCTGATGATCTGAGGTGGAGCTCAATATATGCACAATAAATGTAAGACACTTGAATTATCCCCAAACCAACCCCGGCCCTCATCTGTAGAAAAATCATCTTTCCTAAAACCAGTCCCTTGGGCCAAAAAGGTTGTTCTAGGGCAGTGGAAACCTCCAGGCTTTAGGGTTTGAATCCTTCTGCCATCTCTTGCTTGCTGTGTGATCCCAGGCAAGTCATTTAACCTCCCTGACCCTCAGTCTCTTTACCTGTACTGTTGAGATGGTTATTCCTGCTTCACAGGGCAGTTATGGGGACAGGAGAGCACTTGTGTAGAGAGTCTTGGGAAGGGGGTGCCCAGCCCAATGGGACACACATGGAAAATCCAGAAGATACCAGAGGCCCTCGGATGGCTTTCGTATTCAGGGCCTCTGCTCTCTGCCCACCCATGCCTGGCTTCCTGCTGGCTCCCACGTGCCCCTCCCCAGATTCCCCACACCTCTAGCCAGCACTCCTCAGGTATCCTAGTGGCTACAGCCCCATCCAGCAAAGATCTCCTTGAGCTCCACTTCAGGATGGCTGGCCCATCCTGGCTGTAATTGCTGGGAATTTCTAAGAAGGCTGACCTCTCACTGTCAGAGAGCTTTCCGTTGAGATGTAGTCTACACCACCCGTTTCTAAATTTCATCAATCATGCCTCCTCTGACCCAGCTAATCATTCCTCCCTCCTCCCCAATACTCTCCATTTTTCAACAGGGGCCACTCATTTCATCTGGCATTGCTTTTGATGCTTCAAAGTCAACCAGGAAGTGAAGACCTCACTCCTGTCCTGCCCCAGCCATGGACACTGAGACTTGGAAGCTGAAGGGTCCATAGGAATGATTGGGAGTCCAGCTCTCTTATTTGACAGATGAGGAAACTGAGGCCCCAGGAAAGAGATGGTCTCAGTAAAGTTGCAAGATCAATATTTTCAAAACAGTTTGGCCCTTGGGATATAAATCCATAAAAATAGAAACAAGCCATAGGAGTCTATTGGATAAGATAATGCACAATTACACACATAATTACGGCCATGGTTAAGGTCATGGCAGTTTAATACTGTTTCCTGAGCATGCCCCACTGTGGTGGAGAAGGGCTTCCAAGCCAAGTGATTTAACTCATTCAATTTTCATAGCAGTCCTAGGAGGTGAGCACTGTTATCCTCACTTCCCCGTGAAGAAGACTGAGGTTCAGAAAGGTTACGTAACTTCTCCATGGTCACACAGAAAACTAGAAGCAGACCTGGGTTCCAAATCCAAGTCTTCCTAACTCAAAGGCCATCACGTCAATCTTGATAACATCTGAGACCGGAAGTCAGAAGAGGGGCAATAAAGTATGTGCGCACACGTGCTAAGTCGCTTCAGTCCTGTTTGGCTCTTTGCGACCCCATGGACTATAGCCCGCCAGGCTCCTCTGTCCATAGGAATCTCCAGGCAAGAACACTGGAGTGTGTTGTCATGCCCCCTCCTGGGGATCTTCCTGACACAGGGATTGAACCTGAATGTCCTGTCGTTTCTGCATTGCAGGTGGATTCTTTACCACTGAGCCACCGGGGACGCCTGCAATAAAGTATGAAGAGGCTCAAATTCCAAAGACGGGAGAAGGAAAGTCAAAGAGCTATCTTTGGGGAGCAAGCCTCTGGGCTCAAGCATCAGGAAACAGGCAGGGCAGTTTGTTGAGTTGTCTGTTCTGAACTGGGAGCATCCTGGACACAAGGATAGGGCTTACTCTTCTTTGTCTTGAGCCTGGCACGGAGAAGGAGCTCAATAAATATTTGGTTGAACAGTGAATGAAAAGTCTGGAAAATATCTCTACCAAAGAGAAGACTGGGGGAAAAGGTGCCATGCCTGCCCCGTATTGCACATCTGGGAGGACAAGTGTGCTGCCATCGCCACCGACACATCACAAGTGTAAACAACGGGCGAGGATGCTGCCTCCGGAGAAGGCGATGGCACCCACTCCAGTGCTCTGGCCTGGAAATCCCACGGACGGAGGAGCCTGGTGGGCTGCAGTCCATGGGGTCGCAAAGAGTCAGACACAACTGAGCGACTTCCCTTTCCCTTTTCACTTTCATGCATTGGAGAAGGAAATGGCAACCCACTCCAGTGTTCTTGCCTGGAGAATCCCAGGGACGGGGGAGCCTGGTGGGCTGCCGTCTATGGGGTCACGCAGAGTCGGACACGACTGAAGCGACTCAGCAGCAGCAGCAGGAGGCTGCCTCAAGCCGTGGTGTCAGTTGTCTTGTGCACAGTGGTTTAAGATCATGGCCTAGGGTGTCTGTGTGTTGGTTGGTTGGTCACGTCTGACTACAACCCCATGGACTGTAGCCTGCGAGGCTCCTCCGTCCCTGGGATTCTCCAGGCAAGAATAGTGGAATGGGTAGCCATTCCCTTCTCCAGGGATCTCCCCAAACCAGGAATCGAACCCAGATCTCTTGAATTGCAGGTAATTCTTTACTGTGTGCTGCTGCTAAGTCGCTTTAGTCGTGTCCGACTCTGTGTGACCCCATAGACGGCCTCCCACCAGGCTCCCCCGTCCCTGGGATTCTCCAGGCAAGAACACTGGAGTGGGTTGCCATTTCCTTCTCCAATGCATGAAAATGAAAAGTGAAAGGGAGGTCGCTCAGTCATGTCTGACTCTTAGCGACCCCATGGACTGCAGCCTACCAGGCTCCTCCATCCATGGGGTTTTCCAGGCAAGAGTACTGGAGTGGGGTGCCATTGCCTTCTCCAATTACTGTCTGAGCCACCAGGAAAGTCCCTAAAAAGTCATTAAGAGTTACATTTGCTGAAAGTTTACCAAGAGTCAGATCCAGCACTAAGCCCTTTACGTGAACTCTTTTATTTAAATCTCACATCAGCTCCCAAGAGTGAGGTGCTGTTGATGTTCCCACTTCACGAAGGAAAGAACTGAGTTTCAGAGAGGTCAAGTGATTTGCCCAAGGTCACACAACTAGTAAGAGCTGAAGCTTGAACTTGGAACCCAGTCTGCTAATTTCAAAGGTTTATTAACTTGAAATTAACCAATTAATTCAACCTTATTGTCTGGCTGTCCTTCTCATTAAATTGCAGACTTGAGACCCAAACAGCCATCAGCCTGGGAGCCAACACTTGAAAAATAGCGTCCTCGCATCAGAGCTTGACAGTGATCTACATGGTACTTTCTCGATCTTGTTATTCATCTTCATCTCTCTAGATCTCTCTCCCCACTTCTTTAATCACTGCTTGTCACCTGCCGATCTCCTGGACTTTTTTTTTTTTTCCTGTTTTTTTTTGGTGGGGTGGGGAGGAAGGTGAGGGGTGGGAGGAATCTGTGTAATTGTAATTGTCTGGAGGATATCTTCTCAGAGAAGAATATAATCACACCACCACCCTCATCTCGATTCCTTTAGAGGTAGGTGGTCACTGAAGGACAAGTGTTATGTTCACTAGAGTCTAAGTTCCGGGAGGACAGGGCCCATGTCTGTATGGATGCTGGCACTGCAGCGGGTGCTCACAGAATACTGGCTGAACAAAAGAATTTTATATCCAGTGAGCAGAAATGGGACTAGCATCTCCACGCCGGGGAAGAGGCCTTCTGCAGAGAATCAACCTCCTGGATTTCCCCGTCTTTGCGGAGCATTTCCAGAAGACATAATTTCTATTTCTTTGGTCCAGAAAACCACAAAGGGCCATCTGCTGGGTCAACCTGACTGGCGCTCGTCTGCTGAACTTCCAGGGGCCAAACGTTCCTGGTCCACAGTACCCTCCTAGTGGATAAAGATTCTGGGAAATGTTTGTCTAGCCTCATGAAACCAGGACGACGTCATAAAGGAAATTCGCTACTGCCCCGTGAGGACCCTTTCCCAAGCAGAAGTTTTGGGGCCCAAGTGACCTGTGTGGCCCTGGATGGAGGCCTTGGAGCCCATGAAACTGGGGAAGCAGGGGGCAGGAGGGCCCCACCATCCGTGTGTGTGTGTGTCTTCTTTCAAACATCCTCCCTAATCTTGACCATTTCCCCCCGCATCTCACTTCAGCTGCGGTTGCTCTCTGCCTGAACCTCTTTCGGCATTATTTTTGCATTGTTCTTCTCCCCAGGGAATATCCTGTTTTAGACTTCCCTCCCAATTGAATTTGTCTTTCTCCCTCTGAGCCAAATCTTATTTTTGTTATTTTTCCATCGATACCTTTAACCTGCTCTGAGGCCTCTGCATTACTTCTCTGCCCTTCTTGGCAATAGCAACACCTCCCGATTAAGGACCTTATGCAGATTTCATTAGTGAACTGTTCGCTCCACCTTTCAGATCATTATTAAAGGTGTTAAATAAGAGTGGGACAGACACCAGTTCCACACGCCTTCGCCGAGACCGCGCTCTGTCATTTATCTTCGGCTTGCGTGTGTGCACAGTTCCATTCTCAAAATGAGGTTCTTCTCCATCCTAGGTTGAATTTATTTTGTAAGGAAAGTTTCATAACATATTATGGCAAACATTTTACTAAAATCAAATCTCATAGCTATCCACAGTTCCCCTGCATATATTGTCCCAGCCGAAGGATGGTTTAGCTCGGCGGCCTGCTTGCTCTCATAAGATACATTGCCAGGGAAACCGTGGTCTTTGGGATGCTTGCTGAGTTTCAGCGAATCTCTCCATTCCTTGGTCAACCAGCCAAGACCATGCACTAAATATCTACTGGATTCTGGCTTCCACCATGCTGGGCTGAGATAACACGGAAGAAGTGAACCTTGTCGTCTAGAATCTTAGTCCACCTAAGCAAACAGAACATTCATAGCCATGTGTGCCGACCACACAGAGAGCCGTGGCCAGGTGTGGTGTTCATGAAAGCAGCATGCAGTTAGCCACAGGCTACATCGAAAAACACTCGGCAAGACTTCCCTGGTGCTCCAGTGGTTAACAATCTGCCTTCCATCATGTACACACTGCTATATTCAAAACAGATAACCAACAAGCACCTACTGCATAGCACAGGGAACTCTGCTCCATGTTATATACCAGCCTGGATGAGGGGGATCTGGAGGAGAAACAGTTCAGTTCAGTCGCTCAGTCATGTCCAACTTTTTGCGACCCCATGAACCGCATTACACCAGGCCTCCCTATTGGTCACCAGCTCCGAGTCCACCCAAACCCATGTCCATTGAGTCGGTGATGCCATCCAGCCATCTCATCCTCTGTCGTCCCCTTCTCCTCCTGCCCCCAACCCCTCCCAGCATCAGAGTCTTTTCAAATGAGGAGAATGGATACGCATATATGGAGAGCTGAGTCCCTTTGCTGTTCACCAGAAATTACCACAACATTGTTAATTGGCTGTACCCCAGTACAAAGTAAAAGTTTAAAAAGAAAGAATCCTTCTTCCAATGAAGGGGGTGCAATTTAGATCCCCTGGTCAGGGAACTAAGATCCCACATGCTGTGGGGTATAGTCAAAAAAAAAAAGAAAGAAAATCTAATAGTACTTGAGTGTAACATGTGTTTTAAAACCTTAATTTTTTATTTTGGGAAATTTAAACATGCATGAAATGCAGACCGACTATGATCTCCCAGGCTTTCATCATCCAGTTTCAATAGTTACAACATTTTACCATTCTTATGATATCTCCTCACCTCTCCTTTTCCTTTTTTGGCAGGGGAGGATCCTTTAAAGTAAAGCCCAGACATCATATCATTAGCATCAGTAATGACTTCGCAATGTACCTTTAACAGATACTAAAAAAATAACCACAACACCATTATCATATCAGACACCACTGAAGGTAATTCCTTATGACATATTACCTAATACCTGGTCTTTGCTCAGTGGGTCTCCCTGATTGTCTAAAAACCTGTCTTTTATACATTGGCTCATGTGGACCCCCACAAATTGTATCTGATGGACGTGCCTCTTCGTCTGTATCATATCCTTTTTAAAATGCCATTTAGCTGTGAAAGAAACTAAGTCGTTTATCTTGTAGAATTCCAAATGTAGTCCGTCTTAAAGGACATCTGTTATGTAAAATATGAACACAGAGAAAGATCACGAGGAGATCATCTAAGATGAACTAAAGATAAAATAAGGATGCCAACACATGTGAAACGAGGACCCTTCGAGTTGGACGGAAGCCCGGAGGTTGTTCACACTAACCCAGCCTCCACCCCATCCTTACCCTGGCCCTAAGTAGAGAAGCCTTGTCAGCAATGACCCTGCCAGATGTCCACCCTCTTCATCTGCAAAGGAACTCACTTTAGGATTCTTTTGTACAGCAAATGGTTCCTCTGTAGATAAAAAAATATATGTATATTATTCAGCTTAGCAACAATGGCAAAATATATTCATACAGTCTATAACAAACATCTATTAACCAAAGTGTGCTATGTCTGGGAAGGGCTCTGAAGGGAGGGCAAGAGGAAAAAGAGGAAAGGGAAGCACAGACAAAGGAGAACAGCGGAGCTTCCCTGGGGATCCAGTGGTTAAGAGTCCACCTTTCAGGCAGGTTCAATCCCTGGTCAGGGAACTGAGATCCCACGTGTCCTGGAGCAACTGAGCCCTCGCATTGCAATTCCTGAGCCCACTCGCTGCAACCAGAGGGCCCATGTGCCACAGAGAAAGATCCTGCCTGATGCAAGGAGGATTCTGAATACCACGAGAAGATCCTGAATGCCCGATGCAGCCAAGCAAATAAATAATTTAAAAAAGAGAGAGAGAGGGAGAGAAGTGGGCCAAAGGTATAAGGAGATTCCAGCCAGGCTTGGTAAGAGGAAAAAGAGGACAAAGGAGAACAGCGGGGCTTCCCTGGGGATCCAGTGGTTAAGAGTCCACCTTTCAGGCAGGTTCAATCCCTGGTCAGGGAACTGAGATCCCACGTGTCCTGGAGCAACTGAGCCCTCGCATTGCAATTCCTGAGCCCACTCGCTGCAACCAGAGGGCCCATGTGCCACAGAGAAAGATCCTGCCTGATGCAAGGAGGATTCTGAATACCACGAGAAGATCCTGAATGCCCGATGCAGCCAAGCAAATAAATAATTTAAAAAAGAGAGAGAGAGGGAGAGAAGTGGGCCAAAGGTATAAGGAGATTCCAGCCAGGCTTGGAGAAGCTTAGGAAGCCCAGAGTGGGTGGTGGCTACAAGCAAAAGATGGCTGGAAATGTGGCTCCGCCAGGTCTAAACTCCTCTGTGTCTAAGACTCACGGGTCGCTGGGGTGAGATAGAGGCGAGGCCGGAAGCATAATGGGACTGCTCCACCCCGCTGGGCAGGAGCCGCGCCTCCATGTGGAGCAAAACCTTCCACCTTTGGGTCCGAGTCTCCTCCCCAGACGCCTGAGTTGACAGCTCTCATCTTAAGGGTCGTTGAGCACATGAAGCCAAAGGACAGCGGCGTCCGGCGCTCAGCCAGGGCTCTGCGGGGAGAGCTGTGTCGTGTGCCTGGCAGGGCTCAGCTCAGTCTGTCCCATGGCAGACAGACAGACGACCTGTTCCCTCTGCCCAATGGCAGGTCGTCACCTGGGGAAACGCTATCACATTGATGGGTTCTAGTCACAGGTTGATGGAGGGTGGGGTTGGGTTGGGCATGAAACCAAGCGGGAAAAGGGAGCCGTTTGTTCTGAGTCCTGCGGGGAGGTGGCCCAGCGGCTGCACTGCTTGGCGAGCAGTCCCTCTGTCTTCTCTGAGATATCTCCACCACATTCGCATCATCTTGCATTGCGGGTCTCAGCTTTACCCAGAATGATTTTCCCAAAATACTAAGTAGGTTAGGGAATTCCTCCAGGGCCCTCCACGCTCTGCCCGGACATGCTGATGGAGCACTTGTTTACCCGGAGGGAACCAGGTGAGGAGAGAGGCGGGGCCCCCCCTTCCTGAGTCCCTCTCAGAATGTCTGCCACTTTCTTCCACCTGCAGCGCTGTAAGCTTCATTCGTTCAGCCTTAAGACGGGGGCAAGGGGCTCCCCTCATAGCTCAGTTGGTAAAGAATCCACTTGCAATGCAGGAGACCCCTGGTTTGATTCCTGCGTGGGGAAGAGCCTCTGGAGAAGGGATAGATTACCCACTCCACTATTCTTGGGCTTCCCTTCTGGCTCAGCTGGTAAAGAATCCACCTTCAGTGCAGGAGACTTGGGTGGGGAAGATCCCCTGGAGAAGGGAAAGGCTACCCACTCCAGTATTCTGGCCTGGAGAATTCCATGGACTGTATAGTCCATGGGGTCCTAAAGAGTTGGTCCATACAGTCCATGGGGTCCTAAAGAGTTGGACACGACTGAGTGACTTTCACTTTCACTTAAGTCAGGGAAGAGGGACCTCTGCCTTCCCCTCCCCGCTTTCCCTCCCCTCCCACTCCTCCACAAAGGGATCTAGAAGGAAAAGTTGAAAGCCTGTGTAAAGGATTTGCACCTATCACAAGACAACAGCAAAAGCGATACAAGATGATACTATTGGCATCATCTCAACATTGACCAGGGCTGAGAATGCTTAATTCCTCGCTGTTATCAAGACTTAACTCCCAGAAGTCTTCAGTCCCTGTTAATTTCAGCTTTCTGCGAAAACAAGGTCAGCGCAGCAGCTGTTGGTGTATGGGGGGGCCATGTTTCACTCCCCTCCTCCTTTATCAGCAGACTCTCCACCCCTCTGTTCTTCCCTTTCCCGTGGCTAGCCCCCAGCAGATGGTTTGGTTTCAGGAGAGACCACCAGAGACACAACAAAGCTTTTCCAAGTCCATTAGAAACCCATTATTTAGGATGACCGCCCTACTTCCTTCCCATTCTCTCTCCCCTGACCACCAAGATCCCATATCAGGAAACTCGGTGTTTGGTTTCCTGAGGGAAAAAAGCCTGTCTGCCTCCAGAAAATGACTCCACAGGCCATCTGATGTCAGAATGAAGGTCTTCCTGTTTGGATTCCTGGGAGCAAAATCACTGCTTGCAGCCTTGTGCTCCGGCGATCGGTCATGTCCAACTCTTTATGACCCTGTGGACTGTAGCCGACCAGGCTCCCCTGTCCGTGGGATTTTCCAGGTGAGAATACTGAAGTGGGTTGCCATTTCCTATGCCAAGGGATCTTCTCCACCCAGGCATCGAACCCAAGTCACTTGCACTCAGCACCATCTCAATTCCAGACTCACCTGGCCCCCGACAAGAATTCTCCAAGTCCTGGCAGGTGAAAGAACGCAGGAAGGGAAGCGATTTCTAAGTCCTTCAAAGCCAGTGATTCAGACACAACTCTCCCTCTATTGATTTCTAGCAATCGATAACTTTGTTTCAATAAGCTGTAGCCCACCAGGCTCCCCTGTCCGTGGGATTTTCCAGGTGAGAATACTGAAGTGGGTTGCCATTTCCTATGCCAAGGGATCTTTTCCACCCAGGCATCGAACCCAAGTCACTTGCACTCAGCACCATCTCAATTCCAGACTCACCTGGCCCCCGACAAGAATTCTCCAAGTCCTGGCAGGTGAAAGAACGCAGGAAGGGAAGCGATTTCTAAGTCCTTCAAAGCCAGTGATTCAGACACAACTCTCCCTCTATTGATTTCTAGCAATCGATAACT
Source organism: Aepyceros melampus (assembly GCA_006408695.1). Classification (NCBI taxonomy): domain Eukaryota; kingdom Metazoa; phylum Chordata; class Mammalia; order Artiodactyla; family Bovidae; genus Aepyceros; species Aepyceros melampus. The sequence goes on from SJXQ01002769.1 coordinate 460,121, forward strand.
TTGTTTCAATAAGCAAGTCTCAGAGTCTACCCTGCTCTCCACAAGTCCTCAAAATAAACCCAGTGCTTAGGGAAGAGTTTCCCCTCCCCCGCTTCTTATTCTCAAAGCTGACTTGAGTTTCTTCTTGAAAGGTAAGGATTCCCTCCACCCACTACCAGCGACCCCCCCCCCCACCGTTCCTGAAATAAAAAGTAAGAAGCAGCAACAGAGAGCTGATGTTTGTACAGTTAATAAAACAGTGACAGGCAATTCGGCCCACGGCCTTGCTGAAGATCTCTACACGCTCCTTCTCTCCAAGCAAGGCTCACGGAGTACTCATTCTAGTTTCTCCAATCACATCGTCATTGTTTTAATAATTCAGCCCTGGGGTGGGGTTGTCTCTGCTGGTGAGTGGCTTCAGGGCCTGGAGTTATCAAAATACTAATGTTACCAATTTATCATCCTGGCTGATGGAGTGTCAGAGGTTTCTAGGGAGTTGCGGCGGAGCGGGGGCTGTAATAACCTCCAGACCTTGGCTGAATGGAATCTCTGAGACCGGGAACACAGGCCAGCTTGTCCTGCGTCCCTGGCCTTCCTAGGACCCTAATGAGAAGACGTATTTAGACCATGGAATCAGTTAGACACACACAAACACACCCTTCCCCACCCAGCCAGAAACCAAAGGCAAAAGGCGGATGGATGGCGTAGCAAATCTGATGATTTGGATTTCTGAAATCTGACAAGGGACTCTGAGTGGAGTCTCCTTATGGATTATTTCACTGTCTGCCAACACGTGGGATGCGTGGCCCCGGTGGAAAGTAGAAGAGCTTCAGTAGAATCAAGCATGATGTTGAATAACGTCAAATCTCAGTGAGAATTACTCTCCTTCCAATTCTTTTTCAACCTCTGCCGTTGCTTAAAGGGAAACTTGTGACTCTGGTTCTCCTGCATCTTTCACGCCTCCCTGATACCTTCTAATCTCTCTCCTTAACAAGGAGATCTGTCCTCAGGCTCCCCCGCTTCCAATGCGAACAGTTCCTTCTGAAATTGACAGCATCCTTCGGTTTCTATTGTATTTATTTTTATAGTTACCTTGTGTTTGCAGCCAGTTGTACTGATTTTCCATTTACCATTGTGATATAAAGTTTCTTTTGAAAGCACTTATTATGAAGTTAAACATTAGATGATTCAAAATCTTTAAATTAGGGACTTCCAGTGGTTAAGACTCTGCACTTCCAATGCAGAAGGCTAGGGTTCGATCCCTGGTCAGGGAACTACATCCTACACACTGCTTGGCTTGGACAAAAAATACACTTAAATTTTTTTAATTAAGTAGTAAGCTGGCTAGTATGTGGGTTTAGCAATACAGACTCCAGGGACATGGGAGCTCTTGGAGTTTAGGGAATCTGGCTCTGTTTGAGTTGTCAAGGGAGATAAGACCCTGAAAACTGTCCCCAGAATGGTGATGGGAGAAGGAATGGGAGCCTGAAGAACACTGCTTCTCTCTTGCCCTCCTTTTTGACTCCTTTCCCTCCCTTTCCATCATAGATGGGGAGAGCTGTGCTGAACAGACCCTTCGTCCCATCTCCTTGGGGTCAAAAACTCCCTTTCCTTCAGGAAATGTAATGATTGGTCCATGGGTGGTCATGTGACCCAAGCCAAGCCAATAGAAGTCCTTCCCTGAAATTTTTCATACTTAAGCTAAGGGAGAAAGTCCTCTTTCTTCTACACTACCTTAGTAAGGAGTTGTGAGGCTGTAGCTGCCGCACAGCTGTTCTTTCTGAGAGAATGGAGCTTATCCACAGAGAAGAGTTGAGAAGGGAGATAGAAATAGAAATCCTTGAATCTGTTCAAGTCCCTGGATTAAGGGAACCCTTTCACCAATCTCTCTGTTTTTGTTGGCCGCTGACCTAAAGCAGTACATGCGTTTTGGCTTACGTTGGTTTACGATACGTTTCTCTCATTTGCCTCTAAGACTTTTGTTGCTGCTTAGTCGCTCAATCACGTCCAACTCTTTTGCAGCCTCATGGACCACAGGCCCTCTGACTTCTCTGTGCATGGAATTTCCCAGGCAAGTATATGGACTGGGTTGCCATTACCTACTCCAGGGGATCTTCCCGACCAGGGATTGAACCCATGTCTCCTGCCTTGGGAGGTGGATTCTTTACCACTGAGCCACCTGGGAAGCCCCACTCACAGTGCAAATCAGTGGTTTGAAGATATGCTTTGAGTGTGATTACTTCTAATCTTCCTAATTCCTGTTGGGGAGGGACATCCTCTAAAGAGAGCCCTAGCTAATAAGCACATGAAAAAGTGTTTGGCAATATTAGTCACCGGGCCAAGCTGCTTCAGTCGTATCTGACTCTGCTTCCCAACTGACCATAGCCTGCCAGGCTCCTCTGTCCATGGGATTCTCCAGGTAAGAACGCTGGAGTGGGCTACCATGCCCTCCTCCAGTGGATCAGCACCCTCCATATGGGCCAGCGCAAGCGTCTGGAGCTGCAGGGCACAGAGGGTGCTTGCTGCTGAGGTCGGTCTCAAGTCACTTGGCCCTTGCACTTCCCATGGCACTCCTGGAAAATCTCTGGGGACCAGAATGCTTGCCCTGGCTCTGAGTTTCAGGCCCACCAGTTGCATACACGTGAACTGATTTTTTTTTTTTTCCCTTTTTGAGCAGCAGGGGAGGAGGGATTGCACTGAATCTCAGTTTTACCCAGAAGTGCCCATCTTTTGTGGCATATAGGCTGAGGACACGGATTGGAGAGTCTGTCTAGGTCCCTTCTTGGTCCAGGATCTAAGATATTAGGATTCTTTGTGTTGTGGAGAAGAAGCCAATTCTGACTCCCTGTTGGAACCTTTCTTTGACTTGCTTCTTTTGTTATTATAATCATACAGAAGGACCTGCCTCAGAGAATTCTGCCCCTCTGCTGGACTGTTGAACTAAAACTAAAGTGCCTTTGTTCCAAACCCTGTGCACCTGTAGATGGAGGAAGGAGGAAATGAACACATCCCCGGCCTGAGGCTTGCCATTCTAGGAGATGTTTGCGAGGTTCAGTTCAGTTCAGTTCAATTCAGTCGCTCAGTCATGTCTGACTCTTTGCGACCCCATGAATCGCAGCATGCCAGGCCTCCCTGTCCATCACCAACTCCCAGAGTTCACTCAACTCATGTCCATCGAGTCGGTAATGGCATCCAGTCATCTCATCCTCTGTCGTCCCCTTCTCCTCCTGCCCCCAATCCCTCCCAGCATCAGAGTCTTTTCCAGTGAGTCAACTCTTCACATGAGGTGGCCAAAGTACTGGAGTTTCAGCTTTAGCATCGTCCTTCTAAAGAACACCCAGGGCTGATCTCCTTTAGAATGGACTGGTTGGATCCCTCTGCAGTCCAAGGGACTTTCAAGAGTCATCTCCAACACCACAGTTCAAAAGCATCAGTTCTTTAGTGCTCAGCTTTCTTCACAGTCCAACTCTCACATCCATACACGACCACAGGAAAAACCATAGCCTTGACTAGACAGACCTTTGTTGGCAAAGTAATGTCTCTGCTTTTCAATATGCTATCTAGGTTGGTCATAACTTTCCTTCCAAGGAGTAAGCGTCTTTTAGATTCTTGGCTGCAGTCACCATCTGCAGTGATTTTGGCAAGGTTAATGGCCTTTTTATTTTGCTTCCTCACCCCCACCTCGTCTCTGATCTATAAAAGAAACTGGCATCCAGACCCCAATAAATGGTTATCTTGAGGCGCCAGCCTGCTATCTTCTTGGTCAGCTGGCTCCCCGAAAAAGTTCTCTTCCTTGTTTCAACCCCTCATCTTTGGGTTCACTGGCCTGTCATGTGGCAAGCAGTGCGAGCTTGGACTCAGTAACATCTGCACAGAAGCAGCCTTCTCCAGGTCCACCCTGCTCTGGGAATGGGCTCCCCTTCCTCGGGGCTGGCACAGTGAGAGGGGAGTCATTTCTCCCACCCAGAATGCTCTGAACACTGGTCGCCACGGTGGACAAGGCTGTTCTAAGTTGGGCCAGACTGTGCTGTCCTGGCCTAAAGGATGGGCCTCCCTTTGGTCTCCCCGGCCCCTTCCCCATGGGCTCCTCAAAAAGAGACCTGGGGAGGCGAGGATTTTGTGGGGTTTGGCCTGGCGCACAGCGCTCCTGGAGGGGACCTCGAGTTTCCTTGTCATCCTATCATCCGTGGCTGGAAGTGTGTTCTCACTCCATCCTTGACGTCGCGTGCCCGCCACACATCAAGTCCCTTAAGCTTGGCCCCAAAGGCTCATTCTAGCCTTGGAAACTCTTCCCCATACACCCCATGCCCCAGTTCCCAGGCTGGCCTTCAGGCCTCTGCATTCTGCCAGTAATGCCAGCCTTGGCACAGCCCTCTGGTTAGCACCCCTCTCGGGTCAGAGGTTCCAAGCTTCTCACCACTCCTGGGGCCGAACCCGGGGCGTAGCTAATGGTCTCATGTAGACCTAAAACATGACAGACAGCTCTGTTCAACAGGCCAGCATCCTCCCCCCCCCCGCCAGTCATCTTAGTTCTGGTAGAGGCCACACCTACCACACCTGTTCTGACTCACCTGGAACAGCTCCAGGACACCTTCAGAAACAGGTCCCTGAGCTGGGCCGGGCCACGCCAGGGCAGCCAGTTCCAGCCTCTAAGACAGCTGACTCCCCGATTTGTTCCTGTTTGCACAGGCATTTGGCTAATTTCAGCCCAGAAATGTCATGTCTGGAGCTCCCCAAGCCCTTTTAGAGTATTCCAGCCTGCACTTAGTCTATCTCCCTTCCCTTGATAAATGGACTTCATCTCCTCCCCTTAGACTGGGATTGCGCTGATTTGTGTAAATCCTATGTTATAAAGTATTGATACTGCTTGGTGCTGGCGGGGGCCTTTCTTCAGCTTCCTGGCTCTGTTCCTTCCCTGGAGGATGAGTGACTGGGCGAATCATGGCCAGTCATGGCGAGGCACTGCCCTGAGCACCCTCCCTTCTTCTCCTGTTCAGCCCAGTCCCAAAGGTGTTCACTGAGCACAGGCTCTGTGCTCTGAGTTGCGTGTTACGAGGGGTCCGAAGGCGAACAAAAGGTGCACCACACCTTGGAGACGCTAGCGTCCTGGTGGGTGAGGCTGGGCTAGAAATGAGAAGCCCTACCTGGCCGACAGTGAGGAGCTCTGAGAAAGACACAGACAGGGTCATTCTTGAGTCCCAGCCTCAGGAGAGGTCAGAGAGGGCTTCCCTGGGCTCATGGCGTTTGACCCTGGGTAGCATCAGGGCACGAGGAGAGGAGAGGAGTGGCAGGAAATAGCGGGGGCAAAAGTGCAGGACAGGGCAGGGGAACTCAGCACTGTGTGCTTGAATAAAGCCTGTCACGTGACAGGAGGTTGAAGAGGTGGGTGAAAGCCATGGGATTTTCTTTTTATTTTCAAGCCAGTGGAGGGGGAGGAGAAGAGGCAGCGAGTGGAGACAAGAACATTCTGGGGTCATTCCAGGAAGAGAGAAGGAAACCAGCTCCTTTTCGTTGCTGCTGCCTTTGTTGTTTAGTTGCTAAGTTTTGCCACCCCGTGGACTGTAGCCCTCCAGGCTCCTCTACCCATGGGATTTCCAAGGCAAGAATACTGGAGTCCATTTCCCCTCCAGAGGATCTTCCCCACCCAGGGATCGAACCCTCGTCTCCTGCATTGGCAGGAGGATTCTTCAGCACCGAACCTGTAGGGAAGCCCCAAGCTTGTTCCTACTAAGCATTTACCCTGGGCCAGTGTCTTAGTTCCCTGTTGCTTCTGTAACAAATTATCCCACTCGTAGTGGCTTAAAGCAACAGAAATGTGTTATTTTACAGTTCTGAAGGTCAGAAGTCCAAAATCAGTGTCTGTGAACTAAAATCAAGGTGTGGACAAAGCTAGGTTCCTTCACTCCTGGCCTTTTCCAGCTTCTGGAGGTCCCCTGGCTTCCCTGCCCAACGGCCCTGCAGCACTCTGACCTCTGCTGCCCTCAGCGCATCTTCCCTGCCTCCGACCCTCCTGGTTACACTGGGCCCACTCAGACAACCCAGAATAATCTCCCCACCTCAAAACTCTGAATTTAATCATGCCTAGAAAGTCCCTTCTGTTGTGTAAAGAAATATGCCCATAGGATCCAGGGATTAAGACAAGGACATCTTTGGGGGGTGGGGCATCATCCAGCCAGTTGCCAGCAGGAATTTATAGTCTGCCTCACTTAGTTCCCACTCAGGCTCCCCAGGCAGCTATTCTAATTCTCATTGTACAGGTAGGGACTAGGGTCTTGAGCATCTAATAGCACTTGGAGGTTACAGTTAGTGAGAGGTTAATGTGGGATTTGAACTTGCCCTGTTTGACCCCATGGGGACTTCCCAGATGGTACAGTTGGTAAAGAATCCACCTGCCAATGCCGGAGGTGCAAGAGACGCAGGTTCAATCCCTGGGTCGGGAAGATCCCCTGGAGAAGGAAATAGCAACCCACTCTGGTAGTCTTCCCTGGAAAATGCCATGGACAGAGGAGCCTCATGGGTTACAGTCCATGGGGTCGCAAAGAGTCTGACACGGCTGAGTGCGCACATACACACTGTCTGAGCCCAAAGCCCACTCACTTTCTGTGCACGCCAGCACCTCTCATGGGATCAGAGAGGATTTGCTGTGGGCGTATCTTGAGAAGATGTCACCAGGAGCTCTGATGGGAGGTAAAGGAAACAGAAGTGAAATAAACTCCACACAAAAGGGATTGGGGGCGGGGAGATGAGAAGTACTGCAGAGGGACAGCCGAGGTTTGGCCCCTGTGTTCACTGCGGGGTGAGGGATCCAGAGCAACCGGACCAGAGTCTAAGCCTGGGGGCCTCGATGCTGGAGCATCCACAGGACCGACAGCAGGAGCAGGGAGAAGGCTGAGGATGGGGCTTGGGGGAGTTCTTGGTCGTATGGGGCCAGATGGAAGGGCCCAGAGGCAGATCAGGGCCGGAGGTGGAGCCCGGGCTGGAGACAGAGTTCTGATCACACAGATGCAAAACTCTGCTTGGGAAAGTTATGGGTAGAAGGGAATTTCCTTTATGAGGTCATCCTGGTTTCACGGAGGCCCTGAGATGGAGGCTGGGAATTGGGGATAGAACCGGGGGAGGACATGGAGCCAGGAAGTAGCGGAGAGGCAACTGAGGTGTCATGAGGAGGGGATGGGGGCCGGTGAAGCTAGCAGACAGGGAGACGCGGCGGCACCAGGCCAGGGGGCGGACCGTCAAGAGGGGAGACCATTCCCCCACTGATGGACGTTAGGCTGCTTGCAAGTCCTGGCTGCTGTGAATACTGCAATGAACATACACACAGCACATATGTAGAAGATAACCAACAAGAAGCTACTGTCTAGCTCGGGGCACTCTGTCTGTCTGGGGCTCTGTAATGAGTTACACGGGAATGAGGGTCTAGAAGAGAGGGAATGCGTGTGTATGTCTGACTGATTCACTTGGCTCTACAGCAAAAACTAACACAGCATTGTAAATCAACCATGCTGCTGCTAAGTCACTTCGGTCGTGTCCGACTCTGTGTGACCCCATAGATGGCAGCCCACCAGGCTCCCCCGTCCCTGAGATTCTCCAAGCAAGAACACTGGAGTGGGCTGCCATTTCCTTCTCCAATGTATGAAAGTGAAAAGTGAAAGTGAAGTCACTCAGTCGTGTCCAACTCTTGGCGACTCCGTGGACTGCAGCCCACCAGGCTCCTCCGTCCATGGGATTCTCCAGGGAGAGTGCTGGAGTGGGCGCCATCGCAATTAAAGACAGCGACAATAGAAAGGAATGATCAGCCACCACAAACACCAACCAAAACTCATGGGTTTGATAACCGGTTAAGTTACTAGTTGCAAATGTGTGGGGACCTTCCATCACCAGCTCTCAGGTGGTCTTGGGAAGGGCTGTGTTTGATGCTACCCGGGTCAGGGTCAGGCTGGAGACTGACCCAAACTTTGAAAGATACTTAAACTCAGAAATGAACCTTCTCGGTAGGGGATTGGGATGGGGCTGAATAAGTGGATTGCAGTAGCCTTAAAACAAGTCCTCAAGTCCTCTGACATCCTTGCTGTGAAAATCTAATTCCTTCACCCTTGGGCTGAGGGGAGACTCACGTTTCCAATGGGTAGAATGAGGCAGAAGGGATGTGACTTCAGAGGCTATCAGAAAACAGGCTGTCTCCCTCTGGCTCCATCTCTCTGTGTCTCTGTCTCTCTCTGCTCTGAACTGCCCAGTAAGAAATTGGATGACTCTGAGGTTGGACTGATGCTCCAATGCTCTGGCCACCTAATGCAAGGAGCTGACTCATTAGAACAGACCCTGATGCTGGGAAAGATTGAAAGTGAAAGGAGATGGGGGTAGCAGAGAATGACATGGCTAGATAGCATCATCTACTCAACAGACATGGATTTGAGCAAACTCTGGGAGATAGTGGAGGACAGAGGAGCCTGGCGTGCTGCCCATGGAGTCGCAAAGAGTCGGACACAACTTAGCAGCTGAACAACAAGAACAGTGCTGCCATGCCAAGGAGACCAATGGTGAGCACGCAGGGAGACAGACGTCCCCGGTGCCCTGTATGTTTGAGAGAGAGTGTGAGTGAGTGAGACTCTGGAAGCCTCCAGTTCCAGCCACAGTCTAATCACACGGCTGCCTGGGACCCTGAGCCAGAACTGCCCAGCTGAGCCCAGTCAGGCCCCACCATAAGAGGCCACAGTCTGGTTTTCATGCTGTGTAAGCCTCCAGGGTATGGAATATTTTGTTAGGCAGCATCGGGTAACATGGGTCAAGGATGCAGTCGGTAGTTTGGGATGGAAATTTGGCAGAGAAAGCAAATGTCTGTTGGCAGGAATTTTGTCCCAAGTAGCCCATGACTATGGCTGATTGGAGCTGGGATTGTGAAAAAGGGGATTTGTATCCCAGGCACTTGGATGTTCCCTACCTTTACTCTGCGCCTCCTCCCTCCCCACCACTAGGACCTCGCCCCCACCCTGCCCACCTACCACCAGTGACTCCAGGGCACCCAGCCTTTGTCATCTTCTTGAGTCAAGTCTCCTTCAGGGGCAAAATCTGCACTGAATCTGTGTTTTTCCTTTTTAGGGCTGTGAGTTAACCTCAACCTTAAACCTGATCTCTTCTTTTGAAAGGAAAGCTCTTACTTCAAGATAAAAGGACTGAAGAGACCATTAAGCAGAGAGGGGAGGAGTGTCAGAGGCGAAGGGTAGGGTCAGCACTGCCCTGGAGTCAGCTCCCCAAGGCTGATCACTTAATTTTTAGGGATTTGGCAAGCTGGTTGCTGAACAGAGTCATTCTTAAAAACTAAATCACAAAAGCTTGCCTTTAGATCAACAGCATCAAAAAGCAAAGGCAACTATTACTGGAAACCTCCCTCTGTAGCTCGTCACCATATTTTACTATTGCCTGTGCCCTTGAGTTTATTTATATCTTATTGTGTGTGTGTTGGAAATACTGCATCAGGCTGGCAACCCAGCATCTCTCCTTGACCCCACTGTCAGCGACAACAGGTCGGCAGCATGAAACCAGCCGCTGTGGGGGTATTTATACCATGGAAATTGGCCAACACGACAAATCAGAGCGTTGTTTTTCCTCCTTGAGAACAAGTTGTAAAACCACTTTGATTCTGGGGACACAATTTGGAGACTGTGTTGGACCAGACTGACTCCCCCCAGCCAGGGTTCTCGTAGAATTCCCTCTGGCGGCCATGATGCCACGGGACATAACAAGCAGACACGCATGTTCTCAGCCAGGCCTGCGGAGCCGGGTCCCCTCCTCTCGCTTTAGTTTGGTGTAATGACCTGTTCCTCTGGGCTCCTGTGAGCCGTCTTGGGCTGTGGGTTCAACCCCGCTCCCCACGGTCTGCAAATACAGATGCTCTGTGACCCTCACTGAGCCACACACACCGGGAGGTGGGGGACAGAAAAGAGGTGACGTCGAAAGATACCGCCCACCGAGGACTGGCTCTCCCAACCCCCTCTTTTAAACCTAACCCTCTTCATTTCCGGGGCCATTTCAATGCAACGAAACCCACACCCACTCTTTATTCAAAACGATATTATTGAAGTGAAGTTCACATAACATAAAATTAACCATTTCCGAGTGGCACTCCTCGTCATTAGTACATTCATGATGTTATGCACTGACCCCCCCATCTAGTTCCAAAACTTTTCTATCACCCCAAACCAGGAGCCCTCACCCGTTACGCAGTTACACCCTCGGACCCTGGCGACGAGAGATCTTGTTCTGTGTCTACGAATATGTCTTCTCTGGGCATCTTCTGAGAGTGGAATTGCACAATGTTTGTCCTCTGATGGCTGGTCTTTCTCACTTAGCGTTATGTTTTCAAGGTTGTAGTGTGTGATCAACACTTTGTTTCTTTTTACGGCTAATTAATAGTCCATTGTGGGCTTCCCTGGTGGCTCAGAGGTAAAGAATCTGAAGATTCCTTGGAGAAGGAAATGGCAAAGTTGGACATGACTGAGCGACTGAACAATAACCGCTTCTGGTTTCTGTGAATCGTGCTCCTGTGAACACATGTGTGTGTGCTTGCTGTTGCATCTGTTTCCAGTTCTTTTGGGTCTATACCTAGGAGTGGAATTGCTGGGTCCTACAGCAAGTCCATGTTAAGTTTTTAGGGAATCTCTGGGGCCCACGCCGATTCCCGCCTACTGATGTTGAGAGCAGAAAGTTACTTGACTGGCCACTTCAATCACCACACCCTCAGAGTCACACAGATCATACCGGTGTGAAACCCTGAGCTCCTCTTTAAATCTATCTACCATGTAAAGTGGGAATGATGTCAGGACCTACCTGTTAGGGAGGTAGGGAGTGTTCAACTTCATGAATGATCGTGGGTTTACACCGTAATGTCCACGACTGTGGCTGAAACATTGAATGACAGGGCTGGGAGAAGTTTGGAGACCATGTCGTCTGATGGGACAAAGGGCCCGGGGGTGTTCATCCTGCGTGTCAGCTCTGGTAGCGGTCTTATTTACCTCTTCTCCTGGTGGCCTCGACCCCGATGGGGCTCTGATCAGGAGGAGCCGGGGGGTGCGGTTGGTGAGAGTGCCTGCCACCCCTGCTGACTCCTGGAATCCGTTCAGGGGTGAGCTGGCCACCCACAACCACCCTCACCTTAGCCCCAGGGCCCAGCTCAGCCCAGGGAGCAGCACCAGGAGGTTTAGTTAAACTGGGGGGTGGCTGAATTCACTGACCCCCAGCACCTGAGGCCACAGGAAGAATCAGAGAGGGGTTTCCCCCTCTCTTGCCGGGTCACATGTCCACTGAAGGTTGACTCCCAACATGGTGTACAGAAGCCAGGGCTCTGAGTCCTTGGGGATGGAGTTTAGCCCCCCAGGCAGCGAGGAGGCTCCAATACTTTGGCCACCTGAATTTAGATGTGAAGGCCTGACTCACTGGAAAAGACCATGATGCTGGGAAAGACGGAAGGCAGAGGAGAAGGAGGTGACGGAGGATGAGACGGGTGGATGGCATCACCGACTCCACGCACTTGCGTTTGAGCAAACTCCGGGAGATAGTGGAGGACAGAGGAGCCTGGCAGGCTGCAGTCCATGGGGTCGCAAACTGTCAGACTCGACTTTGCGACTGAACAACAACAAAGCGAGGCCCTGGGCTGGTGAGGAGAACTCTGGGTCTCAGTTTCCCCCTCTGCAAAAGGAGAGCATAATATGACCAAGTCCATCGTGTGTGAAAGGTTCAATCCTCATGCATTCACATCAGTTCACAATTCACATAGCAGATGAGCACACCGCCCAGGCAGGGCAGGTGCCCATTCAGTGGCAGATTTAGTCGGTTAGTAATAGACCGTAAGATTACAGAGACCTCTTGACATGACAGAGCAAAGTGAGAGGGTCGGCCATGTTAACAGACCTTGAAAGGGAAAGTCACCTGTGCCGGGAGGCAGAGGCCTGGAACCTTCTAGCCATGTGACCTCTTTATTAAAAAAATATTTATTTAGCTGTGCTGGGTCTTAACTGTGGCATGCAAACTCTTAGTCACAGCGTGTGTGCTCTAGTTCCCTGACCAGGAATTGAACCTGGCCCCTCCTGCCCTGGAGTGCGGAATCTTAGCCCCTGGACCACCGGGGACGTCCCAGCTCCTTCATATCCTTTCCGCCATAGGTCTCTGTGTCCTTGTCTTGAAGTGGGAGGGAAGGGCCCTGAGGAGGCCTCCGAGGTCCCTTCCAGGGCTGGGCTGTGAAGACCCCAGGACGAGTCCTGCTGATGCTCTGGTGTCCCCAGACTCCCAGAGGCAGCTGGCCCACACTCAGTCCACCCTGCAGGCTGAGACTCGCCTCCCCCAGGCTCTCCTCCCCGCTGGAGACGATGCTCCTGCCCAGAGAAGGGTCCAAACAGCTCTCTGCCACTTGTTCGC
>SJXQ01002769.1:472970-489971 GCA_006408695.1 Aepyceros melampus
GCTGGGGGCCTGGGGGGCGGGGGGGGCCTGGGTAGGAGTGGGGCGCTGGGGGCCTGGGGACCCCAAGCCTCTGCCTGTTGCAAAGGAGGGCTAACTGCTGAGCTCTCTGTCTGAGGCTGCTGGCTGTTTGGTGGTTGCACTGTTGGGTCAAGTCCTCCGGGAGGTCTCTGGAGCCGGCTGAGCCTCTCCCCCCAGGAAAGACCCTGCAGCCCTTTCCTCCCTCTCAGAGGTCCCTGCAAACGTGTGTGGGTGGTCTCTCCACAGCACTGGGCCCGCCTTCTTTTCAAGGCCGAAGGGCCCCCAAATATCACTTGTGAATGTTCCCCCGTCTTGCTCCTGGGTTCCTTGTCTTTAGGTAGTGATGATGGTTTTCAGGTCTGCCTGTTGCTATGGAATTCAAACTCATGGCAACTTGGTACCATTTCATTACTCATCAGCCTTTGGTTCCTCTGACTTCCTTTACAATCAAATCAATAAAAATGTCACCTCACCCTCCTCTTTTTAGTATTTATATTTCAGATCGATGTGAGGCCCGAAGCCGTCGATTGCCCTCCAATGAGCTGCAAAAAGGTGCTGAAAACGGCTGGTTCTGAGATGGACCCGGGGAAGTTGCTGGTAAAATGAATCAAGTCTTTTTTTCCACACACAGCAACATTGGTTTTTTTTTTTTCATGAAAGTATAGTGGATCTGCAATGCTGTGTTAGTTTCTGGTGTGTGGCAAAGTGATCCAGTTATATATATATATTCTTTTTCAGATTCTTTTCAATTATAGCTTACTATAGGAAGTTGAATATAGTTCCCTGTGCTATCCAGTGGGACCTTGCTGATTATCTATTTTATATATAATAGTTTGTATCTGCTAATCCCTAGCTCCTAATTTATCCCTCTCCACCACCACCCCTCACCCTTTTTTTTCACAAAGCAGAAACAGACTTATAGACATAGAAAATAAACTTATGGTTACCCAAGGGGGAAAAAACGAGGCAAATTCGCTTATTTCTATGATCGTGATGTCTGCCCCGTTGCCTTCCCGTGGCGTTGGGGGCCCACACGTCCACACCTCGGAGCTCTGAGTCCTGCCAATTTGTGCCCGGTTGTCACCAGTGTGCACAGCAGGCTGGGAGGAAAGCTGGCCTTGAGGGGCAGCGCAGAGGTGGCTCCTGGGCGGGTGCCCAGTTCCTGGCACACAAAAGAAGCTGAGCTCGCCAGCTCCTAGCTTTTCTGGGATGAAGACCTGGTTTTGCTGGGGGCATGTAGTACTCCTGATGGCCAGTCAATACACAAGTTAGAAAGTCCACTGCCCTGGGCACACATTTCCGATAGCCCCTCCTCTGGCCATCAAGAAAGTGGGAAAGATGGTCATCGCCAACTTGGTACTGGCCCCAGGGCTGCTTCCGCAGCGGCCGGCACATCCGCTGGCCCCGGCCCCAGGCCTGGAACAGAAGTCGACTGTCTGCAGGCTGGACTTAGATGTCCACACAAGGACATCTCAACGGGGCCGTGAACACATAGCGCGGAGACCAGAGCCTCATCCTGCTTCCATCCTGGACGGCTTGGCAATGGGGATTAAAAAAGATGGCTGTCCAGGTACTTGAAGCAGAGAGAGAAGTGTCACAGCGCCATAGCCAAGGGGACAGAGTGGGGTCAGGGAAGAGAGTGAGGTTTTCTGTTTGCTTGCTTTTTGTTTGTTTTGGCCTCACAACACGCAGGATCTTAGTTTCTGGATCAGGCATCGAACCTGGGCATCCTGCAGTGGTAGTGTGGACTCCTAACCACCGGACTGCCAGGGAGATCCCTCATGTTTAATTATTATCATTTTTTTTTTTTTTTTTTTTTTTGCTCTGCTGGGTCTTTTTCACTGGCTTCGCGCTTTCTCTAGCTGCAGAGACAGGGCTACTCTCGAGCTGTGATGCGCGGGCTTCTTGCCGCGGCAGCTTCTCTTATTGCGGAACTCAGGCTCTAGGTGCTCAGGCTCCAGTGGTTGGGCGCGTGGGCTCAGCTGCCCCACAGCACGTGGAATCCTCCCGGACCAAGTATCCCCTGATTGGAGGCAGCTTCTTAACCACTGGACCACCAGGGAAGTCCAGATCTTTAGCCGTAGCCTGTGGGATCTGGTTCCCTGACCAGGGCTTGAACCTGCGCCCCCTGCATTGGAAGCAAGGAGTCTTAGCCACTGGACCACCAGGGAAGTTCTGGCTCTTTTTAATAGCTCATGATTTAGGAAGCAACAGACAATGGTTAAGAGCATAGACTTTGGAGTTGGACAGGCCCAAATTCCAGGCCTTGGTTCTCTACTTCTTCATTGTATGATTTCAGGCAAATGACTTAACATCTCTGAGCCATTGATTTCTCTATCTGTAAATGAGGGTAATATTAGTGCTTGACTGATAGGATGGTGGCAGGGGGTTGTTAAATGGGATAATACAGGCAGGGTCTGGCCATCCATTTGAGCCAGAGAAAGTGCTTGATCCTTTTTAGTTGGTACAAAATTTGGCCCTTGCCCTATGCCAGGCACTTTGAAGCATTTTTCTGTACATTAACTCACTGGATCCTCAATAATGGGGTAGCTAGCCAGGCATCGAATAGTTTCTAGAAAATTTCTTGCAAATCTGAGACCTTGACTGGTATCCATGCCAGGTTTAGAGACATTCCTCTCTTTTCTTGGGCTATTACAGTTTGTTTTTTTAAATTGAGAATTACATTTAACAGCAAATACAAAACACCATTCCAAGTTGAGAGAGGGGGATCACAGCAAAAGGGATAATGCATTATATACTGGCACTTATTTTTCTTTTTGAATTGAAGTATAGTTAACTGACTTACAATGTTGCATTAGTTTCCGGTATACAGCAAAGTGATTCTGTTGTACCTGTATATATTCTTTTTCCAATTCTTTTCCATTATAGGTTATTGCAAGATACTGAGTATGGTTTCCTGCATTATACTGATGGTCCTTATTAAAGACATTTCTCTTAGAGGGGATGGCGAGGGGCTTATGACTAGAAGGGCAGGGGCAGGTGGCCAGTGACTCCTTGCTGCGGGTCGCCCGAAGGAGACGAACCACGACACCTCACGTCTTCTTGCCTGGATGCTCACGCATGCTTTTTCTTCTCTCGCCTTTTTTTTCTTCCTGGAGGTGAAATTCACATAACACGAATCAACCATTTTAAAGTGAACCCTCCAGCAGCGTGCAGCACCTCACGATGTTGTGCGACCACCTCTCGTGTCTAGGCTCAGGGTGCCCTCATCACCCCCTGGTAAAACCCCGTTCCTGTGAGCTGCAGTTCCCAACTCCCCTCCCCTGGCTGCTGGCAACCATCACCTGCTTTGTGCCCGTGGATCTGCCCGTTCTGGACACGGCACATGAATGGGGTCAAGCAGCACGTGGCCTTTTACATCTGCGGCTCTTGGCACTTAGCATAAGCGTTTGGGGTTCTTCCCGTTGTACTGTGGGTCAGCACTTTATTCCTCTCCCTGGTAGAGACGACTACCTTTTGTTTACCCATTACCCGCTGACAGGCCCTTGAGTCACTCCCACCTTCCACCGGTTGTAAGCCGAGCCACTGGGAAAGTGAGCGTGCCACTCCCACGCCCTCACTCTGTGCAAGGCCTGTGATCCTCAAACCTGCTCACTGCTCTCTTCTTGACTTTGCACATGTCTGTCCACTGCCCATCCCCCACTTCCCTCTGTTGACTCCCACCCACA
Organism: Aepyceros melampus; assembly: GCA_006408695.1. Taxonomy (NCBI): domain Eukaryota; kingdom Metazoa; phylum Chordata; class Mammalia; order Artiodactyla; family Bovidae; genus Aepyceros; species Aepyceros melampus. Next base: position 476,678 of record SJXQ01002769.1, read on the forward strand.
CTTCAGAACTCAGCTTCACATCACTTCCTCCAGGAAGCCTCCCTGCTACATCTGGACTGGCTGGTGGTCTCCTATAAACACCGGACTATCTGCAGGCAAACCCTTCTGCACGTGGTTGTTATTTCTGGAGCAGCTGTCTTCCCTGATGGCAATGCAATGGTTCTGACCATCCCTGCATCCTCAGAGGCCATGAATGGCCTGGATGCAATAGACATATTTCTTCTTTTTTTTTTTTTTTTAAGATGTTTTTGGTGCAGATCATTTTTAAAGTCTTTATTGAATTTGTTACAATAGTGCTTCTCTTTTAGGTTTTGGTTTTTTGGCCACGAGGCCTGTGGGATCCTAGCTTCCCAACCAGGGATCCAACCCACACCCCTGCATGGAAGCATGGAGTCTTAACTGCTGGACCACCAGGGAAGTCCTCAGAGTGGATATTTCTAAAATGTTTGTTGAATGACTGCATGACCATCATTTCTGCAATGGCCAGGTCCCTGCGGCAGCTTCATGGATTTTCTGAGCTGGGAGCAGTTGCCAGATCGCAGTGGGGCTCCTTTGAGGGGAGGGGAACAGCTACCTTCAGTTAATATTCCCAGTGGCCCCATGGGAAACTTGTTAATTAAAAATGCAGGATGAAAATGGGAGCAAAGCTGCCATTAAAAATGATTAATTAGAGTTCTGCTCATTATTCTATTTGGAATGATGCTATTAATATTAATGACCCTTAAAAATACTTCATATACAAGCACTTCTCTTTATTTGTGCCCCTCTTATGGTGTGGTCTTGTCCCCTGCCCAGGCTCTCTAAAGCGTGGGTCCTTCCCCGAGATCGTCTCCTCTGGTGGGGGGGAGGGGTGGGCACCAGGACAGAGTTTCTGCCACTAGCTTATTCAGGGACGGTCACCATCATTCTATCCCCAGCCACCTGCGCCAGGCAACACAGTAAGAGCTGTGCCCTGCCCCCCGCACCAGCCGGGAAGCAGGGAATATGGGCCTTTGTACAGTTTTGTTTTGAAGTTAAACGCCACGGTGGCTTCTGGGGAAGGGAGGATGATGTCTGCCGCCAGGGACATCTTAGGGCGGAGTTTGCCCTAATCAGACGGCAACAGAGGGATAACACAGATAGAATGAAAGGGCCGCTTCAATAGGGAACTGGAAGCAAACCCATCTCTGGAGGGCAGCGTGCAATATCCCGTGCGGCCGCCTTCCCAGGAGCCTGTCAGCTCGTGGCAGCTCCCGCTGAGGGCCACTGGACCACAGCTTGAGAAGCCTCCAATTAAAAATGTTAACCCCCATGCCAGGGCTCCAACCAAGGGTCTTGTCACGGAGGCAGCAGCAGGTCTGCTCTTTGAGGAAGATTCAGGGGAGACCCTGCAAGAAATTGAAGGGGGGACGTGGCAAGAACTCGTCTTACTGGTCCTTTTGCCTGTCCCGGGGGTAACAAAGCCACTCCTGGCACAGCTGCCGCTTTCTGATACCCGTGGCATCTCGGCCACTCATCTGCCACTCAGGGAAGCCTGCTTCTGAGACCAAAGGCATGGCCGGACTCCATTGAGAACTCCCGAGCGTGGGGAAGCTGCCCACCTTGCCCACTGGTGCTTAGCAAGGACCCCGCATACAGGAGGCGCTCCATAAACACTTCCTGAATGATCAGGTAACATCATGACCGTGTTCCTTAGCTCTGATTCATTATGAGCAACTCCCAGTTGTCTCTGGAAATGACCAGGGCAGGGACAGAGACCATGTGAACATCATTATGTCTTGGGAGTGAGTTTCTGCAGCTTCCAGTTGGCAGAAACTGTATTAATGTCAGGAATTATCAGGCATGTTTCTTGCTCCGGGTCCAACACGCAATACTCACCTCCCTCGCCTCGTTCAATAGAACCGACATTTACTGGGTGCTGAGTACGCATCCAGGCTTGTTTCAAGGGTTTACTCAATCCTCACACACCCTGGGAGGCAAGCCTGACGGCAGCCTCACTCCACAGCTAGTCAAGCGCAAATTAATCAGTACGTCCCGAAGAACAGACCCAAACTTGCAGCCCCTGCTCGCCACACGCAGGCCTGTACACATGCACACGCACCCATACACACATGCGTGCGCACTCCAGCTTCATGGGCCTGTTTAGCAACTGGCTAGTACAAAAAGTTTATTACAAAGACTCGCCTATTACAAGAATCCCTCACTTTACCCAACAAGCACACTCTGTGTCCTTGACAAGGCTACTGAGGCTCGGAGAGGTTAAGTAACATCCTGAAGTCACACAGCTAGAAACGAGCAGATTATAGGATGCGGTGTTTGTTCAAAGGCAAACATATTTGCAACCTAGACCAGTTGGGATCTCCTTGGATTTGCTGTCACGTGACCTGCCCTTGCCCTTCCCTGGCAGCAAGCTGGTGCTCTCCCTACCCCCTTGTTCACCGCGCCAGACCGTACAGCTGGTGGTGACGGCTGGGGCACCACTCAGCACAACCTCTCACCTTGTCGTGTGGCTGCAGTCTCTCTAGACGATCAAGCCAGGCTCCCTCGGCTTCCTGGTTCTGTCTTCAGTCCTCTTTAATTAAACAGCAGCTCTCCCTGGAAAGCAATTGAATTATCCAATTACGCGCTCCTAACTTGATTGCTATCGTTCCCACAAGGGACTTGGAGACTCAGGTGTTGATGGGGCTCAACAGGACCCAGCACCCCTGAGCAGTGGTGATGGAGGTGACCCCCTCCCGCAGGTGTCTCAGCTGCCATTAAACTCTCCCGAGCGGCCACTTCTCCAATGCCAAATGGCTGCAAAGGACAGGGGGCTGGCACGGCTCCAGGGCCCCCCCCCCAGCACACAGGCTGGGCCCCTCAGACCTCTCTGTGGCCCCTACAATATTCAGCTCCTGGATCTGATTTGTTTGTGTATCTCATCTGGCAGCTTTCTAGCAGGCATCTCCTGTGTGCAGGCGCCCGGCCAGCAGCTGGGCACGGGAGACAGAACCTGCCGTCACCTGGCCACAGCTCCCGGGCATGGCCTTCACCCTGAGTGACCAGGACAGGCACTGCCCGGCCCACCCTGACTCCGCCAGGGCCCAGCTCAGACCTCCACCCAGAGGGGGATTCAAGAGGTTACTGTGAACATAAATGACAACCATTTCACAAAAAATTCTAATGCTGTGTGCGGATACAGTGATAACTCCATGACTAAATGAGTTTCTTATAGGTAGCAAGCACTAGGCTCTTTAAAATAAATGCGATTGTTGTTGATTTTTGCCTGTTTTTTTTTTTAGCGTACAGGATCTTAGTTCCCCGTGGTAAGTTGCTTCAGTTGTGTCCGACTCTGTGCGACCCTGTGGACTATAGCCCGCCAGGCTTCTCTGTCCGTAGGATCCTCCAGGCAAGAATGCTGGAATGGATTGCCATTCCCTTCTCTGGGGGATGTTCCCCACTCAGGGATTGAACTCTGGTCTCTTACGTTCTTACGTCTTACAATGGCAGGCGGGTTCTTTGCCACTAGCCCCAGGGATTGAACCCCTGCCCTCTGTGTGGAATCTTAAGCACTGGCCCACCAGGGAAGTCCCCCATGTTTTTTGCTTTTTAATTTGAAAATATTTCAAACCTAAGCAAGAATAGTCGGAGACGGCAAAGGCACCCCACTCCAGTACTCTTGCCTGGAGCCTGGTAGGCTGCAGTCCATGGGATCGCTAGGAGTCAAACACGACTGACCGACTTCACTTTCACTTTTCACTTTCATGCATTGGAGAAGGAAATGGCAACCCACTCCAGCATTCTTGCCTGGAGAATCCCAAGGACGGGGGAGCCTGGTGGGCTGCTATCTCTGGGGTCGCACAGAGTCGGACATGACTGAAGCGACTTAGCAGCAGCAGCAGCAGCAGCAAGCAAGAATAGTTAAGATTAATCCCTGTCTGCCCTTCGCCTAGTTTCACCAGTTGCTAGCTTTTGCCACGTGTGCTTTATGGCTCTCTTTGTCCCCCTTTCTGAGCACACATAATCCATTTTGTGTTGGTATTGCTGGTGCTTTCATGATTTTAGAGAAGGATGTGGACGACATGTCCCTTCACCCATAATTACATGCAGCTTGTGTCTCCTAAGAAGAGGGACATTTCCCTTTCTTTTTTTAAACATATTTTAAATTTCACGGAGGCAAAATTCACGAGACGTAAAATTAGCCATTTTAAAGTGAACAATTGGGTGGCATTTAGTACACTCACAGTGGCGTGCAACCACGACCTCTACCTAGTTCTAGAACATTCCCACCCTTCTGAGATAAAACTCCTTAACCTTTGCAGCTGTTCCCATCTCCCTCCCCCATCCCTGGCAACCACCCATCTTCCTTCTGAGGGACACTCTGTTTAACAGCCTCAGGACGGTGATCAGACTCAGGAATTTAATGCTGATAGGAGACTGCAAGCCTATACACAGCCCACGTGTGCCCTTTGCTAAGTTTCCCAATACTGTTCTTCTCAGCAATTTTGTTGTTCCCTCAATCAAGGACTAAGGCTGAGAGCCCACGTTGCGTCACATTCTTCCATCTAATCTTCAGGTCCCTTAAGATCAGTTCCTCGGCCTAGACATGTGTGTGTGTGTGTGTGTGTGTGTGTGCACAGATATACAGATGTGTGTGTCCTGTCACTTCAATTGTGTCCAACTCTTTGTGACCCTATGGACGGCAGCCTGCCTTTGCGACCCCATGGACAGTAGCCCATCAGGCTCCTCTGTCCATGAGATTCTCCAGGCAAGAGTAGTGGAGTGGGTTGCCAAGCCCTCCTCCAGAGGATCCTCCCTGACTCAGGGATTGAATCCAAGTCTCCTGCGTCTCCTGCATTGCAGGAGGATTCTTTGACCACTGAGCCACCTGGGAAGCCCATAATTTCCGTAAATCATATATAGGAAAAATGTTATGTTTACAGAAAAGTTGAAAAGCAAATACAGAGTTCTCTATACGCTCCACCTAGTCTCCCCAATGTTATCATCTCATATAAGAAATTAAGGTTTATCGAAACTAACATTGGTAAACCGCTAGACACTGAACTTCAGACTTTGTCTGAATTGCCCCTGGTTTTGCACTAACGTCCTTTTTTCTCTTCTATGATCTAGCTTTGCCCTGAGCCATAACTGCTTTCTGTCCTCAAGAGGATGGCTGATGTTAGTGGGTTCTTCATGTGCATATGGCATTTTATTTATTTAAAAAAAAATTTGGCCACACCATACAACCTATACCCTTGGCAGTGAAAGCGGGGAGTCCTGACCACTGGACCGCCAGGAGATTCCCACGTGCGCGTGTCATGTTAGACAACTCTGTGATGCGGGTGTGGCACGGCCACTCTGGAGAGGAGCGCAGACTGAGGCCAGAGGTGAAGTGACTTGTCCACGGTCCCTCAGTAAATGGAGAGGCAGGACTCGGACCCCATCAGCCTGGGCCTGCCGTGCTTTCCTCCTTCTGCATTATGAGCGACACACACATACACACGCTCTCCCTCACACACACACGCACATCACATCACACACACACGCACATCACACTCACACACATACACATGCTCTCCCTCACACACACGCACATCACACTCACACACACGCACATCACACTCACACACACGCACATCACACTCACACACATACACATGCTCTCCCTCACACACACACGCACATCACACTCACACACATACACATGCTCTCCCTCACACACACACGCACATCACACTCACACACACACATGCTCTCCCTCATACACACGCATATCACACTCACACACACACACACACTCTCCCTCACACACACACGCACATCACACTCAAACACACACATGCTCTCCCTCACACACACACGCACATCACACTCACTGTCCCTCACACACACACACACACACACACACACACACATCGCTTTATGACTGTATTTAGCAAGTGGCTAGTGTGAAATTTTTTCACAAAGCATCAAGTGTTAGAAGAACCCTCGCTTTCCCCAGCAGGGCTGCTCCTGGAAAGCTGACCATGCAAGTGGAAGAAAGTGAAGGTGCTCGGTCACGTCTGACTCTTCACGACCCCGTGGGCCGTAGCCCCCCAGGCTCCTCCGTCCCTGGGATTCTCCAGGCAAGAGCACTGGAGAGGGCTGCCAGTGCCTTCTTCAGGAGATCTTCCAGGCCCAGGGATGGAACCTGGGCCTCCCACACTGTAAGCAGATGCTTAACCGTCTGAGCCACCAGGGGAGTTCAGGAATTTCCTAGGAGTAGGTGTTCAGCTGTGGCTTGCTAAGTGTTCCACATGTGTTTCTCCACTGGATCAGGACAGAATCCTCGGTGGAAATGTGTTGTTATAACCATTTCATAGATGTGAAAATTGAGTCACAGACAAAGGAATGGACTCATTCCGAGTCAAATAGCAAGGTCTCTTAGCTGAGCCAGGATTCAAACTCAGTTCTTTTTGCCCCTGCTTCCCCATCCACAACCACTAGCCTCGACTCACTTTCAGATCTACAAGACCCTTGTTCCTCTGCATAGGAGCCCAGGGGCCCTCGGGGATGAAGGTGAAATGGCCACAGGCTCCGGGGTCTGGCCATTTGAGGATGCTCAGTCTCCTGCCGCAGGGGCTCCAGCGCCTCCTGAAGCCAGTTTGACTGATACAGGGCAGCCGGTTCACTTTGTCATCACACAAACATGCTAATCCTGGGGCTCCACTTCAATAACAGGTCCAGCTGGTTGGAGCTTTTCTTTCAGCGAAGTGCGAATGCTGTTGCCATGGAATGCAGCCTTATACCCAGGGAGCAGGAATTACCGGGAGGAGAAGCTGCTCTGGGTTGTTTTTCCCTTTCTCCAAATTTCATTTCCCTCTGTGTGTTTCACGGCCGATTTTCATCTCAGTCTGCCCAGAAAACTGGCACATGGATGACAGTTTGAGTCAAGACGTTCGACTTTCCCTTCTCCGTTCTCCATATGTTTACAAGCCACCCCTTCTGAGACGGGAGGGGGGACAAGATGGTTATTTGCCCCACCCTGTGTGAAAATAATATCCAAGCAGAGAGCGCAACTGGATTGGTCCAACACCCCAAACATCAGCTCCTCTTTTTCAACAGGATGGTGGTCCCCAGACTTCTGTGATGCCACCCCTAGCTCCTGCTGAAACTTGGTTTAAAGTCTCTTACCGGGGAGAACTGACTTGTGGTTGCCAAGGATGAGAGGCGTGGGGAGGGAAGGGTTGCGAGCTTGGGATTAGCAGGTGCAACCTAGCGTATATAGGATGGATAAACAACAATGTCCCACTGCACAGCACAGGGAACTATATTCAATACCCTGTGATGGACCACGATGGGAAAGAACATGTACATATGGGTGAGGGAATCACTTTGCTGTGCAGCAGAAATCAACACATTACAAATCAACCATATTTCAGTAAATATTTTTTCATAAAAATTTTTTAAAGTGCCTTATGAGAAAGATGCGGCTTCCCAGGTGTTGCCGTGTTAAAGAATCTGCCCGCCCACGCGGGAGATGCAGGAGCTGCGGGTTCAATCCCTGGGTCGGGAAGATCCCTGGAGTAGGAAACGGCGCCCACTCCAGTCTTCTTGCCTGGAAACGCCATGGCCAGAGGAGCCTGGCGGGCTACAGGCCATGGGGTCGCAAAGAGCTGGACACAGCTGAGCATGCACGCACCACGAGGAAAATGGGTTGAGGACCATGATCGGGTTTGGTCTGGTTCGGTGTGTACATGAGTGAGTGCTCCTCTCTAGCCGCGGAGTGCATGGTGGCCTTGGGGGGGCAGCGGTCCCGGGGGCCGCTTCCCGCTAGCTGGGTGATCTTGGACCAGTGACTTAATTACTTCGCATCTCAGTTTCCTCCTTTGTGAACAAGGAGGAGCAAACGGTCCCAGCATCAGCAGGGCAGTGGGGATCGGGATGATGGTTATCAAGCACAGAGCCTGGCACAAGCCAGCTGCCTGGTGATGGGAGCTGGGAATGGCATCACTTGTTCTTCCTGTTACCACTCTCTCCTCCCTCCTGTGACAAAGCAGGTGGGGGATGTGAGGGTGGAGAGGGAGGGGAAGGAGTAGAAGACTCAAATGAGTCATAAGAGGTCCCTGCCTTAAAGTTCTTCACAGCCTAGACGAGAACGTGAGCCATATGTCCAAATAGCTACGATGCAAGTCGGATCGTGACCACAATGCTCACAGCCTGTCTGCCGAGCACTCACAGTGTGTGTGTGTGCGCTCCGCTGCTCAGTGGTGTCCGACTCCCTTCGACACCATGGACTGTAGCCCACTAGGCTCCTCTGTCCACGGGGCTTCTCAGGCAAGGATACTGAATGGCTGTCATTTCCTCTTCTGGGGGATCTTCCCGACCCTGGGATTGAACCCATGTCTCCTGTGTCTCCTGTGCTGGCCGGCAGAGTCTTTACCACTGAGCTATCTGGGATAATACGGTGTTTCAGTTGCAGCTGATGAACCCTTGTGGTTGTGTTTAGTCGCAAAGTTGTGTCCGACTCTGTGACCCCATGGACCGTAGCCCGCCAAGCTCCTCCGTCTATGGGATTCTCCAGGCAAGAATACTGGAGAGAGTAGCCATTTCCTGCTCCGAGGATCTTCCTGACCCAGGAATCAAACCCGGGTCTCCTGCCTTGCAGGCATATTTTTAACCAACTGAGCTATGAGGGAAGACCTAGCAATGAATAATACACATAGATCTCTTCTCCTCCTGTCAAAACGTTGAGAAGACCTTTCAAAGTTGTGATTATCCAAGTCTACACGTATCAGCAAGAGCTGACACTTGAGGCCATTCTATTCAGGAGACAGAGAGAATGTGGGGGTGGGGGTAGAAAGATGAGCTGGGGGTGGGGGAGAGGAGAGGAGACAGAGGGAGAGGAAGCAGGTGCGTGCACTAGCAAAAACTAGAAGGAAATTTGATTTTAAATATTCCAGTTAGCAACTCTACTGATCCTGTTCATCTACTAACTACTCAGCTTTACCTTTTGCATGGGAGCCCTCCCACTTCTCACTTACTGCTCATCTACTCAAGCAGCACACAGGGAAGCCCCAAGAATACTGGACTGGATAGCCAGTCCCTTCTCCAGAGGATCTTCCTGACCCCAAGATCGAACCCAGGTCTCATGAGCAAACATTCACTGAGCACCTAGTATGTGCTAGGCACTGGGAAGTCTGTCAGCCCAGACAGGCAAAGCCTTCCCAAGTGGAGCTTGTCGACCCGTGGAGAGCATGGAGGAGGGGCTTCCGTTACCTGGAAAGAATCAAGAGAACTCCTGAGAGTGTAAACAGAAGCTCAAGTGGGAGCCGCAGGGTCCTGGGTCCTCCTCCATCATGCTTGCATATCACCCTCCCAACCTGTCTGAGTTTTATGAAGGTAGAACTAGGTCAGTCATGTTTCTCATCATTCCCCAGACAAGGCACATGGAACAGTCTCAGTGGGTACCTGCATGAACAGCCATCACTTCTTAGCACCTGCTGGGGGTCAGCCCTTGGCACTCAGCCATTTTCATGCTGCTTGGTTGCTATTATTCTTTTCAGAGATGAGGGGACTCAGAAAGGTGACATTTCTCATGGGGAAGCTAATGGATGGCAGAGTGGGGACTTGAACTCACACCCAAGTCTCATCTCTTTCAGACCTCTTTCCATCAGCACCTGCTGCCCTCTGGACAGCCCGAGGCAGGCAGAGGCTTCTTGGAGTCAAGAAGGCGGTTGGGAGTCAAGAATCTAACATCTTGTGATGCTGAAACTCAAGAGCCCCCTGACTCAGCAGGGTATTAATAACCCTGGCTGGTCCCTGGAGGACGACTCTGCCAGGGATGAAGACAGCAACGTTGTATCCACCCGCCCTGCCGCCCTGGGCAGCTCACACACCACCCCTACCCGTACTCACCTTGTCTCTGCCTTCTCCTGGCCAGAAGCTTCCTAGAGCCGATGGTGGTCCGCATCTCCAGCCCCCAGTACAGAGCTCGGCATGCAGCAGGCACTCATGAATGGACGGCTGGATGGGTAGATAAACTGATTCCCAAATTTCTTACAGTAGCACTCCTAGTTCCTTTCCCTACTTTATCATCTGTGTAATTGCATGTAGCATAAGTTCAATAAATGCAGTTTGCTTGGTTCTTTTTTTTTTTTTGCTTAGTTCATTTTAAAATTCACCCTCAGTTAGAAGTGTTCCCCAAGCATCTATTAATATTTGTGTCTGCTACAGTTCTGGGCTCTCTGCAGGCAGACAGAGGCTCATGCCCACACTCAAGGGATGGACAGAAAGAAAACGCGAGGTCCACCTGACCTGACCCCTCACAACTCCCTCTGCCAGACAGACATGACAAGTCCATCACCAGACAGCCATGACTAATCAATCATAGCAGTGTGTGTCCTGATGACCTGGGATTTCCTTCAACACAGCCCTCTGGGTGGTCTGTATTGCCCACTGAGATCGGCCCCTGTCTCTGCCCCCGCTACGCTTCCCCACCCTGGAGTCTATTTGAGCGAGAGCAGAAAGGGCAAGCAGGGGAAAGATCCCTCCTCTATGAGCAGAAGCCTCAATGTCCTCTGGTTATTAAATGCAGAGTGGTGAGTGGGCATGGCTGGGGAGAACCTCCCAGTGACAGGAGAGGATAGACTCTGAAAGGCCCCTTGACTCTGTGGGTGGGAGCTGCACTCCGAGACACCCATGGAATTGGAAGTCATCTTCCTGCACTGCCAACCCGAGGAGCTGGACCCTGAGGGCTGACACCCCTAGAGGATCCTGGGGGACAGAGGAGAACCACAGCAGCCCAGCTCTAGGCTCTGTGTGTATGTGGGGGATGCATAAGCAGCAGTGATAAGAACAGTCAACCATCAGTGGGCCAGTCCAAGCAGGTGCCAGGTGAGTGCAGGAGTGCAGGTAGCTGCTGGGTTGGCAGGGGGGTGGGGTGTCTAGAAGTTTCCAAGGAAGGGTCCTGGCTGGGCTGGGAAGTGGGGTGGCAGGAGTTCCCCCAGGCGTCAGGACAAATGACAAAGACGGTCCTCACACGGGCCAGCTGAAGAGCACAGTCCTGCATGGGGACACTTCGTGCTAAGAGGGTCTTTCTAGAAACCACCCTGTCACATCTGGCTAAGGAGTTCTCCTCTGTGCCCAAGACCCCACAGGCGGGGAGTAGTTGGTCTGCAGGTGCTGGCCCCTTTAGCTACACAAGGAGGCCTCCCCACCGTGTGCTGTAGAGGTGTTTCCAGAGCCGTCTCGGTCCCTTTACCCGCCACCGCCTCTGCCTCCCCTGTGACCAGGCTCCGGTCTCACCCGTACGCACGCGAGGTGTGTTCATGTCTGGCTTCTAACAAGCCCACTCCTGACATGCATCTCCCCTCCCCTTAGGGACTTGTCTCTCGATCGTTTGGGAAACATTTGTGGTGGGAGAGCTCAGACTTTTGCATCAGGAGGTGGAGGTTTGTGTGAAAAATGTTAGAGTTGGAAGGACCTTGGGGCAGCACCAGCTCAGCCCCCTCATTGGACGGTGAAGATCCTGAGGGCTGGAAAGGGAGGCCCTGGGCTCAGCCAGGGGCCCCAAAAGTTCACAGGGAACAGATTTGCAAAGAGAAGCTCCCCAGTTGGGGGTTGTGTGTGTGTGTTTTGGGAGGGGGTAGTCAAGGGCACTGGCTGTGGGGTCAGGGGGGTCTGGTTTGAATCCCAGTGAGACACTGGAGCCAGATGTTCCCCTCTTTGAGCCTCAGTTTCCCCATCTGGAAGGTGGAGGCAGATAAAAGTCCCTCCCCCAGAGCCTGGCACATGGTCTGGTATCAGTCCACAGAAATTTCCTTCAGAAACCCCAGCAGCATCCTGACCTTGGCCGGGAGCAGTGGCTGCACCACAGGGACCAACAGTGAGCCTGGGGGTCATGGAGGCGGGCTTGGAAGACAGGGGCTCGTGTCTCCAGCTTCATCGTGGACTGTGATTTAAGCTGGCCTCGAAGGATGAGCTCAGCTGGATCAGGGGCAGGGGGACATCACCCAGTTTGACTTGGAATTACACCCCCTTTGGTTTCTGGTGTCCCCCTAGCTTAGCTGTCTCATGAGTTCAAAGCCAAAACTGGCCTCTCCCGTTTGATTTTGGATTTGGATTCAGGAATTAGCAGGGGCAAGATGAAAGGAAATCAGATACGGAGCTTTTGTTTTTCCAGATTAAAAATAAATAAATGTGTAATTCAGGGCATCCTCCATGGGGTGGGACGCTAGAAGCCACGTCCTTCCAACCATCAGGTGACATAAAAAGCAAAGCACTGGGTCAGGTGACCAGTCGGCTTACCTTCCCAGCCCTGCACACCCTGCACTTACCAACCAATCATGGAAAAGGAGCGAGGTGGGACCAGGAGGCAGAGGAGCCGAGGAGGATCCCAAGGTGAAGACAAAGGCTCATGAGGGCCCCAAGGAGTTGAGGAGCCCTCCTGGGCATGGACATCCTAGAGGTCATGGTGACAGCATCAAGGTCAACAGAGGGCAGGGAGCAGGGCCAACGATAAGCCGTCTCCATCCATTAGACCAAGTGCCACTAAATGAGGAATCAAAGCTGGTTCCAAGATCAAGAGTCGCACTTGGTGAGTAGCTGCAGCTGGCTGGAGGGCCCCCACCCGATACCCTCCTTCAGGCAGAAAAGACTGACCAGGAGGTTTAAGAAAGAGATGCCGTCTCCCAGGGTCAGTTCCTGAAGCCCAGATGTGGCTGGTTAGGAGCAGCCCCTCTCGGCAGGACCCAGGCCAAGAGCCACGGTCGTAGGGCTCTCAGAATTCAGGGGTGGATGGTGGAGAACTTTGTATGCCATGGCGGCCTCCTTGCGGTGGACAATTTAATGAGACAGTTGTTGCCTGCAACACGGCTCGTGTGTGTGTGTGAGAGACCAGGAAGGAGAGAGTCAGAGGGAATGCCTTTCTGTTTATTTCTCTCTCTTGCTGAGGGTTGTACTTCAGAATTTCCAGAGGCCTTTGGTTACAGGGCCTCCTGCTCGCAGTCTGCCCACGCGGGCGATCTTCTGCCCCAGCCTTTGCCTGCTGGCACGTGGTGGGGACCAGAGGGCGGCCGAGATGCTCAGAAGGCCACTCCGTCACCCTCAGCTCGCCAGGAGCCATGGAGGGAGAGGGCAGGTGTTTCTGTAACTGGGTGAGTTTTTCTTGTGATCAGCACATGTCTGAGAGGAAGGCCCAGCACCTGCTGCACCCAGGTCACCTGTCCTGATCACCTGCCAGGTAAGAAAGAAAAACGCTTTCCTCTGCATGAAGAGTCAGGGGTCAGAGCAGGAGGAGGTCTCCAGGAGAACGGGGGTGGGATGGGGTGGGGGGCTGCTTCCTCCAGGTGACAGT
>SJXQ01002769.1:506075-563462 GCA_006408695.1 Aepyceros melampus
GCAGGTTCTGTGCTGCTGCTGCTGCTAAGTCGCTTCAGTCATGTCCGACTCTGTGCGACCCCAGAGACAGCAGCCCACCAGACTCCCCCGTCCCTGGGATTCTCTAGGCAAGAGGTTCTGTGTGTGTCTCATTAAATCATCTCTAGGAGGCTCCAAGGTGGTGACCATTCTAATCCCATTTTAGGGATTAGAAAGTGTTAGCTAAATCCCGCCAAGGTCACTCAGTCTCGAGGGCAGGCCGGGAACTTGTGCGCAGCCAGGCAGGGCCTGTACTTATGCTCCAGGTGGCCCAGCCTTCCTTCCCTCTCTGAGCTTCGGTGAAGTAGAGATGCTGCTGCTGAAGGCGTGTCTCAGTGCTGGGAAAGGACACAGCCCTGCTGAGCGAGTCCCAGCACACAGTAGGTGCTCACGGTGTGGTAGCGTCGTTTGCTTGTTATTGCGGCTTTTATGCCCTCTGCGGTGTCCGGGCCTTTGCTTCTTTGCCCCACCCCAGCCTTGAGGATGTCCTGCCCTGTATCCTGGGCTCAGGGGCGCAGGCGGTTGGGTTTGTGTTCAGGTAGCTGTTAATTCCTCTAGCCTTGGCCGGTGGTTTTAACCAGCCACCAGGGGGCGCCCTAGTGGTGCCCAGGCGGCCCTTAGCCCCACTTTAGCCTCAGGATTGCCCAGCGGGTCCCTGTTTCCTAGCATCCCTCCTGCGGTGAGCGCTGGGCCTGTCGCAACATCCACCCAGGTCAGAGCGTGAGCCCTGAAGTGTCCTGAGGGTGCGCCAGGGGCCGGGGGACTGCCCCTCGCAGGCTTCAGTGTGCCTGTCTCTTATACACATCTTCCCCCACCCAGGCGTGCCTGCCAGGCCTGGTATTTGGTGCCTGTATTCAGGTCTCCCCTGTGCTCAGCCTTTCCAGGCGCTGAGCTGCAGTGTTAACCCAATTTATTTCACACCAGTAGAAAAGTGAGGACGCGTTCCAGTTCCATGAGGAATCCACACGCAATGGCACAGCATACTTCTTGACATCCTGCAGAACACCTGTTCTTTCCACATATCAAAACTGGGAATACATGGAAAACTCATCTGGAACCAAGCCTCGGGATTTTGCTCTCGCCCTCTGCTGTTTTTCATACCTTTGAATTAAAGTAAAATTCCTTCACACGATGGCACCAAGATAGTGCAAATTTTGGAAGAAAACGACTGATAATCTGTTCCTATTTTCTCATTGAACAAGTGAAAAGTTCTTACCTTGGGATGATAGGCAACGTTTTCTGGTGAAGTGGGTGATAAGTGGATCCCTGCAGCCTCGGCACCTCCTAGCCCAGGCTCCCCCAGTTAGAGCCAGGAAAACGGGCCAAACAACCAGAAGATTCCTGGAAATCACTGGACCTCTCCTGGAAAGCCCACCACTTCGTAGTTAAACTGTTATGGATAGCTGCCACCAGGTGGCGCCACTCTGCGGTTGGGACCTGGAGAGATTTGCATTACTCCTGGAGATGTCTTGCCAGCTGCATGCACAGGTCCAACAGGAGGTAAATCAAAACCTTAAATAATGCCACCCCAGCATTTAATCCTGACTCTCAAAACCCCAAAGTCGGACATGACTGAGCACACACACACACACACATCTAGTTATAACAAGATTTTATTATCATAACTAAAAGAAGTCTCTGGCAGTCCAGATGATCTTTCAATAATGGTCACTTTTGTTAAAACCAGATAAGAATTTATATTAAAAATTTATTAAAGAATTCAAGCAGTCTACTTCATTTGACTACAGTTATAAGGAATGGAGGAGAGCAACCAAAAAACCCACAGTATCCAAAATCTTTTTTGTTTCCAAAGGAAGAAAAAAGCTAATTTTAGAAAATCTCATATATCTTGATTACAGGAACACTTCTCACGAAGCCAGTTAATTTCCTACAATTTAAATTGCGAATCCAAGTGTCCTTGCCAAGTTTTTCACATTGTCAGTGAGCAACAGGGCATCTGTGGCTAAGGCATCCTGTCTTTTGAGAGTTCGGAGCAACAACCACAGCACTGTTTCCATTCTGACACATCTGGACGCTAGCAAGGCTCAGGATCAGAACCTGCTAATATCTGGAGTACTAATTTCAGTCAGCAGCTGGGCTGACGCTTATTACATGGCTTCATCCTCCACTCCTTCAAAACGAATCTCATTAATGTGATAAAGTTCAGAATATGATGTAAATACGGACAAAAAATGTTGAAAGGTTTTTTCACAAACTGCTTAACTTCCCCTAGAAGTTTCTTCCCCTAAAAACTCTGGGTTTAGGGGAACAGGAAAATTGGGTGAAGGTGGTCAAGATATAAACTATTCATGTATAAGATAGATAAGTTTGGGGGATGTAATGTACAATGGGGTGACTATAGTTAACAATACTATATTGTGCTTGAAAGTTACTAAGAGAGTTGATCTTAAAGTTCTTATCACAGGGAGAAAAGTTTATAACTATATGAAGCCATGTATTTTACCGAAGTTTATGGTGGTAATCATTTCACAGTGTACCCCAAAATCATACTTTGTATACCATAAACTTATACAGTATTGCCTGTCAACAATACCTCAGTAAAACTGGAAAAAAAATGAAGAGTCCACTATATTCCACTGAACGGCCCTCTAAGTAAAGTTATGTATTCTCAGTCTGTGTATATTGCTTGGATTTTCATTTTTTCCTTCCTATGGCAACTCTGAATATATAGTGGATTTAAGAAAGCAAAGAATGTAGTGGATGGGCATGAATAAAGTAAGCAAGTGTTACTAATAATAGCCCTGCTAGCAACAACTTAATAAAAATTAAATTTAAATTATATGCAAATCCAATTCCTTTTGCTCATTTACCCTTAACTCCTTTTAATCAAATTGGACTGAATGGTAAATATTAATAATCCATGCAAATTTATGTAACAAGTTTTCTCAGTTTTGTCTTCTCCAGTGAAAAGTCTTGAATCAGAAGAAAGGGATTCTTCCTATTCTTCTGTCCCCTCTCACTCTTTTGGCTGGGAGAGATGCTGCATTTTTCATGCCAAACCAGGCATATTCCACTCTTGACTCAATTAATTATTTTTATTATCATCATAAAATATAACCATGAAACCCCTTTCCACCACTTCAAGTTTTTTGTTCCGGGAATAAAAGTAGAAAGTTTATGTGAGTTCCTTACTTACTCACGATTTAGATTTACTCTTTGGAAACACTTCCTAAACATTCTTGGTAGCCCACTAACTATAGATACCAGCCTCTTAACTGAAAGTCCTTTCAGACATAGAGAGTAATTAAATTATTCATAAGCAGGCTTTATCTAAGGAAATAAAAAAAAAGTACTACTTGGAGATTGTTTGAGGATATCAATATGAATGTAAATAACAAAGAAAAAAGTTTCTTAGTCATGTTACAAAAGTTTCCCATTGGGGCAGATTCAGCTTTGGAGTCAGTGCTCAGACAAGCCTCTCTGGAGTTTCCAGGGTTGTAGGTTGGTTGGCATAGGAGATGAATTGAAAGGAATGACAGAGAACTCCAGAGTCTGAAAAGAGGATTCAAATGAACGTATTTATAAAACAGAAATAGATCCACAGACATAGAAAACAAATATATAGCTATCAAAGGGGAAGGAGAGAGAGGGATTCGGAGATTAAATTAGAAGGATGGGATTGACATAAACACACTACAGTATATAAAATAAATAACCAACAAAGACCTACTGTAAAGTACATGGGACTGCACTCAATACTTTGTAATCTATAAGGGAAAGAATCTGAAAAAGAGTATACATAATAGCACACACACATACATATGTAACTGAACGAGCATGCTATACACCTGAAATATACCCAGTATTGTAAATCAACCCTGTGTGCATGCATGCTAAGTATCCAGCTCTTTGGGACCCCATGGACTGTAGCCCTCCAGGTCCTCTGTCCATGGGATTCTCCAGGTAGGAATACTGGAGTGGGCTGCATCGCCCTCCTCCAGGGGACCTTCCCAACCCAGGGAGCAAACCCGTGACTCTTACGCCTCCTGCACTGGCAGGCAGGTTCTGTGCCACTAGCGCCACCTGGCAAGCCCCAAATCAACCATACGTCAATATAAATAAATATGTACATACATACACACAGAATTCTACAAACAGTAAAAGTTTAATCTGTTATAGTCCTCCCAAAGGTAAAAGGTTTGGGGAAAAAAAAAAACAAAAACAGCGAAGAGTGCAGGGAGAGATCTGAGACTTCCCTGGGGAAAGATGAGAGGGAGACCCAAAGGCTGATAATCAACAGAGGTGGAGAAAAAGGTAATGTGATTCTGCAGGGAAATAGCATACATTACCTGTTGCAAGTTCTCCTGTCTTCTCCTCTACAAAACCATCATAAATTTGCGTTGCTCACTTATGCTTTATAGAGAATTCTTTTGAGGGAAAACTGGACAAGGACTGAACCCAGCTCCGAGGCTGCTGTGAGGTTGAAAGTAGCCGTCCACAGAAGACATCATTTATGAGGGGAGAAAGGATTTCTTTTTTTTTTTAAGATTTTTTTTGAATTTGTTACAATATTGGTTCTGTTTTATGCTTCAGGGTTTTGGCCTAGAGGCATCGCTTCTGACTCCTGTTTTGGTTTCCTGGCCCCAGGCCTGCCGGGTCACAGCTCCCCCAAGAGGGAGCAAACCTGCACCCTGCACTGGAAGGCTAAGTCTTAACCACTGGACCACCAGGATATGATTTTCAAGTTAGAGAACCATTTTCTTATCTAAGGCCCAGAATCTCTCATAATTTGTATAGACAGAACAAAATCTTGAATTTTCTAAGGAAAGCAAGCTTTATAGTATATGAAAGAGAATGCTTAGCGTGTCCTGCCTTGGGTTTGCCAGGAAGCAAGGACTTTCAAATATATAAATACAGTTCCGTAAGTGCCTGAAACCCACAGTGTTGTAACTTCTGTAAACAAGCTGGTTTGCTTTGGATTTCTGTCCCTTGCAATGAAAAATCTCCTGTTTTTGACCCAAAGGACACTTCTCGTTATTACCAGTAGGTAAGTCAGGACAAGGAGGGTCATAGGAACTAGAGAGGGTAGAGTTAAAAGGAAAGAATTTGGTCGCTGAGGCAATTTGCCATCCTATCTACTGGGGTCTGATCGATGTCAACCTCTAGTCTCAGTACCAGGTTTAATGCGAGAGGAAGAAATCTAGGGACTGCTCAATGAGAGAAATGTCCTCTTAAACTCCAGTCATGCCTTAAGTACTGAGGAGCTAGCCAGCTGTCGACTTGGATGTGGAGGGTCAGTTGGGGAGAAAGTTCTTTAGGGATGGGGTTAAGCTGGCTGAGGAGGAAAGATGTGAGTATTCCAGATAAAGGTGTACGCTGAATTGCTAAGGTTATTCACGGTCTAAACATCGGGTCTTACTACTGGCTAACATTGACCTTACTACCTTGGCTATACTTCAGCCAGTTTTTCCCACCTAACTGCACCTACTTCCCATTCATGATCCTGGCTGAAGCCACCACTCCATCCTTGACCCTGCTGGCACAATCATTCCTTCCCCATAACTCCCCTGGAGATTGCTGAATCTGGGCCCTGCTGGGCTGACCATGCTTCCCTCTCTGTGTTTGTGGTTGAAGGTGAAGACTCTTACCATTTTCCCCCTTCTCCTGCAGGCCAGTATGCAAGCCAACATTCACAAGTTTTATCCAGGCACTAAATTTGGTCTTCTGGAGATTTTTATCTCATCTTCTACTGTGAAAGTTATCTGTAAAGCCTGGTGGTGGTTGTTTAGTTATTAAGTCGTGTCTGACTCTCTAGCAACCCTGTGGACTGAAGCCTGCCAGGCTTCTCTGTCCATGGGATTTCCCAGGCAAGAATACTGGAGGGGGTTGCCATTTCCTTCTTCCTGACCCAGGGATCGGACCTGCATATCCTGCCACCTGGGAAGCCCTATGGAGGCTGGTGGTGGTGGTTTAGTCACTAAGCTGTTGTCTGACTCTGTCTGGCTCCTCTGTCCATGGGAGTCTCCAGGCGAGAACACTGGAGTGGGTTGCCATTTCCTTCTCCAGAGAAGCCTCCCAGCCCAGAAATCAAACCTGGGTCTCCTGCATTGCAGGCAGATTCTTTCCCAACTAGTGGGCGGTAAGAACTAAAGTTTGAGTACAGGAGAAAATATAAGGATGGAGAGAAGTCACAGCTTGGAAGAGAGTGGGAAAGTGGAATTAAAGATTCTAGTATGGATTTTCACTTTTTTCCCCATGAAAGGAAGACCTCTGCTTTCCTTTATTCTATCTGCCAAGATGAGTGAGAGAGTTCTAGTCATGACTCACCAGCGACTCAGGATGGTGAGCTGCCCTGATGGTCCTACTCCTCATCATCTGGCCCATCTAGGCTGAAGCAGAGAAGGCTGTTGATTTTAAAAATAAAACAGCACGTATTCCACCAGCAAAGTGTGTTTACTCGGGAAGAGTAGAGGAACTGCATTTGGGGATAGGCAAGCTATGGCAAAACCACAGGCAAAGAGGAAGGTTAGTTGCTATAGGAAAAGGGGGAAGTTGGGAGGAAATGCTTCAAACAAAGGCCATTGGAAGAAAATGAGAGTTCAGGGTGCTGACAGTTTCTCACTGGCTGGGGCTGCTGCTGATCAAGGAGCAAATTTTCCCTCCTCTTGTTGGAGATGCAGGTCTCTTTCCTACTTGTCCTCTCTGAATGGCAATGATGGGCAGTGCCTGGGAGCGCCCCTTTCGAGACTCCATCTTAAATGAGGTTTCCTTTCATTAGTTTTCACAGGGTCAACTGAACAGCAGAATGCTGTTAGTATTAAAACTTGTTTTGACTCCCCACATCTATTTTTTTCTGTAACTCCTTCCAATCTCTCCTGCACCTTAGGTTTCTAAAAAACAGCTGATGTCACAATCACCAAAATGAACTTTTGAAAAATCCAGTGGGAAATGTTGAGGCATTCACTCCTCTCTCTTGCTGGATACATCCTCTTCACTTGCCTTCCAGGCACCACACACTCTAATCCTCTCCTCCTTGCCCCAGGAAGTGCTCCCTTCCAGTTTTTTCCCTGACTCCTCCTCTTTCTCATTCTTTCAACACAGGGCTTAGTCTCTGGACTTTTTTTCTTCCACACTCACTATGTTGGTAATATTTCATCTAGTCTCGGGGCTCTAGGTACTTTCTGTATACGAATGCTTCTTTAGTTGGTATATCTGACCTGGACATCTCTCCTTAACTCCCAGCTCATATATACAACCACCTGCTAATAGAAATAGTCTCAACATCAGATTATTTTGTTCCCCTCTTCAAAACTATTCAGTGTCTTTCAGTGTCTCCCAGAGTAAAAGCTAGAAGCTTTTCAAAGGCCAAGAGGCCCTGCACAACCTGCTCCTCATACCTTTCTAGTCTCTTCTGTCCCTTCAGCCCACACCCTCCCAAGACTTTTGCTCTTGCTCTCCGTCTTCCTGGAAAACTCCGCTCCTGAGACCCACTTGCTCAACCACCTCACCTCCTCGGTGTCTTGGCTTGAATACCACGTTGTCGGTGGGTCATTTATCACCATCTGACATAGTCTATGTTTTACTTGCCTGTTCTGTCTCTCCACTTAATGTTCTGTCTCTCCAATTAATCTTGTGTTCCACCAAGCCATGGAATTTTGTTCTGTTGTCTTCTGGTCCCCACCTAGAACGAAGTCTGGCACAGAGTAGGTGCTAATGGAGACTGGCTGAATGAATGAATGACAAAAGTAAATTGCTATTTCTAGTGCATGACCTTCCTCCTTCCTCCAAAGAGAAAAATTCAATTAATAATGTTAGTCTGTGTAGGCAGTTTTCAAGACACATTTTCTCCCCACTCATTTGTTTTTTTTTTAATCATGGTTTTATCATATATGTTTAAAGACATTTAAGTATTTTTAAAAAATGAAATTGATAAGGAAAAAAATCTGATGAAAGCTGTTTCCAGGAGACTAAATATAAACAAAAATTTAAATATACAATGATTATAAAAGATTCAGAGGGGAAATCAAATTGGGGGGATATAAAATGAAAGCAAGTATTTAAAGAATTAAACAAGTATATACAGATAGGTTTTTAAACATTGAAGTCAGATGATAATTTTTTATTCCTATTGTTGATCTGCTATGAAATCTTTAGATTATGGATAAGATAGTAATTGGAGCCAAAATAGGCTTTGCTTAAATCAAGAAAAGCTCTACATCATCCGCATAATGCCAACTGGAGGAGCCCTGAGACTATTACATTCAACAGCCTCTGACCAACTTCAACACAGTGTGATAATACGTCTAAGACACCATTTGCCTACTAAGGCATTAATGATATCTACGCCAAGGCACTGAGCAAAGGAAAAGTTCAATGTTAAATGGGGATATTCCATTGACGTAGCTTATCACTTTAATCCCTAGGGACAAGAAATTTTCTTTGTTAAATTAAAACCAGGTTAGGGAATAGCTTACCTGAAATGAATTAAATTTGAGATTTTTTTCAAATATATTTTTGTAAAATATATCCTACAGCTTTTTTTTTCTTCCACAAAGGGAGTATTTAAGATTATCCTCAAGGAACTGGTTTTCAATAATATGAGCTTAATGCAAGGAATCCAGGAGACTGAGATGGTGGAAAGCAGGTTTAAATTTGATAATAATGAGGAGGAACACTGAGGGGAAGATGACAGATAAACCAAAAGATAAATCCGTAAATGTCTTTTACTGCCAAATCCATTGCATAATATTTGTATCTACCAACCCGAGGCTTCCAAGAGCTAAAAATACCCGAGGAATCCGTGCGGCAGTGCCCTTCTTCCCCTGCTCACCTCCTTTCTCTCAACCTTGGCCTGTGCTCCTGGCATCTTCTCCTATCTCACTGGAATCAACTTCCAAAAGCACTCTTAGTTAAACAGATACAAGCATGTTATGCATACACACTCCCTTCCTTCACACACACACGCGTACACGCACAGACACGCCTTATCCTATGCGTATACATTTTATACTACAATATAGGGTGCTTCTACAGCCAGCAGTACCAATAAACTGCTTTATAGACCTCAGGACCAACACTGGTGGATGCTAAAAAATGAAACACTATTTAAAACTTTTTGCAAAATTTTATGTATTTATTTATTTTTGGCTGTGCTGGATCTTCGTTGCTGTGCAGGCTTTTCTCTAGTTGCAGTGAGCAAGCTTCTTATGGTGCTGACTTCTCCTATTGCAGAGCAGGGGCTTTCGGGCATGCAGACTTAGTAGTGGTAGCACATGGCTCAACTGCTCCATGGCATATGGGATTGTCCTGGATCAGGGACAGAACCCATGTGTCCTGTGTTGGCATGCAGATTCTTTACCTCTAAGTCACCAGGGAAGCTGAAAAATGAAATATTAAATCCACATCTATTACCATTTTGTCATTTATACCTCAACAAAGCTGTGAAAAGTAAAATACTTAATTTCAGATAGAAAAATATAAATTTAATAGGATTGTTAATATATGTAATTCACTGATGTCAAATAATTGAAGAAATGTTATATGTGAAGATACAAAAATAAGTGACAGGCTATAATATGCTTGAGACTATTATTTGTTGAAGTTTTTTGGAGCTTCCCTGGTGGCTCAGATGGTAAAGAATCTGCCTGCAATGCAGGAGAGCCAGGTTCGATCACTGGGTCCTGAGGATCCCCTGGAGAAGGAAATGGCAACTCACTCCAGTGTTCTTGCCTGGAGAACTCCATGGACAGAGGCTATAGTCCATTGGGTCACAAAGAGTCAGACACGACTGAGCGACTAACACTTTCTAAATTTTCCTTATTATTCTAGTTAATGAGATTTCACTCCCCACCCCCGCCCCGCGCTTTTTCCTTTGAATGTATCCCTTGTCTCTTGGAGATTGTAGAAATGGATGTTTTATTCAATCTACAGTCCACGTGGTCACAAAGAGTTGGACACCACTGAGCAACAAAACAACACAACAAATGTATAAATATATTAGCAGGGCAAAAGCCGCTCAGCCGTGTCCAAGTCTGTGCAACCCTATGGACTACAGAGTCCGTGGAATTCTTCAGGCCAGAATACTGGAGTGGGTAGTCTTTCCCTTCTCCAAGAGATCTTCCCAACCCAGGGATCGAACCCTCCTGCATTGCAGGTTCTCTACCAACTGAGCTATCAGGGAACTTTTTTATCGAATAGCTTATGAGAGAAAGGAGAGAATCACAGCAGGGAAGTGTACGTAAGAATGTTTGTTTCTCTAAGGCAAAGGATAAGTTCTAACCTCCACACAATTTGAAGTTCCCTACATCCCTGGCACTGGGCTATAAGAACTGTATCCCAGTGAACATCTTCACCCTTCAAAGAAAATGCAGACAGATTATTTTCACATCTAGCGACCAGGCTCCTTTCTCATTTCAGTTTTTTTTAAAATTCTCTTTATTTTAATTGGCCAAATTAAAGAGTTAGAGGCTTCCCAGATGAAGCAGTGGTAAAGAATTCACCTTCTGATACAAGAAACACAAAGATGCAAGTTTAACCCTAGGCTCCTAAAGATCGCCTAGAGGAGGAAATGGAAACCCACTCCAGTATTGTTCCGGGAAAATTCCATGGACAAAGGAGCCTGGAAGGCTCAGTCCATAGGGTCGAAGAGTCAGACACAATGGAGCATACACACACACACATACACACACGCAAGCTAGAAAAGCAGTCATAAAAAGTTTCCCACAAAATCATCATTCATTCTTAATTTTTTCATGCATCAAGTCTCCTAAGTTCTAGCACTGTCTTTGATACATGAATTAGTTAATATATAGCCGAAGTGGACTGTGTTTGTTAATTTCTGTCACCTACATATCTTTTTCTTTTTTTTTAAAACTCTTTGTAAACTCCTTTGAGTCTTTCACACACAGTGGCCATTTTTGAAAGACATTTTCTAAAAAGAAAACTCCTTTTTAGAGGAAGCATAAATGAAATAGCCATCAAAATTCTCTGTGCCCCTGCGAAGGGTTGAATTCAGAGACTTAAGTACTTCATCCAGAAAGTGTCGCTATGATGTGGAGGAAATGAAATGAAAGTAATCTTTATATGAGAAAAAAAAAAATCTAGTCCCCTAGAAATCTTATAAATGCTTACTTGTTCAGTCTTTATGAGTCATGAGCCACGATTAGTGAAGTATTCCTCCTCAGTTTTCAGTAACCATGAAGGTAGTTTTTATAAAAGTAGTTTTTACTCTACCCGTAGTGATAGCTAGAAAAGATAAACTCCTACACGAAGTAGTGGTGGGGGCAGCGTGGGAAGAGGTTCCGATCTCTGTGGGAAGCTGTAGGTGGTTGGGGACGCCTCAGAGTCCAAAAGGGTACTCCTTCTCATCTACTTTAGCAGTTCCCAGCTACGTTCAATTGCTTGGCTGGTCTATTCTCTCTCTGAGTGTCCCTTGAATTGAACACAGACATTCACGAAACACCTAACAGCTCTCACTAAAGCACTTGCGTTTGTAATCAGCCTGCATCAGCAAGTGGAATAAATTATTAAGAGCTTATTCACACACATTTTATCATTCAAGCCATGTGTTCCTGTAAATTTCTTATTGAGTTGTTCCATTGAGAAATAAAGAAATAAAGATGCTGTGTCATTCAACATATTAAACTCAGCATTTCATCTGAAATTCTCCAAGGTCGTGGGTCATAGTGTTCATATTGTTGTTGTTGGTTTTTTGCCAAGGACATAATGTCTATCTTTTGCATTATTCTATTTAAGACTGTGGCTCAAATTTACCTTGGCAGAGAATGTGCTCTTCCACAGAAACACTTCTCGAACAGGAACTGGTATGCTGAATGTTAATTTTTACCTCTTAAAATGGGAAATTCTCCAAGGTCTTGGGTCAAAATTTAAAAGAACTAGTTTTTAAATCTTGATTTAAAATGTAAGTTAACTTTTATTCTATCAAAAACCAATCTCAACCTTGTGTTTTATGTAAATGTATTTATATGTGTAAATTTCTATGGCTTTACATGTATTCTGCTATTCTGCATATACAAACACACACACATAGAGAAAGAGAAAAGTAAATGAAATAAAAAAATAAAACAGAAGTCACATTAGAACATTACATTCTCACAACTTTTCTGTTATTTTTGCAATCCTACCACTCCCAGAAAAGATCACTGGTAGGCATGGAGAACCGAGGAGATGGAGATGACTGCATGTACCCACAGTTTCCCCAGAGCTTGGAATGATGGTGAGGCTATGCCCCTTGGTCGTAAGAAGCCGTCTTGCTCCTCATTAATACAGGACATTTCAACTGAATACACGCTTACTTCCTTGCTGGGTCACCACAACCTGAGGAGGTAAGGCGGTACTCCCTATTCATCCACAATTATGGCACAAATTTCTTGGGCTTAATTTCCAGAAATTAGCTCCAATTACCAGTCCAGTTATATCTGAGAGCCCTAGGGAATCGTGTCACATGCCCTCCACAATGAGAGCCTCGGGTTTTCGATTCCGACAGAGTTGAAATCAGTCACTCAGCAGCCGTGAAAGGCCCTCACAATCCTGTGGTCCTTTGAGATCAGTCCCGCAGCGAGCCTCTGCCGGTGCTCCCTTCTCGGCCTTGGAAGTGTGCGCGTCTCCCTAACTTTCAGTGCCAACGAGGAACAAGATGTGATTTTCACAAGAATCTCCTGAAGAGTTAAAGATAGACATGTAACTCCCAGCATGTTTTACAGCTGCCACTAGAGACCTCAGAGATGACCCTTTATAGCTCTAGGGAGCCTGCTCTTGAGGACAGTGTATCCCCTGAGTCACAGGAAGCTTCAAACATTGGGCACTCCAGGATCCAGGCCCTGATGAAGGGCAGTGCTCTCTCTGGCCCAGGCTGGTTGACAGAAGGTTTGCTGTGTTCTAATTACTTTTTATGCTCCATTTTCAATCTTCACAGCAACCATGTAATAATGGCAATAGTAATCACCACCATAACAATCCTCTTTACACCAGAGGAAGATCAGGTCAAAATAGATTAAAAGTCATCTTGCTCAACATCACAAAGCCAGGATTTGAAATCCAGAAGTGTCTGACTCCCTCACTTCAGGAATCTAGAGGCAACTGCAATTCTGGCAGTGTTCAGAGAGCTAACCTCAACATGATTTACTGAAATTTTGACAGATTATTGGGTACTGGGGATGGGGGGGCACTTGGCCATGAAAAGGGAGCCAGGAGCTGGGGAGAGGAACACCCAACACTTGGATGGGCTAGGAGGAAGCACTGACTCTGAAGTAGCACCTACTGTTTCAGCCCTCCACTCTTTGCGGTGTTAAAGTATGCACTCTGAATCCAGAGGAAAAGACCTTCCTCCAATCACACAACTAAGCACCATCTGCTTTACCCTGTGACAAAAATCACAACATATGCTAATATTCCACTCCCAATGTCATGAGTATCAGGGAAGAAAGAGAGAGAGATGACGGGGTTATTTCTACTCTCCTTGAGAAAGCTTCCTTCTTGTTCCAAAGAACAGAAAGATACTTACAGGTAAGCAACAAATAAGCCATGATCCATCTGCTGGCTTGGACTATGAAGGTGAAAATGTGCACATCAGACGTTACAGTGCTATCTTGCAGAGACTTGAAAAGTGATGTGGATGCTATAGAGCCAAAAGCCAGATCCTGGAGACCCAAAGACAAAGGCTGAGGATGTGGTGTGTGAACTCCGCAAGAGGACGTTCACCCCTGCAGAGAACAGAGGGCAGAGGTGAACAAGAAACAGTAGGTCTATGCCTGGTGGACAGTCAGGAGTCAAGCAATAAGATCAATGCAAAATATTCATCAGTGACAGCAAGAAAGCACACTCCCTCCTTCTCAAAAATATGAGTAGCAATTTGGAGTTACGCCCATTTGGCATAATTAAGCTCACTGGAGATGGTATTCTTTGTATTGTCATGTAGAGCATACAATCACTCTGAAAATATAGCCTTTTTAATGGTTCATTACTTCAGTTCTGCTCTCTCAAATTAATTGATGCAACAGCTTTCAAGTCACAGCACTGTTACCTTCAAGATTTTGCAAGCACTGAGTATCAACTATAGTAACAACAATTACTATAGAATTTGAGGAGTGTTTGCTCAAGTAAAAATCTGAGGTGAGAAAGTAGAATGCTTCATGAGATTTTATGGCAGAAATCTATCCTAACAACATAATATTTACTGCCTTCAAGTTGATTAAAATAGGAACAAAGTAGCACACGTCTTCCCCAGACAGGCTTTATAGTGATTACTATGCATTGGAGAAGGAAATGGCAACCCACTCCAGTGTTCTTGCCTGGAGAATCCCAGGGATGGAGGAGCCTGGTGGGCTGCCGTCTCTGGGGTCGCACAGAGTCGGACACGACTGAAGCGACTTAGCAGCAGCAGCAGCAGCAATGATATACAGATATTCCTGAACAACATATTTTAGCTCTCTAAGTATAACTAAACTTGACTACAAATCCCAATTCTCAGACTAACAGTCGAAGAGCATCTTTCAAACAGCCAGACAAAAATCTTGCCTAAAGAAAAGTGTCGATGTGCTAACACTAGAATCTACCCTACCTAAAATGACCTTCCCCTGGAAGTGAAGTTTTACTAAACTTTCCAGATGCTGACTCAATACAATTTAGTGCTTCTGTTCAACTAGCCACATGCATGATTTCAAGTCATGCTTTCATTGGTCAAGATTACTAAAAAAAAATGGCAAATGAATGAAATCATACTGAGAATTTCTCCAAGTCAGCGATAGACTGTGATTCTCATTTCATATATGTATATATATGCATTCTGTGCATGCATGCTCAGTCATGTCCAGCTCTTTGTAACCCACCAGGCTCCTCTATCCATGAGATTTCTGAGGCAAGAATATTGGAGTGGTTTGCCATTTCCTTCTCCAGGAGATCTTCCTGACCCAGGGATGGAACCAGCGTCTCTTCCATCTCCTGCATTGACAGGCAGACTCTTTACCACTGTGCCACCTGGGAATGCATATATATGTTATATATAATTGTTTACTTATTAGAAAATATATATACATATATAACACATATATATAATTCCTAAAAAGTACATATATATGATTTCTAATAAGTAAACATTTCATTGATCCCTTCCAAATATTTTCAACTCTATTTAATGGCTTCATTTATGTTTACCTTTATTCTTCATCATTTTTGGCCAACTTAGTTTTGCCATCTACTTGTAACCATCAAATGAAGAGTCAAAAAAAGAATTCAGTCCAGGATAAGACCTTTAAGCTCCAGCCTTCTGTTCCATGACTATGATGACCCAAAGAAGGGAATTGGATGATTACACTTGAGGCTTTGACCTTTTCCACCTTCTGCTCATGCCCAGCAAGCTTAAAGCCTCACCTCAGTCTCCCCCTGGGGCTTTCCTAACAGTGGGCAGGAACATTTGTTTAGCTCTGCACAACTTTCCACTCACAGATACAGATCCATTTTAGGAAGGAAAGAACCAAGTAAGAAAGTTTAGTGTCTCATCGCAATGAGGTTTGGATTACAATAGGTAAAGTCACTCAGTCGTGTCCGACTCTTTGCGACCCCGTAGACTGTAACCTACTAGGCTTCTCTGTCCACGGGATTCTCCAGGCAAGAATACTGGAGTGGACTGCCATTTCCTTCTCCAGAGGATCTTCCCAACCCAGGGATCAAACCCAGGTCTCCTTCATTGGAGGCAGACGCTTTAACCTCTGAGCCACCAGGGAAGGTTTGGATCACAATAGCTTTTCTTAATCCTGACCTGCATGGCTGATTCCAAAATGTGATAACGGACTCTGACCCAGTTCCCTATCTGAATACTTTGGCTTGTTTATCCCTTGGTTCTTGTTCCTGACTTTCTCCAGTAACTTAATATCCTGATTCGTTGTGATGACTGAGTTTTTTCCTGTACTAATTGGCAAGTAAGAACTCCCAGTCTACCACAGAAACCCCCAATCCCCATAGCTCACAGCACTCTAGTAGTACCAGTACTACATGGTAGTATTAATACTGTCAAGCAATGCTAGCAGCTAAAGGTGAATGTACGCTGAGATATTTCCATTAAAGTTCTGGCAACTACTATAACCACTCCTTTCTAATTTCCACTTGATTTGGAGATACTTACCCATTTGAAGACACTATGCATTTTTAGTTAAAAGTGAAGTTGCTCAGTCAAGTTTGACTCTTTGCGACCCCATGGACTATAGCCCACCAGGCTCCTCCATCCATGGAATTTTCCAGGTAAGAGTACTGGAGTGGGTTGCCATTTCCTTCTCCAGGGGATCTTCCCCACCTAGGGATTGAACGCAGGTCTCCGGAATTGCAGGCAGACACTTTACCATCTGAGCTGCCTTAAAAAGTTATCTTCTGTTTGGGAATTCTGTTTGCTCATAGCCTCACCTCACCCTTTTTTCCCCAATCAAGTTCCTAGTCTGGGTATGCTTTGAGGGGTGACCGTGGTCATACCTCCAGCAGAGAGTCTAGCCAGCCCCCAAGTGAAGATGTGAACAAGTTTCCCACTTCCAGGCTCCTTCTACATCTCATCTCCAAATGTGGACATGAGGTGGTTTTTTGGAAACATTTTAAAGAGTTTCTCTGTAAGAAAAGTCACCAGTGAGGAAGGAGCCCAGCTTTTCCAGGAAGCCTGGGCCGCAGCTGTCTCTGGGAGCAGGCAAGGACAGGAGGCAGGCTGCCGGGCCCTGGAGCACGGCTGAGCAGGCAGGGCAGGTCTGCAGTCACCCCCTCACTCATGAAGGGTGACTTTTTGAGAGACAGGAAATGAGAAGCGTGGGTGGGCAGGGCCTTCGACAGAATTTTGAGGAGTGGTTTCAGAATGAGGCAAGAGGGACTCCAGGTCGGCTTGAGGGACTAGAGAGCAAAGGATAGGGGACGGTTTGTGCTGTTTTGTTTATTTTTCTCAGAAGTGGGGCTGTGAGCTGTGAGTTGGATGCCCTTTCATGTTTCTCAAAGGACAAAAATAAAAATGGAATTAAAGTTTAACGTTAGTGTACATTCTTTAGGATCTCATAGGCCAGTCTATCACTTAGTTTTTGCTGTGAAGCAAATCACTCTAAAACTTAGTGATGGAATAAAATGGCTAATTGTTTAGCTCACATTGCTGTGCATTGTCCTGGGCTCAGACAGGCAATTTTTGTGTCAGTGGGACTCATGTATTTTGGCAGTCAGCCGCCAGTCGAGAAAGGCAGTCAGGCTTCGGGGGGCTGCTGGTCTTAATGAGGCATCTTGGATGCATGTGCCTCCTCTTATTGGGAAAGACTGAAAAGTTGCCTTTCTTCTCCCAACAGTAGGGCAGAGTCTATTTCTCTGGGCCCTGTGTCTGGACTGTGTACCTTGCTTTGCTGATTTAACAGGTAGGAAGCCAAGTTGTAGCATTTCTAAGCCTGTTTGCTCTTTTTTTGTAGAATCTTAATTACAAGTCACACAAGTCACAAAGGAGCCTGGTGGAAACCTGGCTCCTCTGCCCATGGGATTTTCCAGGCAAGAATGCTCGAGTGGGTTGCCATTTTCTCCTCCAGGGGTTATACCCAACCTGGGGATTGAACCCACATCTCCTGTGTCTGTGTCTCCTGCATTGGCAAGCAAACTCGTTACCACTGAGCCGCCTGGGAAGCCAATGAAACACTAACAACGAAATGTTACTGAAATCGGAATTGCAATAAGCAGATAAATGCATAGTTCAAGACTGGCTCCGTCAGATAGAGAATTAAATTTACGTGATATTGTGTTGCTTCAATAACTTAAGGAAAACTCAGTATTTCTCTTATGAAATTGTCGAGCTGTCATCACTTTTCACCCAACATCCATGAAGCTCTGTTTCCTGAGAAGTGACGTCTACCTATGGGGGTATGCTTCTTGATTTGATGATTGTAGACCTGTGGCTCTGTTTCACCAATCGATCCCAGATTCTTCATGGAGGTGGCTATTACCATGTGACTTGTAATCAAGCAAGCTTTGAATTATGGGCATAAGATATTTCACCATAAACCAGAGAAATTCAGAGTATGAATCTCTAAGAGCCTAAGGAGAAGACTGAGTCTTGTTAAACTTTTTATCAGTGACACAAGACAGTATGGAAGTCTCAGAGGCTCATGATCTCAGAGACATGAACACTGTGTAGAATGATCGCAACTCCCAAGAACAAGTGATTCAAAGTACAGTGACTAGAATTCTCATGGCTTCAACTTCCCATTCCAGTTGGAGGGGATTCAAGATAGAAAAAAACAGGGCACTGGCCCGAGATAGCTAAAGTGCACATCAAGGGAGAGATTTCAGTGAGCCTAGCCTCTTACGTCTTCCCACGCATGTCTGTGGGCTTAGTCGTTCAGGCTCCTCTCCCCATGGCATTTCCCAGGCAAGAATCCTGGAGGGGGTTGAAATTTTCTTCTCCAGGGGATCTTCTCAAACCAGGGATTGAACCAAGTTTTCCTGCATCGAGGATGGATTCTTTACCACTGAGCCATCAGGGAAGCCAACAGGGGGCTAGTTACTGAAAAGAATAAAGGAGATAATGTGTTGTTTCTCAGACTTTCAGTTCAGTTCAGTTGCTCAGTCGTGTCTGACTCTGCAACCCCATGGACTGCAGGACACCAGGCCTCCCTGTCCATCACCAACTCCCGGAGCTTGCTCACACTCATGTTCATTGAGTCGATGAGGATCCTGCATTCAGTCTTTCCCAGCAACAGAGTCTTTTCCAGTGAGTTGGTTCCTCGTATCAGGTGGCCAAAGTATTGGAGTTTCAGCTTCAGCATCAATCCTTCCAATGAATATTCAGGACTGATTTCCTTTAGGATGGACTGGTTGGATCTCCTTGCTGTCCAAGGGACTCTCAAGAGTCTTGTCCAACACCACAGTTTAAAAGCATCAATTCTTTGATGCTCAGCTTTCTTTATAGTTCAATTCTCACATCCATACATGACTACTGGAAAAACCATAGCTTTGCTGAGACAGACCTTTGTTGGCAAAGTAATGTCTCTGCTTTTTAATATGCTGTCTAGGTTGGTCATAGCTTTTCATCCAAGGAGCAATCATCTTTTAATTTCATGGCTGCAGTCACCATCTGCAGTGATTTTTGGAGCCCAAAAAAATAGTCTCTCACTTTTCCCATTGTTTCACCATCTATTTACCATGAAGTGATGGGACTGGATACCATGTTCTTTGTTTTCTGAATGTTGAGTTTTAAGCCAACTTTTTCACTCTCATCTTTCCTTTTCATCATCTCAGATTTTATCATTCATTAATAAGATTCCCTCTCATCCCTACCTGGATATCTTGTTAAAATTCAGATTTTCATTTAGTAAGTTTGGAATGGGGCCTGAGATTCTGCCTTTCTTACAAGCTTTTTGATGGTCCAAAGACCTCACATTAAATGTTTGTAAAGCATATGGGACATAACTGATGATCTGAAATTACTACTAGTCATTATCCCAATTATCCTCATCGAACTCATAAATGTAAACTGCTTCCATTTATATTTAACTATCATGCAACACAACAAAGATAAGTTATCAAATTATCCAAGATAATTTTTCTTATAAACTTGGCTTAATCTCAGCAATGGTCTCTGTCTCTATGTGTTTATTTTCATACTACATGGCTCACTATGCACAATTTTAAAAACCGGAGAGAATGACCATGAAAATATCTTTAACTTATAATTTTGTTAATATCTATGTCCATTTTAGTATATAAAGAAGAAAATATGATTTATTGAACTGCAAGAAGTTCAGTTCCTACTTTACCCAATCAAAAAATATTATTGTCAATAGTAATACTGGTTGATTTCATTCAATAACAAAATATTATGCTCAATAATGACACCAATTGTTACATGTACCAACAAGAAAAAAATTGGAGGAACGTGGCCTAAATTATCTAAAAATGAAGTTATATTTGGAAATCACAGCCTTGTATCAAGAGTTACTTCTCCATTTTTTTCTTTCTTTAATGTAGTTTTATTACTCTTAAACTTTACATAAGTCGTATGTTTGACATTTGTAATTTTTAAATTAAAGGAAAATTATTATTTTGGGCCCTTGTTTACTCATGACTTTCTCAAATTAGCATCTTTGTAAAATAGAGAAAATATCCTTCAAAGTGAAGTGCTTTCCTTTACAGCTAAACATTTTTACAGAACAATGAAGGACATGATAAGTTTTTCCCAAGGCCTAGTTACTCCTTGGCAGTAGATTATGCATTCGGGTATAAAGCTTTTTAATTGTGCCGGGAGCTCAATTCTCTGTCTTTAATACTTTGGTTTAAGAGCTGAAAGAATTAATATAATTCCGAGTGAAATCAAATCAGAGTAGACACATTGCACAACAATAGGAGGGTTAAAATTTTGTAATTTTTTTCCTCAACTATACAAGAGAATTGAAAAAGCATAAAACTAATCAAAATGGAAATGAATTGTTTACTATTTAGGGTGATATCAAATTATAGTATCTTTGACCTGAGATTTTCAGGCATCATCTGGTTCAATTTCATTTTTAGGTAAAGGAACTGAAATCTCCAGGGGTTAAATGAGTGCAGTTTGTAGTGAGGTTGTTAGGATGAATGCCACAGAATAATGCATTGGCTTAAATTAAACTTCTATAAACACATCTTAGCATTTCATTCTTTTGTGTACAAAATTATTTCCAATACAAGCTTCAAAATTATTTTGTGAGTTTCAAAGTGCTGAAGGTAAAGTCTTACATTTGTTTATAACCTTCTGAGTCCTATGGGATAAAACACTTATGACCTCTCCCAAACTTTAGCAAAGTAAATGACTTTTCCTTGAAATATCCATTTTAGGAACTGTTTCTACAAAAGTTCCTGTCTATTCCCAAGTGTGTGAGCCCCATGACGCTGTGGATTTGGAGTTAAGATCTGAAGATCACATGAGAACAATTGGCTTTAAGTGAGGGTCACCAAAGGTGGAAATCAGAACTTATGATCAGAGATTATTTTTCTGTTTTAGATTTTCAACTGAAAACATGAAACTGCTATAAGAAAAAATGTCTCTTCAATAGGATGTGTAGGCCTTCCAATACCCAACTCAGCTTTTGCACAGATGGAGAATGTATATTCACTGTTGGTCTTATAAAATTGTTCCAAAATGCCTGACTTCTAAGTGATTGCTCTTTGGGTGGTAATTCCTGTTAAGATAGGAATGATCAAAGCAAGTTTAATGTTGGAAACAGGTATGATTCCTGAATTTGGATGGGAAATTTTATTCATGAGTATCAAAAACAGAAGGGATACAGTCTTGTTGAGGGTAAAAGTCTAAGGGGTTGAGTGTCAAAGAGTTCCCTTGAGATGTCTCTGCACTGTCAACACCTGGGGCTGCTCTTTAAAGATCATCACGTCTTTAGGCCTGGTGTACAGCAATAAGGAGACTTAGGTTCCAAACAGCTGCATCTCTGATTTATCTAGATCCATGATTCATATCCATTCTTTCATTCTCTTTAGAAATGAGATTCTCTTCTCCCACCCAATTGTTTGCCTGATATATCTTCTTTTTGGCAGAATTTTTTTTTTTAAGTTGAATCTCAACCTTATGAAAAAGTAGATCTGTGATATTTCAATGATTTACATTATTTGCTGTTGAACTCCTTGCTGGAGTCTTTTTCTTTAAACAGCATGCAAACACACACACACATGCACATGGTAATGAGGAAGAACTCAGTGAAAATGTATGGAACTACTCATTTTCTTAAAATGATAGTTTTATTGAAAAAAAAAAAAAGAATGTACGAAAACCAAATTTTACCACTATACCAGGAGTATAACTGTTCCTAGAGCTTTATGGACAAGTATTCAATTTTACAAAGTGATGACAAAAATTGTTTGTTTTCTGTGTCAGTTTTTACCCAGGTGAAATTTTATCAAATTTCTAATCAGCTCTAATTTCAGCTCTAACCTTGGTTGTTACAGGAATTTGAGAGGAAAAAATACCATCTTGTATGAAGTAGAAAGCTGTGGGGAGAGAGCACATTAGCGAAGATGGCATGTTCAGGCTCTCTGCCCCCACGTTCTGTAAACAATTATGCAACGGCTGAGATCGCTTATAGCACGTGTGAGGAGCTGCTTTGGGTGATACGGATATATGAGCTCCACCCAAAAATGGCAGGAATTACTGCTGCCTCGTGGCTGCATCCCTTCGATCAGCCAGAGAGGAAAGAATATAGCGTGTTTACTGTTGCGGCTGGTGTCACCCAGGAGAGAATACTGCTGTGGCTGCTGTGCCAGTCAGGAGAGAGGTTGTGTTGTGTTAGGGTGTGCTGTGGCCGTTGCCAAGAGAGAACAAACGTGTCTGCAGTTCCTACAGCTCCTCTAGTCTCCTTCCAGCCTCTTAGCTCACGCCTGGCCTACCCTAGGTTCAGTGAACAGTGCGAAGAGTATAAGCAGTGAGACAATTGGCATCAGGAACAGAATCAACAGAGATACACAAGCCCATATTGTTTGCCTGATATATCTTCTTTTTGGCAGAATTTTTTTTTTAAGTTGAATCTCAACCTTATGAAAAAGTAGATCTGTGATATTTCAATGATTTACATTATTTGCTGTTGAACTCCTTGCTGGAGTCTTTTTCTTTAAACAGCATGCAAACACACACACACATGCACATGGTAATGAGGAAGAACTCAGTGAAAATGTATGGAACTACTCATTTTCTTAAAATGATAGTTTTATTGAAAAAAAAAAAAAGAATGTACGAAAACCAAATTTTACCACTATACCAGGAGTATAACTGTTCCTAGAGCTTTATGGACAAGTATTCAATTTTACAAAGTGATGACAAAAATTGTTTGTTTTCTGTGTCAGTTTTTACCCAGGTGAAATTTTATCAAATTTCTAATCAGCTCTAATTTCAGCTCTAACCTTGGTTGTTACAGGAATTTGAGAGGAAAAAATACCATCTTGTATGAAGTAGAAAGCTGTGGGGAGAGAGCACATTAGCGAAGATGGCATGTTCAGGCTCTCTGCCCCCACGTTCTGTAAACAATTATGCAACGGCTGAGATCGCTTATAGCACGTGATGAGGAGCTGCTTTGGGTGATACGGATATATGAGCTCCACCCAAAAATGGCAGGAATTACTGCTGCCTCGTGGCTGCATCCCTTCGATCAGCCAGAGAGGAAAGAATATAGCGTGTTTACTGTTGCGGCTGGTGTCACCCAGGAGAGAATACTGCTGTGGCTGCTGTGCCAGTCAGGAGAGAGGTTGTGTTGTGTTAGGGTGTGCTGTGGCCGTTGCCAAGAGAGAACAAACGTGTCTGCAGTTCCTACAGCTCCTCTAGTCTCCTTCCAGCCTCTTAGCTCACGCCTGGCCTACCCTAGGTTCAGTGAACAGTGCGAAGAGTATAAGCAGTGAGACAATTGGCATCAGGAACAGAATCAACAGAGATACACAAGCCCAAATTAATACTAGTGTCTATTCTTCATAAACTAGGCTAGGAGACAGTAAAGCAGAAGTCATATAATACTCCTGGTTTGACAGCCATCCAGCTGGGGCTCCTGGCACAACCATCCCCATCCTGTAAGTAATATCTCAGGTGACGTCCTGAAGTTGTAATGGAAATACACTCTCTGGCTTGAATCCCTCAGGGAAACAATGACCACAGTTTAGCAAGAGGCCATGGCCTCCCTCTTGAAGGACTCTGGAGGACTATCAGAAGTCTCCAACCTGCAGAAAGCTCTCACCCAACAGACAGAATCTAGTTTGAGCAACTCCCAAGGACACTGTATTTTAAAGGGACAAACATTGCTGGGTTGGTTTTACCACATTTCTTAAAAAACCTTATGACAATGAAGCCTTCAGAAGTGAATTTCTCAATGGTGGTACCTACATGAATTGTCTCCATTCAATCGCCAATCTTACGACTGAAAATGTGGGAAATTAAGAAGTTGAGAGGAAAAGGAACCTGAGTAAGTGGTAGAGAGGGAGAGAAGTCTGGAATCATGCCAAAGAGCAAGCATGTGGAAACGCTTTGTCTTCCTGAGGAGGCCTGTGGTCGGCTGCACAGGAGGCCCAGCTGAGGTCCATGGGAGCCTGATTATTGAGTGACACATTCAGCTCATCTTTAAAGATAGATTGGACGTGCCCTTTCTCAAACCTAAAGCTGGAAAACTTCCTTTCCTTACCCTCTTTAATACTCTTCATATTACTTCTGGACAAAGGATGAAATATTGAATATGACTTTTCTTTTCCCAAACTCAACTCTCAATGGCCTTGTCTTTCTTAACCAGGTCTCATTTTCTCCATTTCTCCCCTTTTCCCTGAGACACTTGTGCCCCCAAACCATGTGAAATTAATTTTGGATCAATCACTTTAGGTTCTAGTCTAGCTCATTTCCTTATTTTTCCCTGAAGGTAAACCTCTAAACAAAATGGTCTTTTGTGAACAGTAAAAATCATTTGGTCAGCGGATCGCCAGCTTTTGCTTGCAGTTGATGTTAACTGGCTTAGATGTGTACCCGAAGCAATACAGTGCTTTATGGACAGTAATATCTTTACTTCAGGACAGGATTCTACAGAAGGTCCAGCTTCCCTTTCACAGTCAGAGTGGTGGGAGGTCAAGATAAGAAGATCTGTCCTTGTGTTTTAGAGATTTTCCCTTCTCCAACATTTTCATGAAGTAAATGAAAATGATGTCTACTCCATCTTCCATTGACTAGAACCACCAACGCCATTGTCCATCTCATAGTTTTGTGGGGTTTTTTTTCAATTTTTAGAAAAATTTAGTTTCGGCACTCAGGCTCAGTTGCAGCTTATCTGATTAGTTGCCCGGAGGCATGTGGAATCTTCCTACATATGGAATCTTCGAACCCATGTCCCCTGCATTGGCAGGGAGATTCTTAAACACTAGACCACCAGGGAAGTCCTCTAGCCTATAGATTTAAATGGAAATAATCTTGCTTAATCTTCAATAAATTCTGAAAGAAACTTCTATGTTCTCTCCACATACTTTAATTTATAGGATCATCCCAACGTTGGTCCTGAGACTCATTCTGGGAACACTTCAAAGTTTTAATAGCATCAATTAATAGCAGCAATTGTGTGTGCATTTGTATAGCACTCTGTAGTTTTAAAAGAAATTTCAGAAAATGAAAATATCAGTTAGATCTAAGTCTATAAGAATAACTTGACTTTCCACCTTATTGCTGTCAGCTGATAAATGTCTCCTTGCTCTTTTGGTATTACACTAAAATGGCATACTCTTGTGAAATACTAAGTAATTATTTTTCTCACATGGAAAGAAACTGACTGGGTAAATATAATTTTGTGTTAATTTAAAAGACCTTTTAGAAGACATGTTATAAAGACTTTAGGAGATCTTAAAATAACAATATTGGTATTTTCATATCAAATATGTTTAGTAACTCAAAGACAGGTTGCATGCTTCTTAGTTTCTGTTTAGATTTTTTTAAGTTGATGGTATATGCAATCTATGTTGCATTATAGACTGTTTTCTTCTAAAAATTTTTGAAAATACAGGGGTAAAAGGCAAAAAAAATACAACAACACTCATGATCTTGCCACTCAAAATTGATATTTTTAACATTTTTGTCATTAAAAAAGTCAAAGTCCTCTCTGAAATTCATTGACTTTCTAAAGTGTGTTT
Organism: Aepyceros melampus; assembly: GCA_006408695.1. Lineage (NCBI taxonomy): Eukaryota > Metazoa > Chordata > Mammalia > Artiodactyla > Bovidae > Aepyceros > Aepyceros melampus. Next base: position 531,693 of record SJXQ01002769.1, read on the forward strand.
GTAGAAGTGGAATTATAAAAAGTGGGATCTTCTCATGATGTCAATCTGTTTTTCTGAAGTATAATGCCTGTTGTGATAAAAGCTGAAATATACCAACAGTCAAACTCCGACACAATCTGACTTCTCCAGTGTGTTGCCCACGTGCTATTGGCTATTACTTACTCTCACCATGACTACCAAATAAATTAATACATCAACATAATCAAATGATATAAATAACCACTAAGGATACCCGTTGGGTATTTTATCCACAATGATTTCATTTCTGAACTCATACAAATTTTGTATTACTTTGGAGAGGTTTTCCACTGCTAATAATTATATAAATTATTTTCTTGTATGATGAGAAAAAATATACATAATTCCTATCCTGTAATGCCAGTGAAGCAACACAGAGGCCATAAATACAATTTCCCCTCTAAGAAAACACTCAGCAACTCCTTTTTTTTTTTTTAAAGGGAGTAGGCTTATTTCTAAATTACTTTAAAGAAAGAGTATTTAAATGTTAACCTGGGTGCTAGCTCTCTCAGGGAAAGAAATAGGAAGATGAAACAGAGGAACATTCCTAGAAATGAGTGTGTGACCTATGTGGTCCTTACAGTAAATTATACTAATTCTTCATTGATGTTTATGTGTTGTGGCCCTATTAAGCTGATATAACTTTTCCATTAAGTGGGCAGGTGAATTTCCTGTAGTACCCCCAAGTGCCTGAAGAGGTATATTGTTTTCTTGTGTTTCCATTACAACATAGCGACTCAGAGGGAATCCTCTGTGGTATTTTCACATAGGTTGTGAATCTTTTATCTGTAGGTTGTGTTTGTATCTGAGAGGTGAATATTAATAGCCTCTTGGCAGCAGAGTGACTTTCTTAAAACAGGGGTTTCCCTGTGTATGGGTGGATTAACCTTTCAAAATATATGTTCTACTTAAACCACTTGGTTACTGTTTGATTCAAAGGCTGCCATAAAGACACCCTCTCCACGTCTCTATTAGACCTTGTAGTACACTTCCCTAGATCTGAGAGGAACTTTCAGTATAGAACAAGGTAAGTAACGTATCCTCCTGCCTGTACTTTCATTTCGCTTACTTATCAGAGTTTACTGTAACTTAATTTCTTTTTAAAATGCCTAGAGCTTTCATGTTAAAATGGTATGTATGACTGATTTTTGAGTTTGGTAATATTAGCAATTAAGATCTGGTTTTGTGTATTCCAGGAGAAATGAGATAGAATTTATAAAATGTAGTATTGTGTGATGTTCTCCTTCAAGTTTTTACAGCTTTCACCCATTAGTCCTTTGGTTGGTGCACGTCCAATAAGAGAAGCTTCTGAAATGACACATTTAACTAAGTGACGGTATCCTATTTACTATTTCTAACAAGTCCTTAAATAATAACTAAATTTAGGCACTCATGAATAGTTTTCCTACGTTTGTCCTCTTAGGTGATATTGCAGGGTTCAGCAATCTTGAGTATGCTGTAATCAGTGCAAGGATCCAGGCAGTGTGTGTCACTGTGGTAGACAGCCTTCATTATACATTTCATGTATGATTCATGTAGCTTCATGTTGATGGAAAGCACAAAAAATTCTAAATATAAAATTACTAGGTTGATTTATTTAGTCAAATTTTCCAAAGGAGAGTGGAAAACAGGCTTTCATAGGTATAATTTTAATGTCAGCAATCAGATTGACATTCCAGGAACATTCATTCTTAAAGCCAACAGTGAACAGATGTACTCAAGACGACTATGACAGAGTGATGATTTTTTCACTGATCTAGCAATATTAAGTGTCTGGTTTAGTCACAAAATTTTCTACTGTGAAATACTAAGGGACTTCATTCTTGGGAATCTCAGGCAATGCCCTGTTGCAGAAACCTGGAAAGACCTTTTTGAAATGGCAAAGCATTCAAGGACTTGCTGTCACAGCAGAAGGTCTGCACAGGTCTTAACGTTATGAGTGACAAGCAAGTATCTGTAAAATGGATCAGTGTTAACACAGGCTATTTTCAGAAATGTTCTCAAATTTTGGAATCTACTTTTTTTTTAATAAGAATTGTAATACATTTTTAAAATCCAGAAAATGAAGAGAAACAAATCCTCTCATTTTCTCCTTTCTTTTTCACTTTCTTGACATCTCTCTGACTCTTTCCTATCTTTTGGTCTCTGTCTTCTCTGCCTCCTTCTCAGCTGGTTTCCCTCACTCTTCACTAAGTTTACATTTTAATTAGTACATCATTGGCTTCCTGTATAATTTTTCCACTGAAATTTTTAGCCACTGAACAATTTCCCAATTTTAATGAATGGAAAAGAAACAGTATTTCTTAAACATAGGAAATTTAGTATTAGACTCAATTCCTCCTGCTAAAGGAACCCAAAGACAGACGTCAGAGGGACCTGAGGAACAATGAAGAGACAGGCACCATCCTAGATGCCTCATCAGTCAAGGTCCTGACTGACTCGACCACCTTCTTCCACTGGGGTTAAGCGTCTTTACCTACACAGTGAGGGGGTAGGGGGAGAAGGGGATGAAGACGCTTACTAAGTTCTTTGTCAACTGAATACTTCCTGCCAAGGATAAAGCCTGAGGCCTTATTTTAACTGTTAGCTTTAAAAAATTGCTTTTTAATGTTTTACTCTTAAGTGTTTTAGCTATCAATTTGTAAACATTGCTTCCTCATTAAGACTAGATACTGAAGAAATCTCAGAGGAAAACCTGTTAGTCACAGTTGTTCTGCCATCTGTTTGGAGTTGTGACAGTTTAGATATTTCAAATATTGTTTTCATGAAGGAAGAAAGATTTAAAATAAAAGAAAACATATTTTACACACATATGCCCTCAAGTCTTTAAGAAAGAGGACAGATTTTAAAAATGTCTTTCTACTGAAATAGCCCAGAGAATGAGTAAAAAATCAATTTTATTTGAAAACACTACCAACATAAAGCATTCCCAGGTTTTAAAATAAAACAACATATGAGTGGAAATTATTCTAGTGACTGCAAAGCACAGTTCCAACAAATGGATCCCTTAATTGATCTAAGAATGTAAAAAACCTTGGGTGACAGATAAAGAGTCACAGTGGGGCAGTTAGTCCACAGTTAGATTATTATGGTAAGTAATCGAAGTTAATTGTTCTATGCTTTTGCTAATCTGATCCACTAAATTCTGCAAGAAGAAACATATTAAGTAGAGTAATTCATAAAATACATTTGAAAGTAAATTACTTTTTCACAGTTTTAAAATATATCTTAAATTACAAAGATGGTGAAATGTTTTCTTTTGATGTGAATAAATATTGATAAATAGTCATGTCCAGATGACAGATTATATGCTTACAAGGTATATCAGTAGATTCTCAGTAGTTTGCCATATTCGCTTTTTTTCCCTTCAGTTTTAAGGAATACATTATCACTTTTTAACCAACTCTTGACTAGGAGAAAAGTGTTCAAAAATGTTCTGGGAAGAAAGCTTACTTTTTTTTTTAACTACAAAAGGCAAAACAACTGTCGTTATTAAAACATGCAAAAAACTGTTCAGTCTAAACTATAGGAAAATGTACTCCCCTTTTGAATTTTTCTTGTAGAGAAGAAGATAAAATATTGGAAGAGTATCAAAAAAATCAGATTTGATTTATAATTGAAAAATATGAGTAGGAAGATTCTTAACCTTAAGATGTTTCATGTAGACAAATTTAATCCTACTTAAATGTGTGTTAAAAATAACAGATTTCTAATTAGAGATTATTCTGTTGCATATTTAAAAACAAAAAAGAATATCAAAAAATAAACCCATAAATATTAACATTAGATAAGGCTATAACAGAGACTATATAATTAGTCTGAAAGGATCTTAAATTTCATAGTGAAAATGAAAGGATAGATTCTCTATTTGAAATCCTGTGTCCAGGGGTCAGGTTTCATCTCAACTTCTTATTAAATCAGAAAGTATTTATTAAAATCTCAGAACTGAGCTTAGTAATTATTACTTTTATTACACATGTGTTTTTGTTAACCAGTAATTTATTTTCATTGGAGTCAATTAGATAGCTTAGTTCTTTATATATACATTTGTTAATCTGGTGATAATTACCTGAATTTTAAAATTCCAAGGTAATTTATATGTAGTCACAGATATTTAGAATTCTTTGATGTTAATAATAATGATAATAACATGTTATTATTATTCTTTTGAAAGTATAGTCACTGATATGGCTTCTATTGCTAAAAATTTGGTGCATATTGCCATAAAACAATACATCTTTAATCTCCCACTTTCGTGATTATCAACAAAGCAATCAGCTTTCATAAATAATAATGTACATAAAACATTCATGTCCCATTACAATCACTTTCTCTGCCAGTTTTCTAATGAGTTTTGAATGTTAAAGCATATTTAAATTCTACAATATTTATTTAGAACTTACTATTCACCAGACAAGTCAGAGCAAATCTTGTAGTGGAGGCAAACTGGCAATACTTTCAAGAGTAACCTCTTGTGTAACCTTTATGTTTTTCCATTTGAAGATAGGAAGTATTACTGTTACTTCACAGATGAGGGTACTGGGGCTCAGAGAGTTTAATTTGCCAAGAGTCACGGTTTGTTGAGTGTTAGAGATAGACTGGAACTCACATCTTTTGACATTTACTTAATCTAATATTTTTTGTAATAGGCTCAGATGGTAAAGAATATACGTGTTAAGAAAGGTGAATTTATAAATTAGGGGGCCTCAATGAAGTTCTTCAACAGAAATCCAAAGTTTGAGAATAATTCCTTAGACAGAGTTGGATAAAGGCCCAGAGTAAGCGCATCTTTGTCCTGCTGTAGAATGAAGGGGCATTCTACGGACAGCACATTCCTCTCTATGGGTTAAGAATCGGCCATTGGTCACATTTCAGCAAGCCTTTAAGATTTATGTGTCACCAGTGATACGGCAATAGATGTCATTCTAGGCTGACCAACGTCACAGCACCTAAGTGCTGGCAAAGCTCTTAGCCATTGTGATCTCCTGGAGAGGCAATGGCACCCCACTCCAGTACTCTTGCCTGGAAAATCCCATGGGCGGAGGAGCCTGGTGGGCTGCAGTCCATGGGGTTGAGAAGAGTCGCATGGGACTGAGCGGCTTCACTTTCACTTTCACTTTCACTATTGTGATACCCAATCTTTTCAAATCTGAGGGATCAACTTATCCAGGGATGAGCGAGTTTCGTGACAGACTTGGTGTTGGGGCTCAGAGAGTTTAATTTGCCAAGAGTCACGGTTTGTTGAGTGTTAGAGATAGACTGGAACTCACATCTTTTGACATTTACTTAATCTAATATTTTTTGTAATAGGCTCAGATGGTAAAGAATATACGTGTTAAGAAAGGTGAATTTATAAATTAGGGGGCCTCAATGAAGTTCTTCAACAGAAATCCAAAGTTTGAGAATAATTCCTTAGACAGAGTTGGATAAAGGCCCAGAGTAAGCGCATCTTTGTCCTGCTGTAGAATGAAGGGGCATTCTACGGACAGCACATTCCTCTCTATGGGTTAAGAATCGGCCATTGGTCACATTTCAGCAAGCCTTTAAGATTTATGTGTCACCAGTGATACGGCAATAGATGTCATTCTAGGCTGACCAACGTCACAGCACCTAAGTGCTGGCAAAGCTCTTAGCCATTGTGATCTCCTGGAGAAGGCAATGGCACCCCACTCCAGTACTCTTGCCTGGAAAATCCCATGGGCGGAGGAGCCTGGTGGGCTGCAGTCCATGGGGTTGAGAAGAGTCGCATGGGACTGAGCGGCTTCACTTTCACTTTCACTTTCACTATTGTGATACCCAATCTTTTCAAATCTGAGGGATCAACTTATCCAGGGATGAGCGAGTTTCGTGACAGACTTGGTGATGGAATCTTGGTCTCTTGACTTCTGATTCAAGAACTTAGCCAATTTCAGTCCTCAAACGTTAGTTTTTCATATAGAAGTAGTGCAGGTGCCCTGAAGTGCTTGAACAATAGAGAATCTGTGGTTGTGAAGAATTTTACTTTACTACCATAAAGCAAAAAAGGCTTCTTAGAAGGAAATAGATGATAAAAGTCCCCTAATTTGGCACCTTTCTCAGAAATATGAAGTGGAAAAAAAAAAAAAAAAACATGGCCCTTCTAAGGTTTTTTTTTTTTTTGGTTTAGCCAAACAATGGGTACCCCAAAATCTCTTTCTTATTTTTAATTTCCCTCATCATTACTGTAAATGAGAGTAATGTGTAATTTTCCTCTCTTCAAATTTCTTCCACATCTACAATCAAAGGGCCTTAAATACTCATTTATTTATAGGAATCTTTCTTACCAGAGAAAGTAAATGAATGAAAATCTAGAACAAATACTTATTTTTTTGAATGACATTACTGTATTCTTTAAAAGCCTTGAGCATATGTCTTATTTATTTATAATTTATAGAAATTTTGTGAAATATTTCAGTGAAATCTTAGCTGTTTGCTTATAAATTTAGGTTGTTCTTTTAAACACCTGGTATGCTTTATAGTCCCTTTTCCAGGCTAAGGGAATTCCTTTTTCAATATAAAATGGTTTTAATAGGGAGCTCTGGGGGTAACACTTCTTGAACAGAAAAAGGTTTCAAGAGTGATTTAGACTAAACTAAGGTTGTGCTGTTGCCTGGAGAATCCCTTGGACAGAGGAGCCTGGTAGGCTACAGTCCATGGGGTCATAGAGTCAGACATGACTGAGTGACTGACACACACACACACGCAGGTATTATTAGGAAATCTTATTCAATATTTTGTATAAAACTGTTACAGTTCCATGTACAACTAATTGCTGGCATAATTAACATTCTTCAATTCCTTCCATAGTGTGGTGCATTTAGCATATTACAGGCACTGTACCAGACACTGGGAATTCAAGGTATGCAAAACACATGAAAAAATACAGAATTTACAGTCTAGTGGAGAAGAATGGCCTTAAACAGATACTCGCTCACACACCAAAATAGTGAAATTACAATTATGATAAATGCTCCAAAGGAGAGATGTATACAGCTGTAAGAATCATGCTAAAGGAATCTGTGCAATAGAAGTTAGGAAAGATTTACTTTGAGGGGAAGAACCATCTAAAAGGAAGCAACAGCAGCTTCAAAGTTTACAGCAGAAGGGAGAACGGCACCTTCAAGGAACTGACAGAAAGTCTAGTGGGTGATAAGAAAACTGGTTGGAAGGTGCTTCTGGGTCAATAGGGGAGAGGGGAGCATTTTCATTTATCATGACTGGGTGCCAGTGATGTCAAGCATCTTGCAAAACTGGGAGATTTGCCCCACAGGAAAGAACCATCTCTTCCTACATCCAATACTGACCAGTCTGAGACAAGCAGAGCCTTTTAAAGATGATAAGACTTTGGTCACTGTAATGGAAAGCAATGAAGATGGTTTATTTTAGGGGTGGAGAGAAGGGAGATGACAAGCTCAAATATGTATTTTGGAAAGATCACTGTCTACAGTTTAGAGAGCAGACTGAAGGGAACCAAAACTGGGATGAAGCAAACTCATTAGGATGCAACTTTAGTGGTCTAGGTGAAATATCATCAGTGGTTTGCAAGCATTTGGTAAGAAGCTATAAAATACTTGAAATAATTTCTTACCAGCCAATGTAATAGAATAGTAAGCATAAAGAGAAGTTTATTTGGCCCCTTCTTTCCCCAATTTGTTCTTGAGTTTTGTACAAGTCACTTGATTTTATTTTAAGGAGAACCAAACACAGAAGACTGGCTTTCAGAGTGCTGCAGTGGTAAAGAATCTACCTGTCAATGCAGGAGCAATAGAGATGCAGGTTCAGTCCCTGGGCTGGGAAGATGCCCTGGAGCAGGAAATGGCAGCCCCCTCCAGCATTCTTGCCTGGGAAATCCCAAGGACAGAGGAGCCTGGCAGGCTCCAATCCACGGGGTCACACAGAGCTGAACACGGCTGTGTGACAGCACACACACAGAAGAGCAGCCCCCGCCCCCTCCCCACCACAGAGGCTAACCCGGCAGTGATTCTGGTCGTCATCCCCAGTGCTGGCACCACATATTTGGCAGTGATTGTCACAGAATTTTAGAATTCAAGGGACATTAAAGGGCATCCAGCTGGGCCCTGATTCTGCAGAAGAGGGCTGAAATCTAGATAAAATAATTAAAATGCTTAAAATTTTACATCTAGTTAACTTAGGAATTGGGGCCAGAAAAAAAATAATAAAAGTTCCTTCAAATTCTGCTTTCTAATCTAATGTTTTTCTTATGTTTCTTTCTTACTAATAATTGCAAGTATCTAAAAAGGTATGCATGATTATTTGCATACTGGGAACAAACAAACTGATGCTTTGAAAATTATAAATGGCTATGAAAAATAGACCTAATACTTGTGGAAAGTCCACAGAAATATTTTTTAAGAGCATTGTTTTTTGTTTGTTCACTTTGCTTTTCTGTGTGTGTGTGTTTTAATAAATTTTAAAGCCTTTAGGCAGGACATTTATTTGCTTGTTCTCCACGGGCCCTTCCACCACCTAATGTCACCAGTTTATCTTAGCTTCCTGACCCTGAAAGCATTTTCCCACTCCTGGCTAAAACCATTGCTCTTTTTCCAGATTCTACTTAACCAGCTCAGCATGGACTAACCATGCTGCCTATTCTCTCTCTAAAATGTAGGCTGGCACTCAAGGCACACTGCATGCTCATAGCTAAGGACATTCACTTATTTCTGCCTCTAAAAGTTGAGTGGCACATTTACCAAGAGTAGGTCTTATTTGTTCCCCCAAGTGATGTGTGACCAGTTTAATTTTTTTTGTAATTACATAATTTAATAAAATTTATATAAGCTGATGATTCGTGAGTACAAAAAAAAAAAAAAAGAATTGTGCAGTGCAAGCTAATTTGAGTACCTTGGAAACATCCAATGAAGGTAACTTGACAAATTTAAATTAAATGTGGGTGAGGCAAATTTAAAAGATTGGAAAAAGATCATAGAGTTCTAAAAGCATTCTATTTTCAGACAGCATTGAAATGGCTTACAATTCTAGCTCCCTTGTAAAGAAACTAGAACTAGAATTCACGGAGGGTTTGTTGTGGGCGTGAATGTCTAGACCCCTTCTGAGAAAAGCAGACTTGGCAACTCATGCACACTTGTGTATCTTAAGTGACAATGAATCAATATGGTATTAGTGTATTATTCTTCATGAGTCTCAGTTTTAACCAAGTTTTTGATCCACTGAGTACCTGTAAGTCTCTTATGTGATGATAAGAAAGCATTTATGTAAATTAGACTAAAATATATCATTTCTTTTAAAATCAATATAACTGACTTAAAATATGTAAGTATGAGTGTGTATATGTGTATGTATGTATTTCAGCATACTGTCTTATAAAATATCATTTATCACATACAGATATAAGTATAATAATTTTCATGATGGTTTAGTACTTGCCTAGGACATTTCATCCTAAATGTATTGAACCTGGTTAACATTTAATTTTGAATTTAGTCAAAGTGGCCTCTGGAATGAAACAGATTTTCTGGGTAAGTATTATGAGTTCTAAATTGTATACCCCAGAGGGCAGAGCATTTTATGTTGATAAAAATCACTTGTCAGCTTCAGATTCTAAGTAAAATTTTCATGCCTTTAATTGCACATTTATTTTGACACATTTCAATGCTATAGCATAGTCTTGATCTACAAAACAAACTTCTACAGTGGTAGAAGAATTCTTTGGCAATTTTTTAATGTGACATTTTCAAGGTCTGTAAAACTCATTTCTGCATTGTTGACTATGACTAGTAATGCTCACATCCTAGTCCTTGAACCTGACTTTAAAAAAGCCAAGTGTGTAAAAGCTGTCACCACAAATGGCAAAACATTCATAAAACTTGGTTTACTTCCAAAAGTAAGTTTATCCTCTAAAGTTGGGTTATTTTGGAGCTGTGAATTCTGTAAACTTCTGCTTAAACAATCAGTCTATGATCTTCACTGAGGTACTGAAATCCATCCAAGAATCCAAGACATCTTTTGGTTTAGTTCAACAGAAAGCAACAGCTGTTTCTTGAGCAGTAAGAAACTCCTTGAAAAGAGGAAAAACTGGTAGGGGAAGAGAAGAGGAAAAAAAAAATAACCAAATGATGTGAACAAATGTTTTTGGTTTTAGCCAAGAGGATGCTGTAAACCAGTTAGGTACTCTAACTTCCGTGGTCTTTAATTGTAAATCTTTTGGTTTCCAGAAATTACACGTGCCTTATACTAATTTTCCCTCAGGAAAACAAAAGTGTAAAACAACCTTAAGTAAAAATTTAAGTTATTTTGTTTTCAAATTTCTTTCATGCAAATGGTAAAAATAAATACAAATATTCCACCAAAAATACCTGAGCAACTGCTGTTGGCCATAGTAAAACCTATTACCCTCAAACTTTTACTTGTCAATATCAGTTATTTTTTATTTTCACATCTCTCTCACACTTTCACATTTCACACATCTTCTGTACAATTAGGTATCCTTCTTAATTCTACTGTTAAAATATTTGACCCTCACTGTGATATAAGTACCAGGTGGGATCCTGGGTATATGAAAATAAGAAACACCTAGATTTAACATCCTATTTTCTCAACCGGATGATGAATTCTTTGAAAGCAAACACCTATTTACTTGGAATCTTAGACGAGAGAAGCTTAGAGTCAAAATGAACCTTAGAAGATGTCATCTATACCGATCCCCATACCCCAAGCTCTCCCAACATGAGGTCCTTTCACCTACCATGAGTCAGGGTGGTGAAATGATCACAATTATTTGCCTCCTTCCTCCTAAGACTCCATGACGATGGCACCCATAAACAAGTATAGTGTGCTAGCTGCACCCCAGCACTACTGTGTAAATATTACATGTATCAACACAGTTCAGCCTCATTATAGCCCTAATGAGGCAGATACTATTATTATCCCCACCTTACCTAAGAGGAAACAGAGACACACAAAGGTTGTAACACCTCGGTCAACTAGTCATCAGAGGGGAAAGATTGCACTTGGACAGTCTTGTTTCCAAGTCTGCTCTTAATTACTATGCTCCTGTGGATGCAAAAAGACAAAAGTTTATAAAATTTTAAAAGTTAAAAAAAAAAGTTTACAAACGAATATTTTTCACCCTATAAACCACTAATATTACTTAGCTTTACAGTCTTCACTTTATTTATCAAACTTTTAAAGGCCAAAATAATTTAGGCCTTTTCCCAAAAATTTCCAAAAGAATGTGCCATGGATTCTAGACATAATTTCAGAAGCGAGGTCTTAGTATTTAATGCATAGTAGCTTTGTCTGCCGGGAGCAGTCATATTATAGTTACACTTCTCATCAAGAATGATAGTGTAAGGTTCTGTCTCTCATGGACCACATATGTCAACATATCTGGGAGAAACCATGGCTTCTCAGATGTCCCTGCAGGGTAGAGACAAATGTCACAGTATGAAAGAAAAGAAAGATCTGTTAATTTCTACATGAAAGTTAACAGAAATAAGAGTATAGCAAGCAGACATCAAAATCAGCAGTGTAAACTTGACTGGCTTACATTTTAAGTACTTCAGGACAAGCTATCTGAGAAATTCACCTTGAACGGGCCAAGACCCAGGTGAAGAAGTATCCTATCTTTTCTGTATCTTTTCACTACTTGATAGGTAACAGTTCTCTTTAATGAACGCTCACCATGCTCTATGTCTGATTTAGTTATCCCAATTAGGATCTACCTCAAATATTGAACATGTTTAGCAAAACAAAAAGTTTGAGTTACACATTTTACAAGGAATGAATGAACCTCAGCTGAGCTGCAGTAGGATGAGGGTGCTGCTCTAGAATAGGGAGTTCTGAAGACAGTGTCTTCTAGTTCCATGTAACAGATGCCTTGTTCCTGCCTGTTCTCATGTCTCCACATTAGCCATTTCAAATCCAGGAAGTCCGTGCCCTCCCTTCCAGGCTGATTTTGTGAAAATTAAAGGAGCAAGAACTTCAGTAGAATTCCTTATCTTATGGTTTAACGCCACCGTAACTTGTAATTAGTAAAGTGCAGAGAGGCACACACATATTTGCTAAGTCTTACGAGACGTCGCAAGTCTCATTTTCTCTGGAGAAGGCAATGGCACCCCACTCCAGGACTCTTGCCTGGAAAATGCCATGGACGGAGGAGCCTGGAAGGCTGCAGTCCATGGGATCGCTGAGGGTCAAACACGACTGAGCGACTTCACTCTCACTTTTCACTTTCCGGCATTGAAGAAGGAAATGACAACCCACTCCAGTGTTCTTACCTGGAGAATCCCAGGGACGGGGAGCCTGGTGGGCTGCCGTCTGTGGGGTCGCACAGAGTCGGACACGACTGAAGTGACAGCACAACTGAAAAAAAGTGAGGCATTGATACTGAGAAAGACCCTGTGTCTTCAGGGTTGACTTGGTTAATTTGTTTCCACTTGAAAGAGAATCCGTCTAATTGCTGAGTGTCTTTCTCTGATTGTCTGTTATTGTTCCAATGGAAAAATACCTGCCATGGGAGAAATGGATAAATTATTGGAAATTATGATTATTCCCATAATAGTGACTTTTCTGATTATCACTTTTTGATATTTTGACTTCCTGGGTAGAAGCATAAGAAGTGTAAAATTCCACCCTAGGAAAAGGCTCTTTAGAAGAAAATACAGTGTTCAGTAAATTACACATTTGAGACTATCTATTTCATCTGTTTCTAGTGCCTTGGAGGTATTATCTGTGAGTTTTAAACTATAACATTTTTAAATCTGGAAATTGCCTCTCCACAGGCTCTTTTGGGGTTTTCTTTTTTCACTGCCAGACTTCAAATAATGTAATGCCCTTGCCTAAGAAATGTCTTTTTAACGAGGTTTCATTTATATATTACTTTTTAAATATTTTAACATTAATACAAGATCTCGCCTATTCCAAACTTAAATTACATGTGGCTTATACCTGTATAGTGTGCACTTGTGGGACAGCAATAGTAAATTCATGGACTAGGAGTTGAATGGTTTAACATCTAATCCTAAGGCAGTCACTAATTAGCCAAATCATTTGTCCTCTTTGAGCTTCTGTTTCCTCTGTAAAAATGATAGTGTCATAATTCTCCAATGTCTCAAATTCTATGATTCTCTAAAATTCGGACTCCATGTGCCATTTCAGGTCTGCTGGGAAATTAACATTTTTTTAAAAAAGTAATTTTAGGAATAATGAAACCATTGAGGATATCTTTTAAACCTTAGTTCAATTGTAATTTATTAACGAATTAACTTTTAAAAACTTCATCTTCCAGAAATTTCAGAATGCACCCTTATTGCAAGTCATGCTTTGTCAGGTAGCATATCACTTGCATGCTTTTCCAAACATTTACAGAATTGTATGGTGTTTCCAAAATGCCACATGAAGAAACGGGGCAATTTTGCAATTTTATATAGATAAAAGATAGCTGTACTAGTTGGTGGCCTGATTCCTACAGCAGTCCTGAAAAGCATTTGCTTTCATCTAGTAATTGGCCGCTGCTGCTAAGTCGCTTCAGTCGTGTCCAACCATGGTGGTAATGGATGACTTTTAAACAGCTGTCACAAGCTGAAAACAAAACAAAATTCAAAGCCACCCTCCCACACTATGTAAAGACAGCTTGCCAATACCTAAAACAAATCCTTCTTGGAGCATTTTAACAAACAAACGTTTTTTTTTTTTTGGTTGTTGTTACACTTAAATAGAAACTCATAAAACTCAAACAAAGGGGCTTCATGTTTCCCACAGACCTGAACTGCCTAACATTTCTAATGGGATCTTAGCAATAGTGGTTTCCAGATGCATTTCAAATGTGTTAATGCCTGCAGGAATTGGCTTTTAAAACATACACAAGTCTTCCAGTGCTTTAGTCTCAAGAATCTACTTTAATCCCCACAGGGGACTATGATGTCTGTATAATGTTTGGCCACAGTTTGGTGCTTAAATTACAATTAATATTAAATAAGAAAAAAAGTGGAAAATGGAAAAAACTTTGTGTCTTACATACATCTCTAAATTTCCTACTTCTTTTTTAATAATCACATTACTCGTTCTTTGTACCCTGAAAATCATGGAAATAATCACTAACTCCTATGGGAGAAAAAGTTGGAATGAATGTGGTTCTGAGAAGAAAGCTCTTGGTGTCATTGGGTCATTGCTCTCCTGGAAAACTCATTCATAGACTGGGGCTAACTGAATCTCAAACATGTCAGTCTGACAACATTAACAGTTTATGACTCGGGCATTGGAATGTCCAGCTTTCTTCACTTGCTCCTGGACAATTTCTCTGTGTCATGAGATTCTTCCTTAACTGGAAGACTGGGTCCTTATGTTTACACCCAGTATTTTACCTCTGATGGAAACTAGACAGAAGGCAAGTTCACAGTCTGTCTTCTCACAACTGGCAGTGCTGAAAACAAGACATGAGAATAAAAACATGGCTTGGGGGAAATATGTGTTTAATAGGTGGTTTCTCCTCCACTGATGGATATATTTATCTTCCCTTGAGATATGACCAAGTCTCAAGTCCTTTTTTTTTTTTTTCTTTTAGATTCCATGTGGACCACTCTTAAATAAAAACAAGAAACACGAAGAGAAACTGGTCATGTTCACCAATCAGTCAGAAGATTCTGAAAGGTAATTGCAGATACTTTATTTACAGAATTATGCCTCTAATATAAATATTCTAATTGGAGCACTTCAGCTTTCAGACAAAAGGTTTGAGTCTGCTAAGAGTAGATGAGAACTTAGTGTTAGTCACTCACTCATGTCCAACTCTTTGCAACCCGCATGGACTTTAGACTGCCAGGCTCCTCTGTCCATGGAATTTCCCAAGCAAGAATACTGGAGTGGATTGCCATTCCCTTCTCCAGGGGATTTTCCCAACCCAGGTATCGAACTGGGGTCTCCTGCATTGCAGGTGGATTCTTTACCATCTGACCTACCAAGGAAGCCCTGGAACTTATCTGGGTATAGATATCCAGATACAGGTATCAACTCTTTAGTTGATAAGAAAGCTGACATTGTGGATAACACCATGGAGCATTTGAACAGATTTGATATTTTTTAACGTGTTTGGTAAATTTCCCTTGACAAGTTTGGATCTTAAGATAATTTCTCTTGAAGAGCACACATTTTCTCCTAGGAAGCAACCTATTTCATTAATAAGATGAAGAGTAGCTATATCTTCTCTCCTGAGTTATTAAATCCTTAGCTCAGGTATAGGGTGAGAAATTTACCAAGCCTTGTTTGGTAAATTTCCCTTGACAAGTTTGGATCTTAAGATAATTTCTCTTGAAGAGCACACATTTTCTCCTAGGAAGCAACCTATTTCATTAATAAGATGAAGAGTAGCTATATCTTCTCTCCTGAGTTATTAAATCCTTAGCTCAGGTATAGGGTGAGAAATTTACCAAGCCCCTTATCAAAAAACTCCTTTTTCAGTCACTTGCTATATTCTATGATCGTTTCTGGCTTCACTCTATTCATTGACTCGTATAGGTATTTCTTCGACTTCTCATTTGGCACAAGATGTTGTGCCAGTTGCTTCTAGATGGTGAATTGGATCCAGTCCTTTTCCTCTAGCTGTTTGCAGTTTAGAAGTAAAAAACCATGCATACACACACACACCCCTAAGTATAATGTATGTTGAATGTTTTGTCTCACAATAGAGGCACAGATAATCTGCCCTGAGATAGAAGAAGGTAAGAATCCTATTAATAAGCATTAAGATGTGTGTGAAGGATCTATTTGACTTAATTTCTGGCAAAAAAAAAAAAATAGGGGGATAGATGGAAAAAGAGAAAAATGAAAGAATATTCCAGGCTGAAGGCACAAAGTATACAAAAAAGTCACATAGGTAAATTGAGGACTTGTATTGGACCAGTGAGTAGTTCAGTTTGACTTCCACATCCAGTATGGAATACAACCTACATCTTGAGTGAGAGACTAAATAGCTGAGGGGTAATTATACAGGCCAATGTTTCTCTGGCTATGAAGACAACTTCTTTCAAGTGAAGGGTGATTTAAAGAAATAATTACCCTCAGGTTCTTAACTCAGGAGTACTCAAACTTGGATTCTCATAATCTGTGGATCTGGAGACATAGTCTCCGGATTCTTAGATTATGAAATTTTTTCATTAAAAGACGCTCACGTGTACTTCCACTGTGAATATCACAACTGTGCACAAGGGAAGCCATTACGATTTCTGAACAAGGGTTCACAATCAGCTAATCTGGTCACAGTGTCTGAAACTGGCAAGGGGTGGTGACCAGAAGTTTGAATATATGTAGAAATGCTTATTTCTCCCATTCCTCTCTACCAGTTGTGTTCAGTATCAATATCAAGCATTTTAGCCTTTAATTATATAACAAACATTTTACTATGTGTAGCTACTCTTTATTATTCTATGATTTGTGCTGTGTGTATAAGTCTTGTCTTCTTAATAAGATTTTATCTACCTCAAGAAAAGAAATTGTCATATAACCCACTTTAGCAGTAAGTCTACAATAAGCATTGATCAATTTCATATAAATTGTTATAAAATGTGTAAGTAAAATAGGAATTCACTTCACAGGAGTAGTTTGAAGATTAACTGATTTTAATGACAACCTCTAAGATACTGTAGATATTATAGAAGCGTAGAAGACAAAATATGACATTGAATGATTTCTAGGAAAGATGATACCCCATTCTCCTTTGATAGCAAAGGTCAATATTTGGCAAATTTTACCAGTTTAAAATGAAATGAGTGAAAGAAAGGAAAGGAAAAAAGAAGAGAGGAAAAAGGGAAGGCAGACAAATCTATTGTTTCTGTGTTTTGAAAATATGAATACCCTACGTATCTTTATATACTCTACGAAGCTTTTCCTTCTGTATAACCATGATGCAAAAAGGTAGGGATCTCCTTTTTGGGGATCCCCTCTCCCCCTCTCCCCCCACACACCATTTTCTTCCATGTGAAGAATTATAAAGACTGTAAACTCCTGAGTCCCATTCTATTGCCTCCTCTCCTCAGCAACCCAAATGAATCTTTAGATTCTCTCCATTTACCTATGATGAAAATTACTCAGAATTTAGTAGTTAACATAGTTTTTTCTACAGTAGTAAAATTTTTGTTTTTCTAAGAGAATGAGAGAGATAGGTCCTTTGACAGTAATTTTAAATGCTCAGGAGATGGTTTTCAGGTTAATGTTTTAGTGTATATGACTTGGGCTCCAGAAGAAGGCCAGGTGGATGAAGGCTGCAGCCCATGCCTTCATCTCAGGGGAGGTGAGAAAGACAGGAAGAAAGGAGGGCTGTGAGAGACCGCAGGGTGGGAACTGAATAGTGAGTGCTGGTCATCTTCCCCTACTTCTCTCCTAAACCAGCCCCTATCTACTTGAACCATTTTAGGTTCTGCGAGGGTAAAATTTGCCACCTCATGAAGGTGATACACTAGTATCATGGTTGTCATACCAAACTTCTTTTTAAAGTAAAGGAGCAGAGGAAACAATTTTGATCCCAGTGAGACACTATCACAGTAAATTAATATTTAATGGTTTTTATATTTCCTGTTAACAGAACCTCAAGTCACATTATTTAAAAAGCAACCCAGGGACTTCCCTGGTGGTCCAGTGGTTAAGACTGCATCTTCCTATGCAAGGAGTACAGGTTTGATCCCTGGTCAGAGAACTAAGGTCCCACATGCCTCCAGGCCAAAAAACTAAAACATAAATCAGAAACAATACTGTAACAAATTCAATAAAAACTTGGAAAGAAATGGTCCACATCAAAAAAAAAAAAAATCCCACTCAATGTATGATGATCCTGGGGTCATCCTGGCTTTGATGTTCTCTTACAAGACCAGCTCCTATTTGAATTTTTCTAAAGCAGATTTTTTCCCCTTGTTCTAATGTTCATTTTAAGAAATGTAAAGTTTTTTTAAAAATAATGTATTCAGAAAATTATAATTATTACCTAGCAAGAAAAACTATTATGATTCATTATAGACTCAAGTAGAGGTAATCTCAGTAGAGTAAAATGAATGTTAAATTACCATGACTACGCCCTTTAACTGGCATCAAACCCATTTACGTTAGCACTCGTTCATCCTATGTGTTGAACATGGTCGACTATAATCTCTGTTGTTCCTTGTCTTCTGGGAACAATATACTGGTTTTGAACAGTATGCTGGTTAAGGACCTCCTGTGTCTTTCCCCATGCTCGAAGCATTTAAATGTCTTTATGTAAAACACTGGTGGGCTTAAAGAAAAAACTAAACAATAAGCTTTTTTGCCACATGAATAGTACACTCCCCTCCAGATGTAGTATTTGGCAGCCAAACAGCTGCTGACTATTAAAGGTCCCTAAAAAGCTTCATTTTTTGCTTATAAAGGGAAGAGTAGTGTAGGGACGTTTATGGAGTGATAGGCAGATGTTTTGGTTGGAGCAAGACTATGTGGTAAGCAAGAGCTAACATGATCATTTTTATGATATTATCAGCATTTTTACAATTCTTTTGGCCTCTGTTTTTAACTTACTTCTTACCTGACTCTAAATTAAACTGTTCTGGAAGGGCAGAATAAAAGCCCAGTTATACAGTTGCTATCCACATGGTGAAGTGAGAAGTTAATGGTATCATCTACTTGCTCAGACAGACCTATTTTCTATCCATTCAAATTGGTTTGTTAGATAAAAGAAGAAATTAATTCTGAAGTGCTGAATAAGTATTTTAAAGACTCACAGATCACCATCTATTTTTTTCCCATAAATTTTGCTAACTCTTAGTCATGCTTTAATTTAAATAGTTTCAGTATTAAAACTCATGAGACAAATCTGTCAGTTTTTCAGAAATTATAGTTCTTCAACCTAATAAACATCAAAGTTACATTGAGCTCCTAGACAACAGTCTAATTAAATCTCTTCTCTTTCCAAAATAAGAAAGTAGCATCTTCAGCACGTGTTTATGTGTAATATATTGCATAAAATTAACTTTTATTGGATGGATACATTCACAGAGACTTAGACAGGGGGTTTTTAGAAAACTTGTGTTCTCAGCCAGATTCCATTAAGCACATTTCGGAAAAGGTTTTTTTTTTCTTCCGTGCAAACAGCACCCATGGGATGAACATAGACTTTCCATTTACTAAGGCCTAGCTTAAACAAAATATGCCCAAGAAGACATCCACAGTATATCTTTTGTTCTGAATGTTTTTAACACTTTATGCCTACATAACTTTTTGTTTGATTCAATGCAACAATCATTCCTAAAGTTCCTACTATATGCTAGGAGGTGTTGGGGAAATACTGTTGGAAAAAATAGCAAGTTAGAATTCTCCAAAAGAGCTACTTGTCAGTTATCTAGGAAGAACTGATACTACCTCTCAGCATGAAATTTTGTCTCTGGAGACTGAATCTGCCAGAATTTATCTCAGCAGAAACATTTTTGGTATTAATTGTGGAGGCATAGAGCTCTCTTGGAGGTCTAACTAGGCCCCAGTCGGGCCACAAAAAACATACAGCCAGCTGAATGAGTTACAAATCTGTATTTTCTGTGTGTGGCAGCTCTTGAGTTTCCTTTTTTTTTTGCAGAAGGCTTCAGAGTTTAAGCTAATGGCTTGTCCTCCAATGTGGTTATTAAATACATGGACCTTTCTAAGGCAGTACATTTAGTTTTCATGGGTTGAATTTGACACATTTCAAAGCCAAGCAACAGGATGGAAGATATGTGTTAGCAAAATTCCAGTTTTCAGGGCAATTTAGAAGTAATGAATTGACAGCTCTCTTTATGTTGCCCTGACAGGAAGTTGTATCAAAACACTAAGTGAGGAAAGAACACAGAAAAATGAAGAGACTTGAGTTTGGAAAATTTGATTTGGTTTTGGTTTGGGTCTTTCTCTTTTATTCCTTCATGTAAATGAAATTTTAAGGTTAATGAAATGAAAGTCGTTCAGTCGTGTCCGACTCTTTGCAATCCCAGGGACTGGAACCCACCCAGGTTCCTCTGTCCGTTAAGTTTAATACCCTTAGTGAATTGGGTTTTTTTATTGCTGGTAGGCTTCTATTAATATCTCAAATGCTACAACATCTCTGTTCAAACCTAGGTTTACTTTAGAAAGTAAGGAAGTTATGTTCAGAATTTGTTTGAAATAAAATTTTTTCCCCTGCTCTTAGTCATTTATGTCATTTGCTAAATTTTTATTGAAATGCTGTGCTCACTTTATATTCTGAATACTTCGCTTTGTTAAAGAAGGATTGTAATTACTTAA
This sequence comes from Aepyceros melampus, assembly GCA_006408695.1. Taxonomy (NCBI): domain Eukaryota; kingdom Metazoa; phylum Chordata; class Mammalia; order Artiodactyla; family Bovidae; genus Aepyceros; species Aepyceros melampus. The sequence continues at coordinate 551,970 of SJXQ01002769.1, forward strand.
GTTGCATCACCTCACTTTCCAAGGCAACTGCAGTATAGAATCAATTTTCCATTTTATATCTAGGACATATTTCTAAGCTGGAGATATCTGCTTTCCAAACTCAATTACTTACATTGTTCTAACCATGTAAGTTCCATTATTTTCCTTACATTACCAGCTCAGTGTTTTCAATTATTGCAGAAAATAGTAAAGTGAAATAAAACTTAAGACTCCAATCATTTGGATGATTTGTCTTTTAAAAATTTTATTTTAGTCTATACACTTAATTTTAGAATATAAACAGGAAAGGAAATATAAATAATAACAACAAAACTTAGATGAATTTCCCACATTACACTATCCTTGTTATCAATATTTGAATATGACACTCTTGGGGTGCCCTTATTCATAATCAGATTTATACTACTTAGTATTTTATGCAGCTTGGATAGTCCTTTCACTCTTATATCTAAATTTAAAGTAGATTACAAACTACATGGAAATATTAACTTCAGCATATGATTCTTAGTTATTTCCAATAGCTTCTGTCTTACCTGCCTAAAGGTTAACTGCTCTTTATAGGAAAAGAGCTGATCATAGTGAGTAAATGTGATAAATGCCCTCAAATATTTATTGTATGACTGAGTGAGTAGAGACTAATTTAGCCTGAAAGATCACTCCTCTGCTAAGCGGAAAATTTCTCTGACCATTAGAAATTAGCCTGCTGCTATGCCATCTTCTTATTCTTCCTGTCTTGTCTCTTTCTTTTTGAAAATAGTTTCTATTTTCTAACTATAACATTAAAACATGAGTTATAAGTAGTTCTTTCTGTGTGTCAATTTTAACAGTTGCTGCAGTCACGCAGACAGCTTTAGTGTTTGCAAATACAGATGAAAAGAAAGAAAAGAAAACTCAAGTTTAGTACTAACTCTCGAAATGTCTACTAATTGAAGTTTTCAGATCTCTCTCTACTTCTTCTTTTATCCTTTTTCCATAAAAAATGAGACTATAGAGGAAAAGTTGCTTATGAAAAATTTTAAGTAGGTATATCTTCCTGAGTAAATATTCATCTCTACAGTATCCAATTATTAAGCCATATCACTACTAATTTAACTGATTTCCTATTTGAGACATTCCAGTTATATTTAATTTTTTATTATTAGGAACAGCACTGCAACAGACAGGCTTATATTTAAATCTTTGTACACATTCACTTTTATTTTCTTAGGGTAAATTCCTAAAAGTGGAATATTGAGTGAAAGTACAGAAAAACTTAAAACTTTTGATATGCACCCAAGCAAAATAACACTTTTCCTCCAGAAATAGAGTAATTTTTCTACATTGTTATTATTGCTCCAGATATTATTCACTGTTGAACCAAGTAATTCACTCCAGTCAAAATGTCTTTCCTAAGAATGCTATCCCTTACTGAAGTTAAAGTTGCTCTACCACTTCAGTTGGTCATCTTTCTAGAAGCCCTTCTCACAAACTGAGAAAACCTACCCATAGCAGGCTTTTTGCTCTACAGTCAACGCCATCAGTTACTTTTTACCTAACATCCTCTCTTCTTGAGTTCTCTGTCCTTCTCTCCAATCTGGATTGTTGGCCAAAGGGCCAACCATACACTCTTTTTCCTAGAACCTTCTTCACTACCTCAGAACTTCTAATCATTGGCCTTTTCTGGCTGTTCAGTGTTTCTAGTAAGGGTTTTTCCCACTAGCAGTCTTGAGATATACGAATGGCTGTACTATTTAGAGCAAATGGGAGGGAACAGCTCTCAGACTATTTACAGCTTGTTTACTATGTAGATTTTCTCATGCAACCCTTCGCCTCCACCCCAGATTGGCTGTTCAGTGTTTCTAGTAAGGGTTTTTCCCACTAGCAGTCTTGAGATATACGAATGGCTGTACTATTTAGAGCAAATGGGAGGGAACAGCTCTCAGACTATTTACAGCTTGTTTACTATGTAGATTTTCATGCAACCCTTCGCCTCCACCCCAGACTTCTTCTGTGCCTCTTGTCCCTGAATCCAGAGACTTTGGGTTTCATCTTCCCGAAAGAATCAGCCTCTGGCCATGTTGTGGGTATTAAGATAGTTGCCTGGCTGCTCAGGTTCTCCTGAAAACAGACCTCAGTGATTCAAATGCTCCAAAATCAGAGAGCAAATCAGTTCCCTGTTTCAACACTTTTTTCACTCCTTTCAAATGCTCAGCCTCTCAGAGATTCTATGGCCACAAATTGGTCTCACTTCTCGGCCGTGTCTCTGTCTAAAGACGTGGGTTTTAACTTCCTGTGCTCCAGTCATTCAGTTACAACTTCTGCTTTTCTTTTTCCAAAACCTGATTGGAAAAAAAGTTTATCTAAGTTGTCTTCTCTCCCAATTCTCTGTGTTCTTGTGGATTAATGATGGTTTGGAGAGTTTGTTTCTTGGTATTTTAACAAGAATTTAAGAAAAAAAGTGAAATTCATAAGTGCTATATACTTGATGGAATATCTGCCCATTACTGGAACAGTAAGTCAAGATCAATTTTGAGAATAATTTCATAAGTGAGACTTGGTGTTTAGATACTGAGGCTTAATGTTTTCTGACATTTTCAATTCAATGGCCAGAGACTTGGTAGGTCATCAAGTGTATTTATATCCAGTTAACTTCACAGTTAACTTGTCTCCGTTAATGATTGGCCCCTGAATTCTACCTTGCTAAAATCAACCCAGCACTCCTACTGTTGTTTTCATTTGTCTCTTAGCCCAAACCTTTACTGTGAGCCTCCCAGGATCATTTGGTTTTGGAGTGTCTTTTCTACTCAGCACAGAGATGGATTTTGCTTTGTAAGCCATGATCAATATCTTGTTCATGAAACAGCCAAGTTAAACCCATTTACATTTGTTGATATGATCAGTATGTTTGTTCTCAGTTCCGTCTTATTACTTAATATAAATATTAACTTTAGATTCACTGTTTCTTTCCTCACTTGATCTGTCTTTTTTGCTTATTTTCAGTACTTCCGTTTGCATTTAGAAAAGCTTGTATTTTGATTCTCAGTTCAGTTCAGTTCAGTCGCTCAGTCGTATCTGATTCTTTGTGACCCCATGAATCTCAGCACGCCAGGCCTCCTTGTCCATCACCATCTCCCGGAGTTCACTCAGACTCACGTCCATTGAGTCAGTGATGCCATCCAGCCATCTCATCCTCTGTCGTCCCCTTCTCCTCCTGCCCCCAATCCCTCCCAGCATCAGAGTCTTTTCCAATAAGTCAACTCTTCGCATGAGGTGGCCAAAGTACTGGAGTTTCAGCTTTAGCATCATTCCTTCCAAAGAAATCCCAGGGCTGATCTCCTTCAGAATGGACTGGTTGGATCTCCTTGCAGTCCAAGGGACCCTCAAGAGTCTTCTCCAACACCACACTTCAAAAGCATCAATTCTTCAGCACTCAGCTTTCTTCACAGTCCAACTCTCACATCCATACATGACCACTGGAAAAACCATAGCTTTGACTAAATGGACTAGTAGGTGCCTAACTCTTTGCTAATAATTCTTAAAATTCCCTTGATCTCTTTTCCCCCTTAGTTAGGTTTCTCTTCCCTGGTTTGTTAGATTTAAATAATATTCGTTGACTCCTATCTATAGTCTACGTAGCAACGAACTTATTCTAAGTTTTACATTTTTCCCTTCTCCTATGACTTTTAAAATTACTTTTATTTTGTCAGAACCCATATTTAGATGATACTTTTCACACTTGCTCTCACTTTTGTTTTAGTCTTGAGTATCTTCTTAGACCTACTATTTTAATATTCATCAGCAGTCCTTTTTGCCAAATTTTCCTTTAGTTTTGATACATGTAAAACAGCTTAGTTGGATATAAGATTCTTTACTCATATTTTCCTTATTGTTTTTTAAATGCTGTGTCATTTTTGTCTTTCTTCTTTTGGTTCAGTCAAGAAACTAGTTTCTTGGTATTTCCTTTTCCCCCCAGAGGGCTGATTCTTAAAAACTGAATAGTCTTACTAGACTCTGTCTTGTAATTTTGAAGGTATATGGTGGCGGGGGGAACCTTTTAACGATAAGATTAAGACTTCATATCTTTTTACTTTGATTATACTTTTCATGATAGTTTTATTTCATTGTTTTATTTTTCTTGTTCAGAAAAATCAAACATGTACTGAATTTTTTTTTTTCACTGTTCTCTATCGAGCACTTTCTTTTGGATACTGCTCATTTCATTATATTTTTGTCTCTCTACTCAAAATCTCTTATGAGACTTGTAGTCAGATCTATCCCTCCTTGGATACCATGTAATTTGGCCTTTACCTATGAGATAATTTTTATCTTTTTTTTTCAATTTTTTTTTTTTTTCCCCTGAGCTTGATCATATCTCACCTTACACTGTTATTTTGCTCACTTCTATTCTGGGTTTTCTTGAATTCATGATTTAAGGTCCATTTTATATCTAAAAATGCTTATTTCAAGATGTTTAATGCTTGTTGGGATAGCTGTTTTATTACAGTTTTCCTGAACTTCATGTTTGGCATTTTAGAGAATATTTTGATCAGCTAAAATCTGTTGATTCTTACTTTCTGTTTTTCCCCCTTGTAGTTTTTAGTGGTTGTCAACTGTCCATTTTATAATCATTTCATGGACTGGGAATAATAGTTGTCTATATATAGACTTGCTGAGAATGCCTTACTAGGTTTCTTAGCTCAAGAGGACCCTTTGCTGGTAAGATAAATACTTTTTGGTTTGTTTGGTTTTTTTGCAGTTTATGTTGTCAAAGTTGATGTATCTTCTGGTTTTGTTTTTATAGCGTTGAATTCCACAGCCTTCTTTCTTATATCCCTTCACCACTAGACTCTACAGAATGCTTCCTTCTTCCAAGTCTCATCCTCTTCTTCACAATGGTGCCTTCACCAGGCTGTTACTGCCAGGAGACAATTCTCCTTGAGGCCCCCACATTCATGCATGTCTTACAAGCAGAGGCACTGCCTTTGTTCTGGGCTACCTTTCCAAGCTTTTCGTTTTAAAAAAATTTTAGAAGACCAAAATAATGTCTTCTCTGAACTAAAGGGCACAATTGCTTACAGTTTTAGATTATAGGGTCTCTCTTAATAGCAGGGGCAGGCATACTTATGGTCCAATATAAACTAGTCACTTTTCCAGCATCAGGTCTGCTCCTCTGCAGTGCAATAAACATGGTCACGAGTCCACCTTTGCATGTCACTCTGAGAACTGGGCTTGAGGGACTAGCCCGATTTATCAAAAACACTGATACTCTGGGCGCTGATGTTTCTGTGAACACTCAAGTCTTTTGTTTCTGAAATAGAAGTCTCATTGCTGCTATATCGAAACACTGATGGGCTAAAATAGCTTGCAAGTAGAAAGCGTCAGCCTCTTCACACTTCTTGATGGTGGCCTTTTGATCTTTGGGGGCCCAGAAACCAGTTCTCAGACACATTCTGAGTATTTTCCCATTTGGAATGGGACTTTCCCCTCCTTTTTTCCCTCAAAATTCTGATATATTCCATTTAAAAATATATTATGCATATTTCCTAATATATACAAAAGCAGAGAGAGCATTATATTGAACCCCTTAATCATCATAGCAGTTTTTATAATATTCAATACATGGGAAATCTTATTTCAGACTTTATCCACACTTAACCCCCAACTATGGATTATTTTGAAGAAAACTGAAGATGTCATTTCATGCCATCTGTGAATTTCTTAAACATAAGACTTTCTTTTAAAAAAGACACACAAAATATCTTTATTCAGTTCAGTCCTCAGTCATGTCTGACTCTTTGCAACCCCATGTACTGTAGCACTCCAGGCTTCCCTGTCCATCACCAGTCTCAGAGCTTGCTCAAACTCATGTTCACCAAGTCGGTGATGCCATCCAACCATCTCATCGTCTGTCATCCCCTTCTCCTCCCACCTTCAATCTTTCCCAACATCAGGGTATTTTCTAATGGGTCAGTTGCTTGCATGAGGCAGCCAAAATACTGGAGCTTCAGCTTCAGCATCAGTCCTTCCAATGAATATTCAGGACTGATTGCCTTTAGGACTGAGTGGTTTGATTTTCCTTGCAGTCCAAGAGATGCTCAAGAGTCTTCTCCAGCACCACAGTTCAAAAGCATCAACTCTTTGGTGCTCAGCTTTCTTTATAGTCCAACTCTCACATCCATGCATGACTATTGGAAAAACCATAGCTTTGACTAGATGGACCTTTGTTGGCAAAGAAATGTCTCTGCTTTTTAATATGCTGTCTAGGTTGGTCATAACTTTTCTTCCAAGGAGTGTCTTTTAATTTCATGGCTGCAATCACCATCTGCAGTGATTTTGGAATCCCCCGAAATAAAGTCTGTCACTGTTTCCATTGTCTCCTCATCTATTTGCCAAGAAGTGATGGAACCAGACTCCATGATCTTAGCTTTCTGAATGTTGAGCTTTAAAGCCAACTTTTTCACTCTCCTCTTTCACTTTCATCAAGAGGCTCGTTAGTTCTTCACTTTCTGCCATAAGGGTGGTGTCATCTGCATATCTGAGGTTATTGATATTTCTCCCAGCAATCTTGATTCCAGCTTGTGTTTCTTCCAGTCCAGCGTTTCTCATGATGTACTCTGCATAGAAGTTAAATAAGCAGGGTGACAATATACAGCCTTGACGTACTCCTTTTCCCATTTGGAATCAGTCTGTTGTTCCATGTCCAGTTCTAACTGTTGCTTCCTGACCTGCATACAGATTTCTCAAGAGGCAGGTCAGGTGGTCTGGTATTCCCATCTCTTTCAGAATTTTCAACAGTTTATTGTGATCCACACAGTCAAAGGCTTTGGCATGGTCAATAAAGCAGAAATAGATGTTTTTGTGGAACTCTCTCGCTTTTTCCATGATCCAGCGGATGTGGGCAATTTGATCTCTGGTTCCTCTGCCTTTTCTAAATTCAGCTTGAACATCTGGAAGTTCACAGTTTACATATTGCTGAAGCCTGGCTTGGAGAATTTTGAGCATTACTTTGCTAGCGTGTGAGATGAGTGCAATTGTGTGGTAGTTTGAGCATTCTTTGGCATTGCCTTTCTTTGGAATTGGAATGAAAACTGACCTTTTCCAGTCCTGTGGCCACTGCTGNTGGAAGTTCACAGTTTACATATTGCTGAAGCCTGGCTTGGAGAATTTTGAGCATTACTTTGCTAGCGTGTGAGATGAGTGCAATTGTGCAGTAGTTTGAGCATTCCTTAGCATTGCCTTTCTTTGGGATTGGAATGAAAACTGACCTTTTCCAGTCCTGTGGCCACTGCTGAGTTTTCCAAATTTGCTGGCATATTGAGTGCAGCACTTTCACAGCATCATCTTTCAGGATTTGAAATAGCTTCACTGGAATTCCATCACCTCCACTAGCTTTGTTCGTAGTGATGCTTCCTAAGGCCCATTTGACTCACATTCCAGGATGTCTGCCTCTAGGCGAGTGATCACACCATCGTGTTAATCTGGGTCATTAAGATCTTTTTTGTGTGTAGTTCTGTGTATTCTTGCCACCTCTTCTTAATATCTTCTGCTTCTGTTAGGTCCATACCGTTTCTGTCCTTTTTTGAGCCCATCTTGCATGAAATGTTCCCTTGGTATCTCTAATTTTCTTGAAGAGATCTCTAGTCTTTCCCATTCTATTGTTTTCCTCTATTGCTTTGCAGTGATCACTGAGAAAGGCTTTCTTATCTCTCTTTGCTTTTCTTTGGAACTCTGCATTCAAATGGTATTTAACAATATTAACAACTCCTTAACATCACAAAATATCCAGTGGTAAGATTTTTCTCAACTAACTTGTTTCTACTTACAGTTTATTGAACTGGGATCAAATATTTCATTTGGTTTTTATAGCTTGTAATTATCTTTTGGTCTATAGCTTCCTCTATCTTCCTCTTCTTTAATTTTTCTTGCAGTTTTGTTGTTTTGTTTTACTGTTGTTGTCTCTTGAAGGAACTGGGTAATTTGTACAGTTTGCCAGTAGCAATCATGTTGATCATATAATAGATGTTCCTCTGTCCACTGTAGTTACTATAAATTGCTCCCTAGATCTAAAGGCTTGGTCAGAATCAGATTTTATTTATTCATTTGACTCAGACGGTAAAGAAACTGCCTGCAGTGCAGGAGACCTGGATTCAATCCCTGAGTTGGGAAGATCTCTTGGAGAAGTGAATGGCAGCCAACTCCAATATTCTTGCCTGAAAAATCCCATTGACAGAGAGGCCTGGTGGGTTACAGTCCATGAGTTTGCAAAGAGCAGGACATGAGTAAGCAACTAACAATTCCATTTGGCAAGACTTCTTTACTATATAGGTGACATTACACACTTCTACCAGAAAATAGTTGCTTGCTCATCTCTTGTTTGGGTTACTATCAACCTCTGATACTTGTCTAGATCCATTCATTTATAATTATGATTTTAAAATAGCCATAGAAATTCTACCATTTCTTCTTTATTTTGTAGAATAATTCTATCAAAAACTTTCCCCAAAAACTGTATGACCATTCTGAGATACAGATCATATAGGAGAGGCAATATAAACAAGTTGAGTCTGTCATGTACTTGTTTTTTAAATAATGAGGACTTTTTTCCTCAGGAAGATTTTATTGACATTCATCACCCCTCGACCCCAGTGCTCCTGTTTTCAACACATCCTTCGCCAGATCCTCATCTGGCATGGTTCCCAAACCTTGCTTGAGGTTAAAATTTGTAGTATTCTCTGACCCCTATTGCTATGGACTGAATTGTGTTTTCTCCAGGTTCCTCTGTTGAATCCCTAAAGCAGTGTGACTATATTTGGAGATAAGGCCCTTGGGGAATAGTTACGGTTCAGTGAAGTCATGGGGGCTTCCCAGGTGGCACGTGTGGTAGTGTGCCTGCCTGCCGACGCAGGAGACGTAAAAAGAGCAGGCTGGACCCCTGCGTGGGGAAGACCTCCTGGAGGAGGGCACGGCAACCCACTTCAGTATTTTTGCCTGGAGAATGCCATGGACAGAGAGCCTGGTGGGCTACAGTCCATGGGGACACAAAGAGTCGGACACAACGAAAGCAACTTAGCACACGGCACACACAGTCCTAAGGGTGGAGGCTGGTGCAATAGGGTCAGTGTCCTTACGGGAAGAAAAAAGCTGGCTTGAGCTCTCTCTCTCCACACACACAAAGAAGAGATCGAGTACACGCCCAGCAATACGGCACAATCTGCCAGTCAAGAGAAGAGGCCTCAGAACTAAACTTACTTCACTGGCACCTTGATTTTGAACTTTCCAGCCTCCAGAACTGTGAGAAATACATTTCTGTTGTTGAAGCCACCTCGTCTGTGGCGTTTTCTTAGGAAACTTCGAGCAGGCTGAGACACTTGCTTATGCTACAGATACCTATTTTGGGTTTTATTTGCCCTTCTTGTTGATCTGTGAGAACTTTGGAGGATGCATGAAAGAATTTGGATCGGGCAACTGCTAAATATAACAGGAAGCTAGAATTATAGGCAATGTATTAACAAATATTGCCCTAAAGAAACACATGGACTTTTAGAATCAAAAATATAATTAACAAACCTGGTTCAATTTAAGACTATTAGAAATATTCTAGAGTACAGGATTTAGTTAATCTCTATAGAGTGGTGATCTTTTTAAATTTATTTTTTAATTGGAGTATAATTGCTTTACAGTGTTGTTTAGTTTCTGCTGTATAACAACATGAATAAGATATAAGTATACATATATCCCCTCTCTCTTGAGCCTCCCTCTCACCCCCCATCTCACCTCTCTAGGCCATTATGGAGCACCTAATTGAGCTCCCTATGCTATACAGCAGATTCCCATTTGCTATCTGTTTTACACATGGCACTGTGTATGTGTCAATACTACTGGCTCAACTTACCCCACACTCTGCATACAGTAGTTCAGTTCAGTTCAGTCGCTCAGTCGTCTCTGACTTTTTGCAACCTCATGAATCGCAGCACGCCAGGCCTCCCTGTCCATCACCATCTCCCGGAGTTCACTCAGACTCATGTCCATCGAGTCAGTGATGCCATCCAGCCATCTCATCCTCTGTTGTCCCCTTCTCCTCCTGCCCCCAATCTCTCCCAGCATCAAAGTCTTTTCCAATGAGTCAACTCTTCGCATGAGATGGCCATAGTACTGGAGTTTCAGCTTCAGCATCATTCCTTCCAAAGAAATCTCAGGGTTGATCTCCTTCAGAATGGACTGGTTGGATCTCCTTGCAGTCCAAGGGACTCTCAAGAGTCTTCTCCAACACCACAGTTCAAAAGCATCAATTCTTCAGCGCTCAGCCTTCTTCACAGTCCAACTCTCACATCCATATGTGACCACTGGAAAAACCATAGCCTTCTTTATTATATGGTGTAATTTATTAGAGGATGATGAGACACCTCATCAATGGCTCAGGGAAACTCCTACCTATCCTTTTGAGCTCAGCTGGTAGAAATTCTTATTTATTAACAAGTAAAGAGCATCCAGTTTTCACTGACACCTTTTAAAGACAGGTTTGTGGTTAAGAGTGTGGTTTCTTGAGTTAGGCTGCTTGAGTTCAAATCACATTTTTTAGGTAAGTTACTTCTCTCTCTAAAAATCTTCATTTTCTCATCTTTCTGATGGGGATAATAACTGTTGTGAGGATTAAATAAGATAATACATGTAGAGCTTCTGACACATAGTAAGCCTTCAGTCATCCTTCAGATGTATTTAAACAACCAACTTAGGTATGTTAAATAAAATGTTTTGCCTTAAAAATATTTTAAATGTCAATAATTTTCTCTATTCTTAGAAGCAGTCATGTAAAATTAGCTAGAAGGCTATCTAATACTCCCAAATGGCCTATCATAAGTTTCAATAAGTATTTGTTGAGTGAGTGAATTACAATCACATAATAAATTATGTCAGTGATAGTTATGTCACCCTATTTGGGATGAAAGTACAGAGGACCTTGATTCTCCTGCAATTTTATAGAACTTCAGAGCCACACATGAGTACAGGTAAGACCTTCTATACTTTCCTTTCCCCAGCGGCTCACTGGGTAAAGAATCTGCCTGCAATACGGGAGACGAAGGAGACACGAGTTCAAACACTGGGTCAGGAGGATCCCCTGGAGGAGGAAATGGGAACCCACTCCCGTATTCTTGCCTGAAAAATCTCAGGGACAGAGGAGCTTGGCGGGCTACAGTCCAAAGGGTCGCAGAGTCAAACAAGACTGGGCACGAGCGCGTTCCGTAACTTGCCAGATCTGAACTCACAAGGCTGATTTGGAGCTTTGCTATTTCCTCTGGGCTCCGTATTCCTTCCGTGTGTAACACTGCTTGTGTTCATGTAAGCATCACTTATGCCCGTGTAGTACACTTTCTTCTGACACCAAATGAGTGACTTTTTCTATAACCAAATCTCCAACACCAACTGTGTGTCCAACAATTCCAATCAATCTGACCCTAGATACCTGGAGTTGGAACTGACCCCACAAGGCTGGTCTCACTTTGAATTCCAGTCACA
>SJXQ01002769.1:563572-663193 GCA_006408695.1 Aepyceros melampus
TTTAATTCAGTGTTAGAACAGTTAAATAGAACATTTAAAAATAACTAGGCTTTTGAAATAAGGTAGGGGAGCCTGTTGGGTTGCCATCTATGGGGTCACACAGAGTCGGACATGACTGAAGCGACTTAGCAGCAGCAGCAGCAGAGAGATTTAAAGAAATATAGCATCTACATACAATTAGTTGCTTAATTAATTGACATTTAATAAATCATGTACAGAAGTCTCCAACTTATGATGATTTAATTTAGAATTTATTTCATTTATGGAGCAAAAGCAATATGCATTCAGTAGGAACTATACATTGAATTTTGAGTTTTGATCTTTTCCTTGCCTAACAATATGTGGTGGAGAAGGCAATGGCAACCCAGTCCAGTACTCTTGTCTGGAAAATCCCATGGATGGAGGAGCCTGGTAGGCCTCAGTCCTTGGGATCAGGAAGAGTCAGACAGGACTGAGTGACTTCACTTTCATGCATTGGAGAAGGGAATGGGAACCCACTCCAGTGTTCTTGCCTGGAGAATCCCAGGAACCAGGGAGCCCGGTGGGGTGCCGAACAATATGTGATACCACACCATCTTGTGAGGTTGGATAGTGGCATTAAGTGGCAGCTCCCAGTCAGCAATGTGATCGTGAGGATAAACAACCAATACACCTATAACCATTCCATCCTCATACAATCATTCTGTGTTTCACTTTAAATATTCATTAAAATAAGCTTTGTGTTAGATGACTTGATTCAACTGTAGAGAAATATATGTGTTCTAAGCACCTTTAAGATAGGCGGTTCAGTATATTAAATGTATTTTCAATGCTTTTTTATGAAGTGTTTATTGACATGCAGCCCCACTGTAAACTGAGGTAGGTTTGTATTAGTATATGCTAATTGGTTTCTACAAACGTGATAGATTTAATGTTAATAAAATCTTTTATTTTCCTGAGACTTGTAAATTAACTTATCTTTGTGATTTAGAAGTTCCTGCTGTCAAAGATGAATGTCTTCTTTATATTCTCTGTCATATACCATTGATTTTTTTTTTTTTACTGATCTTAAAGATGTTTTACTCTGCTATTATCAATAATTCTCTGAAATTCCATGATCTCTTCATCTTTTCAGTTGTGGGTATTTAATAACACCAACAATCAAACAGCAAAAATATTAAAAAAAAAAAAAAAAAACCTGTTCTCACTAATGTGGCTCTCCATTTTTCCAGTGAGAGGATTTTCCTCTACCTAACCACTGTTTTCTGCTTTTAGCTCTTTGCCCTTTGAAGTCAATGCTTAAATTTATTTCTATTTTGAAGTAAAATGTTAAGAAGCAACCCGCATATATATAAAATTAGTTAGCTCTCTACATTAAGGGGCTTCAGTTCAGTTCAGTCACTCAGTTGTGTCCAACTCTCTGTGACCCCATGGGCTGCAGCACACCAGGCCTCGCTATCCATCACCAACTCCTGGAACCTACTCAAACTCATGTCCCTCGAGTCAGTGATGCCATCCAACCTTCTCATCCTCTATTGTCCCCTTTTCCTCCTTCTGTCTTCAATCTTTCCCAGCATCAGGGTCTTTTCTAGTGAGTCAGTTCTTCGCACCAGGTGGCCAAAGTATTGGAGTTTCAGCTTCAACATCAGTCTTTCAAGTGAATACTCAGGACTGATTTCCTTTAGGATAGACTGGTTGGATCTCCTTGCAGTCCAAGGGACTCTCAAGAGTCTTCTCCAACACCACAGTTCAAAAGCATCAATTCTTTGGTGCTCAGCTTTCTTTATAGTCCAACTCAAGGGCTTAGAACAAGAAAAAAATCCAGATCATATCCAAGTCTAACATTTCAACACCTTTAAGTAAATTTGTATTTAAACACTCAGAACACTAAGTAATGTGAGTATGATATAATGCCTCTGACAAAAATGAATAATTTGTAGACTCTCATTTCTCAAACTACCCAAATGTGCTCCTCTGTCAGTCTTCTGGCTCAGTAAGGAGGAACTGTTAATACCATCTCTGCTAGATGGATGACTATCTTTCTTAGTCTCCATGCATTTATCCTTGCCTCCTTGCAGGCAACTCTAAACCCAGCAACCAGTGATCTTTCCAAAATATAAGTCACATCCTATTACTCCTTTGCTCAAAATCCTCTTATCCTCGGAGTAAAAGTCGAGGTTTTGTTCATACCCACAGACTTCCACGAGCTGGCTCTCTTTTACTGCTAGTATTATTGACTGCCACTCCCCCTTCAAGCTCTCTCTATTCCAGGCATGCCTTCCTCCTTGTTCATTGTACACCCAGGCAAGCTCTAGCCTCAGAGTCTTGGTACTAGTTACCTCAATAGAGAATGAAATATTGCTTTCCAAGTAAACCACGTCACGGCTCACTCTTATACTTCCTGCAAGGCTTGCTCAAATGTCACCTCCTCAATAAGTCCTGCTTTTGATCACTCTATATAAAGTTGCAATTCCTACCTCCCCAGGCCAACACTCCATAGTTCTGACCCCAGCTACCTTGATTTGTATTATTTTCTATCACATTTCTTGCTGTTAAAATGATGACTAGACAAAGAAATACTGCAAATGGGAAAGTGAAAAGATACCCACAAGGAAAAGTCAGTCAAGAACCAAAAGTAACAATTAAGAAGAGAACAAGCAAATAAAAACAAATATATTGAAATATGATCAACATCATTGGTAATTAGGAAAATATGAATTAAAATAACAATGAAACACTCATTGTTGGCAAAGATATTAATATATCTAGAGCCAGCCTCAGTAGTAGGAAAATAAAAATTCTTATATATAGCTGATAGAAATGATGCTGTAACCAATTTGGAAAGTAATCTAGAAGCATTATTAGAAGTTTATACTTTTATACCCTTTGACTCAACAACCTAACTTTGATAAGTCTATCCTGTGTAAATAAAGTACCAGTGTGTAAGAATATATCTAGACACTGATATTGTGACACTTAAAAGAAAAAACCATTAGAAGCAACTTGATATTCCATCATAGAGAAATAAATAAATCTGGCCCATTTATAATTTTCAATATTATTTGGCTATAAAAATATATATGAACCTGGAGAAATGCTCAGAAAACTACAAAATAACCAAATAATTGACATAGTGATGTCTGACTATATTTTTATTTTTTTAAAAAAGGAAAAGAAATATCATTATGGATAATTACAATTATTAAATAATTAAATTATTTAAATATAATTCATATTAGCAGCATACACATATTTACATGAGCATAGAAAAAATATGAAATATTGGTGCTAATACTAATTATCACAGTAAAGTGGAACTGAGGGAAGAGTAAGATTATATTATTTTTTAATCTTTTCTGTTGTTGGCTTGTTAAAGTGAATAAACTTTTACAGTGTGAAAATATCCAATAAAGAAAAAATAAAATGGGCTATTATTTGAAAATACATAGGCTAATCCTTTGATAAATGCAGAATAAGTGTATGTACCATATCAGAGGACCTACATTTTTGTCACAGTTCTCCAAAAAATTGACATTTAAAATTAGCTCTATGATCCCAATGCTGAATTGATCTAGGGTAGTTCCTTTAATTTAAGTAAGTAAGTAAAGTCACTCAGTCGTGTCCGACTCTTTGTGACCCCATGGACTGCAGCCCACCAGGCTCCTCAGTCCATAAGATTCTCCAAGCAAGAATACTGGAGTGGGTTGCCATTTCCTCCTCCAGGGGATCTTCCCGACCCAGGGATCGAACCCGGGTCTCCCGCATTGGAGGCAGATGCTTTTGAGGTTACCATGCACAGGTAGGTTCCCAGTAGAAGGCCACTGAATAAATGAATGGATGCCTTAATCACTAGACAAAGCACAAGCTAAATACTTGCCTAAACCCCAGCTAGTTAATGGCAGAGGTGCACCTAGAATACAGATCTTCAGATTCCAGTTGCAGGGCTTTCCCTTGGGACATAGACTTGGGAAAGCATCTTGAGAAAGCGTGTGTGTATTGCCTAAGGTAGTGATAAACTCTGGCTCTAAATTTGCCTAAGGCAAAAATCGCGGGGCAGATAGTAAAGGTCCATGCCATCTTTTCCTCTTAGAAAGCTTATTACTCTTTGATTCAGGCTTTTTGTTTCTACTTTTGTGTTTTGCTCTTTGAAGCATATGAACAATGCTTTGGAAACTCATTTTAAACACAGGAGACATAAAACAACACCTGACAGCCAGATGCCGTGCTCTGGGGCCTGCCGCTCTGTGAGAAGCAGGCCAGCAGAACAGCCTCGTGGTTTCTGTGTTGAGTCCTCCTCTGATCCCTCCAAGCACTAAATAAAGCATCAGTGTGGCTACCCAGTTGTTCCCTTTTGTGGAACATTTGATTAGCGTGTTTTCTGGACTTTCCTCCCTTGCCCTCTATTCATTCAAGCTTGTCAGAAGTGTCCACTGACGTAGCTTAAGAGTCCATTCATAAATTAACCCTAGTTATTGCAGCCTCCAAATTTCCCCCTTGACCTTCAACTCCTACTCTTTTCCCCAACACATAGTTCTGCTTTTACTAACATTCAGAGCCTCTTACCAAAAAGTGACCTTTACTTTCACTCTCACCTAGCAGATCCAAAGAGCTAGTTTCACTTTGTATTATTACTTCCCTCTGGGTTTAGTTACACCTAAAGGTACGTTATTTTCCAGTACAGTTTTGTTTTGTTTTGTTTCTCTAAATGGAGTCTGAGCAGAGATCTTAAAATGGCCAGCTGGGCCGAGCGTTCCAGAAATCTTCTGGATGAAGAGGAACAAAAGGCTCTCCAAGGGAATAAAAGCAAAAACAAACAAATACAAATCTGTTGAGAGAAAAAAAAAATAGACAACAGCTTGTTCACTGGCAGTAATTCCCTGATCATTAAATCAACCACACAGTCAGTGTCAGCCACAGCTCTCTTTGAACTGGATTGTTCAGTCATAGGAAAAGGATGTTTTTTAATCAGCAGTTGGTGGTGGTTACTACAGCACCACAGGAGCTGGGAGCTGCTGGTCAGGGGATGTGTGTTCAGGGATCCCCTTTGGCATCCAGAGACTGCCAGTGATCCAGTAGCTGCCAACTGCCAGAACTTTGTGTAAAGATGAAAAACGTTGCTCAGAAGTCTGGAAACCCCCCTGAGCCTAGCAAGTTCTAACTAGGTACAGTTTTGAGACATTGGGTCTAAATAAAGACAGTTGAGGCCCCTACTGTGAGGTTTTTGAGAAATCTTGGACTCTAAAGTGTCCTCTTCTTAATTTGAGATTATGCAAAGGGAAGTCATAATTGTATAGTGTCCCCTTCATCAAAACTCTTTTCTGCTGTTTTCCCAGTAAACCAATTGTTTAATACTCTCAGGTGTGGTTTTTGCTATTGTTGTTCAGCTGCTCAGCTGTGTTCAATTCTTTGTCAGCTCGTGGACTGCAGCACGCCAGGCCTCCCTGTCCTTCACTATCTCCCAGAGCTTGCTCAAACTCATGTCCATTGTGTCGGTGTCGGTGATGTGTCGGTGATGCCATCCAACCATTTCATCCTCTGTCGTTCCCTTCTCCCGCTTTCAGTCTTTCCCAGCATCACGGCCTTTTCCAGTGAGTCGGCTCTTCACATCAGGAGGCCAAAGGACTGGAGTTTCAGCTTCAGCATCTGTCCTTCCAATGAATATTCAGGGTTGATTTCCTCTAGGATGGGCTGGTGTGATCTCTCTTGATGCTAAGGTGTCACCTAGGTGGGTGAGAACAAAGGCAAGGGGAGTCTCCTTTAGTGTGCCTGTCCATTTGGGGGCAGTAAAGGAACTGATTCCAAGTGGTTGCCATGTCTTAACATACAGACAGAAGAAATCCCAAAAGCCACCCCAATTGCCAGGTTAAGGGCTTGGCTTGTGACGATGGTTTAAGAGGAGACAGGGTTAGCAGGGCACCGCTAGCCCAGAGCCTGCCTCTGTATGATTCAGAAACGGGGGCTTGTTCTTCTGGGTGTGCGCAGCCCCATGCAGGGGTGCCCAGCTTGGCAGGAGGAGGACGGGTCCTCACCCAGCCCTCCCAGGGCCTGCCAGGTGCCCTGACACAGCCACCCATGCAGCTTCTGTCGCTAAGCTGCCCTGCAAGGTACCTGCTGTATCACCTCGAAAGAATGAAGCAAGCTTCCCGTCTTATCTGAGGGTGGCAGAAGGATGTTTCCACTCCAGATGCTGTGACTTGGGTTGACATGACCTGTTCCTCTTCCCCAGCCATTGCAGCTTGGTACACACAAGGAGTTCCAGCTCAGCGTAGGGGAATTTGGAAGATAAAAATCAGTTCAGTTATTAGTCTAGTCTCACGTCTCTCGGCTTGTCATGGTTGAAATCTTCAATCAGTGGTTCCCAGTTGCCACTTCCTTTTCTAATCCATTGACCTTGACTTGTGGCCAGGGCACCTGGAGTCCTTGTTTTCCTTGCCCACTTACTTCTACCAGGCAGGGGTATTTCCAAGCCACACAAATAGCACGACTCCTTTCTTGTAGGCCCCATGCCTGACTTCTTTTCCTTTTCAGTGGAAACTGCTGCCAAAGCAACAATGAGCTTTATCTACGTATCATTGAGCTCAGTATCCTACCGATGTTACAAATATTTTATTAAACTTTTCCTGGCTTTTGTCTTCCTCACTTACTGGGTCCTTAAATTAGTGCCAATGTCCATCTCCCTGAGTGTGTCTCGGGTTTCCTTTTCTCTGGATTGCCTCTAGATTTTCTTCTCCTTTTCTGTTGCTTTGAGTTTGAACTATCTCCTCTCCCTGGTCCTTGCACAGTGCTCTCAACGGGGCCTGTTGTGTGGCATCTGGATTCCCTCGTTTTTTATTTGTTTTCCAGTTTCACTGAACTTTCTAATTTTTTTCCAACTTTGTATCTCTAGCCATCATAGAAGATCTACACTCTTTTCAAAAGACCTCTGTAAAAATGTTGCATGTTAAAGATAATCTCTTTCTTAGTATACTCCATAATTCTTTTTTTTTTTTAATTTCAATATCTCAGATGTGTAAGAGTTCTTTTATGAGGAAAAACTCTAGGATCACAGAGCTGTGTCACTTTTGAGAGGATGGGTTCTTCTCATAACATATTCCATGATTTTGTTAACACTCTCTCTGTACCTACTCATGTTTTTTGAGCAGATATGGTGGTAGTTGTTTAGTCACTAAGTCGTGTCTGACTCTTTCGAGCCCATGGACTGTAGACCCCCAGACTCCTTTGTCCATGGGATTTTCTAGGCAAGAATACTGGAGTGGGAGTGGGGTGCCATTTCCTTCCCCAGGGGATCCTCCCGATCCAGGGATCCAACCTCAGTCTCCTTCACTGCAAGCAGATTCTTTACCAACTGAAGCACCAGAGAAGCCCTAGTGCTTCTCATGAAAACATGAGTTTTCATGTTTTTTAAGCAGGTATACTGGACTCTTGATAATCTTAAGGCAATTAATCTTCTTGATCAGCATATTTGGCCCTCACTGGGTCTTCTAAGCCATCTTTATTAATGAACTTAACAGCAAATTCTCTACAGTTTTTTGGAGGCAGGAAAAGTTGCTATTTAAAAGAAATCTTAGAATGTAAGCTCCACAAGTGTGGGCATTCTTTTTTCTCTTCTGCTCCTTTATATCTTGTGCCAACCACTAGAAAGAATGTCTGGCATATAACAGATGTTCAGTAGTTATTTGTTGAATGGATAAATGATAAAATTGGGTCATTTTTTATTTCACTTTTTTACCTCTGTAGACCTGTGAGGACGATTTCATAGGCAAAAAATCTTCAATGCTTTTGATGCCATGTAAACCTCTTTGTAACTAAAAATTTAGGCCACAGATATCAAATTCTCAGGGCTTCCTTGGTGGCTCAGATGGTAAAGAATCTCTCTGCAATGCAGGAGACCCAGGTTCTATCCCTGGGTTGGGAAGATTCCCTGGAGAAGGGAATGGTTACCCACTCCAGTATTCTTGGCCTGGAAAATTCCACGGACAGAGAAGCTTGATGGACTATAGTCCGTGGGGTCGCAAAGAGTCAGACATGACTGAGCAACTAACACACACACACATCAAATTCCTATGTTTTTGGTTTAGTTTCTCTGAATGTGACTCTCTACAATGAAGGTGATATACAACTTTTCAGCCTATTCCCTTAAGTTTATCTATCTTTCCCCATAGTCCGTTCCTTGTGTTTTAGCATTTTGGTTTGAAAAGGCTCCTGTACTGTCACTGGTATTGTTAATCTTTTCTTTCCTGTAGTTTACAAGAAAACCAAAATGAAATCATTCCTAGCCCAGATCCTAAGAGAAACCAGATCCCTATGCTCACTCAGAATGTCTATAATCTTACATCCTTTAGTTCTTTCCTAGAATCTATTTTTTAAAGCACGACAAAACATTTTTACATGTACTCAATTTTTAAAATTGCCTTTGCATATAATCTTAGTGAAGAGATTATATGTGTGTATTTAATCAATCAAGCAAGATCTGTCCTTACAGAAACTTTTCTTTCCACAGCTTGTTACTATTAAAACTATATTATAAATGCTATTAAAACTATATTATAAATTATACTACTCACTGACAAGGTCTTTGAAATTCTTATATGGCTATTCTTATTAATTAAAATAGTATTAGCAATCCTTGTGTCTCTGGTGGCTAACATATATTGAGGGAAAATCCTAAATTTGTCCCATATTCCTTAGGCTTAAAATAGATCCTATGTATACTTAAGCTTGGACCTAGATGTTAAGGAAGACTCAAAATCTTCAACAGTTAAGTCAAAAATCAAGTTTCTCAATTCTGAACAGCCATCTACTTGATGAGTACAACTTTTACTTTTATCATACATCAGTACAATGTCCTGATAGCCTCACTGCTTTCTGTTTGGTTTTTTTTTTTTCCAGTCTTTGATGTCCTTTAAATGCATAGTATTTTATTAAAGTTGATTAAACCTAATACTTCGAGCCAAGTCTGTTCATGTTTGTTCTTGAATGTTTTACACTGGATTTCTATTCTACCCATGGATCTCTTACTAAAGGAAAGGCTTTTAATATTCTGACTAGAAAAAATACTTTATGTACCCCTAGCCCCAATTTACAAAAATATATATATTGCATATAAAGTAAAAGGGTAAATTTACCAAGATTTTATCCTAAATTTTCTATATTAAAGCTGTGTTAGTATTATAATAATTATTAAAATACTTATTACAGAAAATTTTCCAGGATATGCATACTTATATTTGATATGAATGAATATTTAAGCAGTTATTAGTTACTAATTTTAATACTATTAATTATTAATTTTTCATCTTCAGAACTAAATATTGGCTATTTATAATCCCATTTTTAAAAAACAAGTCTGACCAATGCTTTGGTTTTTTTCAAATATCAATGGCATTCTGAATTTAATTGTTATGATCTCCATTACACTGTCAAGCACACACTTCCTGAACTAGTTCCTAATTTTTAGCTTTTAAAACCTGAACATTGTTCATGGTCCTTTTTCTCTTACCTTTTAAAAAAAAGTCCTTATTAAAGAAAAAAGAACTACTGATTAAAAAGATCTGTCTCTTCCAGTATTAGAACAGTTGATATGTTCTAATTCTTTACTTTTGGCAATCTACACAAAAGCTCTGCTCAAAGAAATGCAATGAGAAGAACTTTCCTTGAGCAAGTTACCTCATCTCTGTGAACCTGTTTCCTCACCTGAAAGACAGCAGAAGCAGTTCCTAACTCAAGGAGGCTTTCTATGAGGCGAATGGAATCAAGCATCTGCCGTGCTTAGAGTCCAGTGCCGGGCTCAGTAGAGACTGCCATCACTATCAGGGGACTGCGTGCTTGTACAGATTTCAACAAGTCAGCTGAGCAAGAGTGAATGTCATTTTTTAGTAGCATGCCACTGTTTCCATCTATTCTATCATCACTCCTAAGAACAATGTCACCTCACCCACCTGCTGGTCTTATTTTCATCAAAGAACGCTACCTGGCCTTTAGCAATGATTTTTTGTTATTGTTTTTCCCTTGATCTTGGAAATGCCAGTTAAATGTGAGATTTGCTTCTTCTGTCAGATATTTCAACTTACCCAGTTTTAGGAATTCCTCCTCTAGTTTTTGTATGGTGCATTTATACAACACCTGAGTTATTTTTATGT
This sequence comes from Aepyceros melampus, assembly GCA_006408695.1. Classification (NCBI taxonomy): domain Eukaryota; kingdom Metazoa; phylum Chordata; class Mammalia; order Artiodactyla; family Bovidae; genus Aepyceros; species Aepyceros melampus. The sequence goes on from SJXQ01002769.1 coordinate 573,691, forward strand.
CAACCCTGTAAAGACTTTTGAAGAACAAAAAACAATTTTATACCAAATAGCTATTTCACTTTACTGGTTTCTCACATTATCATGACCCTTGATAATTTCCACTGAATACAGTGGTTTGATGTTTTGTAACAAAGAGAAGCCAGTGTTTCTTTTTCCCATTTCACTCAAGGATAAATGACCCATTCTCTATAATCAGAAATACACAAGGTCAACAGTAGTATTATTTTATAGGTTTTGTATCTAAAAATAATGCTATGATAAAAATCCATTTTAAATCCCTGTGATATTCTTCAGTGCTCAAAGTCATATCATTGTGTTTTAAAAAGGTAGTTAATACAAGAATAAAAATATTTTATGCACATTTCTTTCTTTTGGAATCTCATTCAAAATCATGCGGTCATAGGCTTTTAAAAGTTACTACATAAAGAAATTTTAAAGAAATAATTGTTGACTTAAATGAGAAAAAAGCCTTTCTGAGTTTGAGTTTTTGTTCTATTGTACATAGCATGCGTGCGTGTTCAGTCATGTCCAACTCTTTGCAGCCCTATGAACTGTAGCCCATCAGGCTCCTCTGTCCATGGGATTTCCCAGGCAAGAATCCTGGAGGAGGTGGGCATGTCCTCTTCTCGGGCATCTCCCCGACCCAGGGACTGAGCTGCATTTCCTGCACTGGCAGGCAAATTCTTTATCACTGAGTCACCTGGTAATCAGTTTTGGCACTAATCTACGTCTCCAAAAGCAGTCTTCTACAATCTGAGTATTTGAACAATTTTCAATAAGTTTACTATGAGACGTCCACAGGGATATGAAATGTCAGATATTACAGAGTAAAGATGAAGACATTCAAGATTTGGGGGTTCTGTTAGTTTATGCTGTGTATTTTCCTAACTGGGCTTTAAATATTATGGTGAAAATAGCTCATTTAATTTTTGGAATCCTTGAGCTAGAAGAGAATATCCAAGTCATCTGATTCACACAAACTCTCTTCCACATTCTTTTAGGAAGCAAAGCAAAACACTAAATCATCTTTGCTCTGTTCTGGTTCGCACTAATTTCACAAATCTCAGAGAAGATTTATTGGCCTGTGTCTTAGTTTCTGTACCATAATGAAATGCTAATTTCATTTTCATAAGATGATTTCTATATTGAATATAAGATAATTTGTGTCAAATCAGATTTTTTAGGTTTAATATTTATGTATTTTTACTTTAAAGTAATTTCAAACTCTCCAGAATTTCTAAGTATAACATTTTATATTTTTACTGAATCACTCAGAAATAAATTACTACTAGATTGTTTAGTGTGCATCTCCTACAACCAAGGACATTCTCTCATGTAAGCACAAGAAAGAAAAAACTGTCTTTACCCTCTCAGGGTCAGTGTCAGGGGGCCTGCTGATTTAGCTGACAAAGACTGATTAACGGAAGAAAAGGAATACACACATTAATATTTTTATTTGCATGAGAGTTCACAGAAAAGAAATGAAACTCACAGAAACAGACTCAGGAAGTTTTGTACTCTTCTTCGCAAATAACATAAAGTTTGGCTTTAGGGGGCAATAAATTGTAGGACAGTAATTAAATGAATGGAGTATTTTATATAAGGTTTATTTATGCAGGCTCCGAGCTGTTCTTCTTATCCTGGTACAGAAAAAGGACCAAATTTATGCTACCTTCACAAAAGGAAATTGATACCCTGCTTTCAGGCAGATCATAACAATCCTCGTATCAAAGTAGCGTGTTTTCAGGGTGGTGTATTCTGATCCCCTTCATATCAAAATCAGAAAATGAACACTGCTAAAATACTACCATCTAATATTCTGTTATTCTAATATTCAGTTATTCTGTTCATGTCCTTCCTAGAAAAAAGGGGTAGAACCCAGGATCAGAGACTGCATGTAGTCTTTCATGATTTTTAGCCTCTTTCAATCTGGAACAGCTCCCCAGTCTTTGCTTAATTTTCTTGACCTGACAGTTTACACATTTTCAGGAGGAATACCACAATATGAAGTTGTGTTTCTGAAGCATCTTATCAGATATCTGGATTTTTCTCACTACAGGTGATTTTAATCTTGATCATTTCATTAAGGTGGAATCTGCCAAGATTCTCCAATGTAAAGCTATTCTTCAGTATTTCTTTTAATATTCACTAAGTACTGGGGGAGGGAGATCCTGTGAAATTATGCAAAGATCCCATTCCTCATCAAAATTTCAGTCACGAGTTTTAGCATCCATTGAGATTTCTATTTAAATTATACTGTGCTGGCTGCCAAATAGTGATTTTCTATAATACCATAATTTCTTCTACATTTATTAGTAACTATTCTAATGTAAAGAAAAGCTTTCTTCTGTCCCTATTTATGTCTATTTCTAAATTTTTATCAGTATACATTAACCAATCCTATTTTATTTAATGAGTTTCAATGCATTTTATTATTACTTACTTTGATGCTAAAATTGTCCCATATCTAACCAGTTCTTTAATATTTCCTAATTTTGGCACAAAAAGAAATTCTAGGCTCATCATTTTCACCTGTATATGAACACTGTGGAAGAAAGAAAGAAATACAGGAAGGAAGGAAGGAATATAGAGCATTGCAATCTTTAACAAAATTTATGTACCACTATAGGAGGAAAGCCATTTGGTGTAAGCCTATTATATAAATGTTAAACAATGACTGCAAAGTTTAAAAACATATTAAAAAATAATTAAAAATTATTTTTAAATTTTAAATTCAGTTTAAAAAAAAGGAAGCAAATTACAGTGTGCACACCACACATTTCTCTCTCTTGAACTCAAAATTCAAAGTCAATATCAACAGAAAATGTGGGCAACATCAGAAAACTATAGTTTCTACCTGAACTGAATGCATACTGCCCTCTAGAGGCACCATTTAATCAATACAATCCAATGTTTCCAGCTGCAAGTGAACCTATTTGTATCTCCAGGTAAAGTTTTCAGAAGCAGTTCTCTTTAAATATGTAGGCTTGACTCTACATGTGAGCTTCCCTGGTGGCTCAGTGGTAAGGAACTCACCTGCCAATATGGAGATGTGGGTTCAATCCGTGTGTCAGGAGGATCCCCTGGAGAAGGAAATGGCAACCCACTCCAGTCACCTTGCCTGGGAAATCTCATGGACAGAGGACCCTGGCAGACTGGAATTCATAGAGTCGCAAAGGAATCAGACACAACTTAGCCACTAAACAACTGTACACATACTAATAACTCATCATGATTTCCCTGTATTGTGTGCCACCTGTAACAAAACTAATGCAAGCAATCCAACAAAAAAAAAGTGGCTTCCATTTTATCAGCTAGACAAAAGAATTGAGACATGTGATCACAAGATAAGACATCAAATTGTCATGTTACTTTGTGACTTTTGGTAAAGCTGTTAGCAAATTGAAAATCTCCCCAAAATTTCATGCAGAAGAAATGTCTCAATAATTTATTCCATTATTTCCTCACCATCTGTAGATGAATCCAGTGTGGATTCAGCTTGGAAACTGCCTCACTGGGCGGTCTTCACTTGGCTCTGAACCTTCATATGTGCTGCTCCAAACTTCAAAACTGCTGGTGAATTAAAATCAAGAACTGTAGTCACATCTTGAAACTCCAACACAGGTGTAAAAAATCCACATTTAAACCAATAGAGTTTAAATAAATATTACTTAATGAACAATCAAATAGGTAAACTATTTCTCTTATCATAAACATTTTATATAGCTCTCAAGAATATGGTGTCTAAATTATTCAATACCTCAGATATAGTTATTGGAAGTATCACTTTCTCACCTCCTTTGCAATAATTTAAAATAATTTGAATAAAATTTTTTTGCCAATGGCTGTTCCTTAAGAAAAAAGTCATTTCAAATATTTGTCCCAATGAGAATAATTTTAAGATCATATTGTTTTATTTGATGATATTTTTACCTAAATCCACACAGTCAATATTAAATAAGAATGAGATACTGAGGAAAATATTATAATTATTGGACATGACTTAAGATTTAGTCTTCCAATCCTCCTAGAGAATGTCATAACTTGGTATTATGTACAGATCTGAGCATACATTTTGATAAATTAAAGGAAAATTATAGTTGACACCAAAATGTGGTTATAACCTGATCTAATTTTCTACTTTGATTTTTTTATATAGACACAATTATAAAATATATAATGTTCTTGCTGAAATGCTTATTTCCAAGAACAGTGTAGAGGAGGAAAATTTTTGTCTGGGTTCTGTAAGAAAAAACAGCTTAATAAGATACAAGCTCACAAATTTTCTGTGACATGGGAACCCTCTTAGGAAATGAAGACCTGAGGAAGTGGCAAAATCTACATACTTTTGTACTAAACTGATCAGAGAAAGACAATTGTGGAAAAGTAACTGTAACATATGATGAGGCTAAAGGAAGATAAGAATTATTTTAATGAGGTCTGCTCACATGGATTCCTCTTCTTAATTTCCCATCCTTGATAATAAAAATGCTTCTTTCTTCCTAGTATAGGGAAGGCATCTTTACAAGCTAATTTTATCTCCTGTTTGCAGGGAGAGAGAGAGGAGATCAGAATGATTCTTTGTATCTGCTGCTTTTCAATATCTTTTGTTCAAAATAATACTTATGCTGAAGTGACATATTTTGGGATGGCATACTTCCACATTCACAATAAAATTTATAGTTTTGCTCTGCATGTTCAATGTTGTTTTCAATAAATCAATATGAGCATATTTCCTCTGCAGACAGTGTGCAAAAGCATTAACCACATGATACAAATGTCAGAGTAAGTGCCAAGGTTTTCTTAACATAAAAACAGAGGTTTAACTTATTTACAGTGCTGGTTGAGAATTACGTTTCCTATCACCTGAATCTTTAAGAGTATTCACTTTTTATACTCTGCATGGAATTTTATGTAAATAAAAAACAACCTTGATGGTAGTATGCCATATTAAAACAACAATAATAACAAAAACACCAAGGAATCTACTCCTATTGACCCATAAAATTCTCAAGCTATGTCCTTCCTGTAGCCCTGTTAGAGGGTGTTATTTTGTGTATTTTCAACCCTGTAATAAATGGTAGCGTAGCATGTTTGAATCTCAACCCAGGGATTAAGCCAGAGTCTCCCTCTTTGCAGATGCCTTTACCATTTGAGCCACCAGGGAAGCCAAAAAGAACCTGTCTGCCAGTGCAGGAGATGTAAGACATGGGTTTGATCCATGGGTTGGAAAGATCCCCTGGAGAAGGGAATGGCAGCCCACTCCAGTATTCTTGCCTGGAGAATCCCATGGACAGAGGAGCCTGGCAGGCTACAGTCCATAGGGTGGCAGAGTTGAACGCGACTGAAGCATGTTAGCACGCATGCACCCTCCTTGCTGATGCCTAAAGCTCTGTGGCTTGCAGCAGAAAGGTCTCCTGTTACAGTCTTCATACCTGTTAGGACTTCCTCAGCTCCTTCTCCCACAGGCAGAAGTACTGAGATGAGGAGGGAAGAAATCACATGGACTCCGTGGAGAGAAGGCATCTAGAGAGAATTGATGAGCAACCTACCCATGACGTTGTACTCAAAGCATCCCCACCTTCAGGATTCCCTGGTATCCTTATTGACCTCAGTCCTAGCTGTTCCTGACTACTTGTTCTCTTGTCAAACATTTAATGATCATTGTGAAGCTCTGGAGGCTCAGTAATATCAGCTAGCAAAACGCGTGCCTGCCTTCAGGGTTTCTAATCTAAAAGAGCAAACGCGCAATTAACATCAAGTGTAATTAGCAGCCTAATGTAGCAAATGAAGGTTGCTATGGAAATACATAGTTGGAACATTTTTTTGTCACCCTCCCATACTTAAGGTGAGAACTGCATGATGGCTAACATTTAGCCAGAAAAGAATGCCAAGGCTTGCATGTATCACAGTCTCTCTTAGCGAAACAGTGTATATTCCGCGATGCTGTATCCTGTCTCAGCCTGTCACTCTGCCCTTGTGAACGAGAATGTTTCACTAGCTCAGATCAGTCCCAGCAAGGAGGCCAAACCTCATCGCTGCAGGATAGTTTAAGAGGATGTGGTTTCTCCAGAACTGTGCTCACCTGTAACCTTTCGCGGTCTGAACAGCACTGCAGCCGCACTTATCTCCGGTCCAATCTGGCTCCCCTGCCCGCACGCTCCCCCAGAGCACCGCCGCGAGAGTTTTGGCAGAGGGCTGTGGCATCAGCTCAGCGACTTGGCACATCACCAAAGCAGCACAGTAGACAAGTATGCAGGCTGAGGGCAGTCACAGAGTTCACGTGTATAAGCAATATCGCCATTCTCCAGGCTCTCTTTTCAAACTTGCAAAGACCACATTTAGACACTTTTTAAAATTATTAAGCTACATAGCCTTGGGTTAAACTCTGGAAGTATTCATTCTTGCCCGAGGCCAATGCTACTTTGAAAATTTCATGAGCAGAGCTTTTCTCTTCTATTACCTCCTTAAGCCACAACTGTTAGATCTCCCAATTATTAAAATAATTCAGATACCATGCCTTATGGATCTAAAACACATTTACACAGAGTAATTTCTTTATTGAGTAATTTCTTTCTCCCACCAATAGCCAGGAGCACACTCAGACTACTAATCACAGTAACAAAAAGTAAAACCTAAAAGTCATTGCTTGATTGTAGTATTTCAGACAATACTGCTCATTCTGTGTCTCCAGAGGTTGCAGTCCTGGTCTTTGAATATCTGGAAACTTTTCCATTACAGAAGAACATGCTATTGATTTTTCCTTGTCTTATATTTGAAAATACGCTTTGTTCTCCAGAATCTTCCCTAAAAAGACTTGGCTTATGATTTAAGATCAAAGCATAACATGCGACCTTGGTGGCAGGCTGGGAGGAAATGTGGACATTTGAGGGAAAAAGAACACTAGTGTCCTTAATTCTTGCCTTGGTGTTGCTATCTGCCACTTAACTCCTCTGAGTCTCATTTCTCTGTCTTCCAAATGCAAGAGAGAAATTAAGGGATCTTCAGGTTATTCCCAAGATTGTGGCTTCTGTTTTCTCTGTTGAGTGTAATTGTTTTCCTTAGGAGTTTATACTTCTTGCGTGTACTAATGAGGCAAAGATACCATGTAACCATAAAAACCAAGTCTGGGGCTTGGGCTTGTGTGCTAACCAGCAGTCACTTTTGGTGACTGGACATTCCATGGTTTAAAGTATAGATATCCAGCGCTGCTAATGTACAAGGCACAAAGAGTTAAAGCCACGACTGTTCTACAAATATATAATGAACATATGTCCACAGTTTTAATTCAGCTCATTGATGAGGTTTCCATTCAAAGAACATCTGAAGAGTTGGGTATTTACAGGCAATTTAATAAAGGAATGTTAGAGTAAGATGCTAGACTAGATCCAAAAATGGTAATGCTCGAAGAGGCAGTAAGCCATAAACTTGAGATTCTTTTCTATCAGAGAGGATTCTACAAACTAACAATGTCTTGGCTGTAATCAAATAGTAGAATTTAATTTTTTTAATAATTAAATAATCCTTGAATGAGCCTATTAAACAATGGCATAAAAGACTTTACTTTATCAGATAATTATTTTGGGAGGCATTTGCACTGAAGACCCTTGAATGTGTAATAAAAGTCTGAGGGCTCCAAATATACTTTCTCTGATACACCTCTTTCTCTGATTGCTTCAATTGCTGGGTTACTGGGCAGATTGTTCAGTGGTAGTCTAGGGGAAAAACAGTTCAGAAATCATGCATAAATTAGGGGAAACCATTTGTAAAATAAGCTTCATAGTCACATTGGCCTAACTTACTATCCTATTGGTAAAAACTAATTCATATTAATATCCTTTCTATTTACTAGGCTGATTTATTCTTTGATGACAGGTATTATATCCATGTAAGTTTAAAGCAAGCAATGAATAAGCAAAGGGTCTAACAGGGATTTACTAGACTTCTTTGTCACCATCAACTTGGAAAACTCTTAGCCCAAGAATACTGCCTCTATAATTCTCAGTTCACTTGAAATGTCACAAGGAGGCCACCTCAGATAAAGACTTACTTAATAGTATTTAATTCAAGGAGTGATTTTTTAAATTTTTCATAGTTTTTCCATGGTAAAAAAAAATACATTTTTTAAATCAAAGTGTACTTTTAGACAAAGAAAGCACAGTAAAATTTGAATTTAAAGTGGCCGCTCATGGTGATAACTTAAAATGGGTCAGTGATTATTACCTTTCTCAGTTAAGTTCAGTTCAGTCACTCGGTCGTGTCCGGCTCTGCAACCCCATGAACTGCACCACACCAGGCTTCCCTGTCCATCACCAACTCCAGGAGTTTGCCCAAACCCATGTCCATTGAGTCAGTGATGCCATCCAACCATCTCATCCTCTGTTGTCCCCTTCTCCCTCTGCCCTCAATCTTTCCCAGCATCAGGGGCTTTTCAAATGAGTCACTTCTTTGCATCAGGTGGCCAAAGTACTGGAGTTTCAGCTTCAACATCAGTCCTTCCAATGAACACCCAGGACTGATCTCCTTTAGGATGGACTGGTTGGATCTCCTTGCAGTCCAAGGGACTCTCAAGAGTCTTCTCCAACACCACAGTTCAAAAGCATCAATTCTTCGGTGCTCAGCTTTCTTTATAGTCCAACTCTCACATCCATACATGACCACAGGAAAAACCATAGCCTTGACTAGATGGACCTTAGTCGGCAAATAATGTCTCTGCTTTTGAATATACTATCTAGGTTGGTCATAACTTTTCTTTCAAGGAGCAAGTGTCTTTTAATTTCATGGCTGTAGTCACCATCTGCAGTAATTTTGGAGCCCAAAAAAGTAAAGGCTTTCCCTGTTTCCACTGTTTCCCCTGTTTCCCCATCTATTTGCCATGAAGTGATGGGATGCCAGGATCTTAGTTTTACGAATGTTGAGTTTTAAGCCAACTTTTTCACTCTCCACTTTCATGTTCATCAAGATGTTCTTTAGTTCTTCTTCACTTTCTGCCTTAAGAGTGGTGCCATCTGCATATCTAACATTATTGATATTTCTCCCAGCAATCTTGATTCCAGCTTGTGTTTCCTCCAGCCCAGCATTTCTCACGATGTTCAGTTGAGTTCAGTTCAGTCACTCAGTCGTGTCCGACTCTTTGCGACCCCATGAATCGCAGCACGCCAGGCTTCCCTGTCCATCACCAACTCCCAGAGTTCACTCAGACTCCGGTCCATCGAGTCAGTGATGACATCCAGCCATCTCATCCTCTGTTGTCCCCTTCTTCTCCTGCCCCCAATCCCTCCCAGCATCAAAGTCTTTTCCACTGAATCAACTCTTTGCATGAGGTGGCCAAAGTACTGGAGCTTTAGCATCATTCCTTCCAAAGAAATCCCAGGGTTGATCTCCTTCAGAATGGACTGGTTGGATCTCCTTGCAGTCCAAGGGACTCTCAAGAGTCTTCTCCAACACCACATTTCAAAAGCATCAATTCTTTGGCACTCAGCCTTCTTCACAGTCCAACTCTCACATCCATACATGACCACAGGAAAAACCATAGCCTTGACTAGATGGACCTTAGTCGGCAAAGTAATGTCTCTGCTTTTGAATATACTATCTAGGTTGGTCATAACTTTTCTTCCAAGGAGTGTCTTTTAATTTCATGGCTGCAATCACCATCTGCAGTGATTTTGGAGCCCAGAAAAATAAAGTCTGACACTGTTTCTACTGTTTCCCCATCTATTTCCCTTGAAGTGATGGGACCAGATGCCATGATCTTCGTTTTCTGAATGTTGAGCTTTAAGCCGACTTTTTCACTCTCCTCTTTCACTTTCATCAAGAGGCTTTTTAGTTCCTCTTCACTTTCTGCCATAAGGGTGGTGTCATCTGCATATCTGNTGACACTGTTTCTACTGTTTCCCCATCTATTTCCCTTGAAGTGATGGGACCAGATGCCATGATCTTCGTTTTCTGAATGTTGAGCTTTAAGCCGACTTTTTCACTCTCCTCTTTCACTTTCATCAAGAGGCTTTTTAGTTCCTCTTCACTTTCTGCCATAAGGGTGGTGTCATCTGCATATCTGAGGTTATTGATATTTCTCCCAGCAATCTTGATTCCAGCTTGTGTTTTTCCCAATCCAGTGTTTCTCATGATGTACTCTGCATATAAGTTAAATAAGCAGGGTGACAATATACAGCCTTGATGTACTCCTTTTCCTATTTGGAACCAGTCTGTTGTTCCATGTCCAGTTCTAACTGTTGCTTCTTGACCTACATACAGATTTCTCAGGAAGCAAGTCAGGTGGTCTGGTATCCCTGTTTCTTGAAGAATTTTCCAGTTTATTGTGATCCACACAGTCAAAGTCTTTGGCATAGTCAATAAAGCAGAAATAGATGTTTTTCTGGAACTCTCTTGCTTTTTCCATGATCCAGTGGATGTTTTTGATCTCTGGTTCCTCTGCCTTTTCTAAAACCAGCTTGAACATGTGGAAGTTTGCAGTTCATGTATTGCTGATGCCTGGTTTGGAGAATTTTGAGCATTACTTTACTAGCGTGTGAGATGAGTGCAATTGTGCGGTAGTTTGAGCATTCTTTGACCTTTTTAGGAAGGTCAAAAAGATTTTGACTCTCTCTTCAGAAATAGACATTGAACATATAACAGATATAATATAGTTTTGTACTTAATTTGACTTGGGGTGACTCATGGACCCCCCGCATCTCATCCTGGATCCTGATCTATAATTCCCAACTGAGAAAAACAAGGAACCACCTAAAAGGCCATTGGTGAAGCAAGTGGTCTTCATAGCTTGTCTCCCAAGCCTCTCTTGATATCTGACTCTGTAAGTCAACTAACTTTCAGTGCGGGCAATGATAGGTTGTCTTCTTTGGAACTGAAGCAGAAATGCCCCTCACGGTGGAAAACCTGAGCCCAGTTGTTCGGGAATAAGACAGTCCTCTATAGTCCTGCTGTGGTGACAATTCACTAGCAACTCAAAAGTAGATTAAAAAGTCATGGGTCTCAGAACACATTCTTATCCTGCCCCTTATAAGTCAAGTGACCTTAAAAACAGGTGTTTAACTTCACTAAGGCTCAAGTTTAATTGAAAAATCAGGATGATTAAGGGGTAGGGCCCTGAGCAACGACATCTGGAGCCATACTCCTGACCTAATCAGCTAAGTATTACAGAATCAGTGAACAGATCCCGGGTGAGAATAATACATACCCAGTGAAACTAATGCAAGGTTTTGAAGGTTTTGTTCTGTTTGTGTTTAAAAGTTTGGTAGTGTGCTTTTCTTTTTACTCTACTCCAAATCTTGGGTCATAATGCCATCTTAAGACTATAACTTTGTTGCATGCACTTATTTAGTGATCTATAGAGGAAAGCCTTCTCTAGTAGCTCAGATGGTAAAGCATCTGCCTGCAATGCAGGAAACCTGGGTTCAATCCCTCAGTTGTGCCCGACTCTTTGCAACCCCATGAGTCGCAACACGCCAGGCCTCCCATCGAATGAGTCAGTTCTTCGCATAAGGTGGCCAAAGTACTGGACCTTCAGCTTTAGCATCATTCCTTCCAAAGAAATCCCAGGGTTGATCTCCTTCAGAATGGACTGGTTGGATGTCCTTGCAGTCCAAGGGACTCTCAAGAGTCTTCTCCAACACCGCAGTTCAAAAGCATCAATTCTTCGGCACTCAGCCTTCTTCACAGTCCAACTCTCACATCCATACATGACCACAGGAAAAACCATAGCCTTGACTAGACGGACCTCAGTCGGCAAAGTAATGTCTCTGCTTTTGAATATACTATCTAGGTTGGTCATAACTTTTCTTCCAAGGAGTAAGCGCCTTTTAATTTCATGGCTGCAGTCACCATCTGCAGTGATTTTGGAGCCCAAAAAAATAAAGTCTGACACTGTTTCCACTGTTTCCCCATCTATTTCCCATGAAGTGATGGGGCCAGATGCCATGATCTTCGTTTTCTGAATGTTGAGCTTTAAGCCAACTTTTTCACTCTCCTCTTTCACTTTCAACAAGAGGCTTTTTAGTTCCTCTTCACTTTCTGCCATAAGGGTGGTGTCATCTGCATATCTGAGGTTATTGATATTTCTCCTGGCAGTCTTGATTCCAGCTTGTGTTTCTTCCAGTCCAGCGTTTCTCATGATGTACTCTGCATATACTTTCTTTAGCCTTGGATTAGAAGCATCTTCATCAGTTGGGAGCTTTTGAGAACTTCAGACACTTGGGCTTCTCCCAGTTCATTTCAGTCACCCACTCATGTCTGACTCTTTGTGACCCCATGGACTGCAGGATGCCAGGCTTCCCTGTCCATCACCAACTCCCGGAGCTTACTCAAACTCATGTCCATTGAGTCAGTCATGCCATCCAACAATCTCATCCTCTGTTGTCCCCTTCTCCTCCTGCCTTCAATCTTTCCCAGCATCACGGTCTTTTCTAGTGAGTCAGTTCTTCACATAAGATGACCAAAGTATTGGAGTTTCATCTTCAGCATGAGTCTTTCTAGTGAATATTCAGGACTGATTTCCTTTAAGATTGATTGGTTGGATCTCCTTGCAGTCCAAAGGACTCTCAAGAGTTCTCCAACATCCCAGCTGAAAAGCATCAATTCTTCAGTGCTCAGCTTTCTTTATAGTCCAGCTCTCACATCCATACACGACTACTGGGAAAACTACAGCTTTGACTAGATGAACCTTTGTTGGCAAAGTAATGTCTCTGCTTTTGAATATACTATCTAGGTTGGTCATACCTTTCCTTCCAAGGAGCAAGCATCTTTTAATTTCATGACTGCAGTCACCATCTGCAGTGATTTTGGAGCTCAAGACAATAAAGTCTGTCACTGTTTCCATTGTTTCCCCATCTATTTCCCAGGAAGTGATGGGACCAGATGCCATGATCTTCGTTTTCTGAATGTTGAGCTTTAAGCCAACTTTTTCACTCTCCTCTTTCACGTTCATCAAGAGGCCCTTTAGTTCTTTGCTTTCTGCCATAAGTGTGATGTTATCTGCATATCTGAGGTTATGGATATTTCTCCTGGCAGTCTTGATTCCAGCTTGTGCTTCATTCAGGCCAGTGTTTCTCATGATGTACTCTGCATATAAGTTAAATAAGCAGAGTGACAATATACAGCCTTGACATACTCCTTTCCTGATTTGGATCCAGTCTATTTTTCCGTGTCTGGTTCTAACTGTTGCTCCTGACCTGCATACAGATGTCTCAGGAGGCAAGTCAGGTGGCCTGGTATTCCCATCTCTTTCAGAATTTTCCACAGGTTGTTGAGATCCACACAGTTAAAGGCTTTGGTGTAGTCAATAAAGCAAAAGTAGATGTTTTTCTGGAACTCTCTTGCTTTTTTGATGCTCCGGCAGATGTTGGCAATTTGATCTCTGGTTCCTCTGCCTTTTCTAAAACCAGCTTGAACATCTGGAAGTTCACGGTTCATGTGCTTTGAAGCCTGGCTTGGAGGATTTTGAACATTACTTTGTTAGTGTGTAAGATGAATGCAATTGTATGGTAGTTTGAGCATTCTTTGGCATTGCCTTTCTTTGAGATTGGACCTTTTCCAGTCCTGTGGCCACTGCTGAGTTTTCCAGATTTGCTGGCATATTGAGTGCAGCACTTTCACAACATCATCTTTTAGGATTTGAAATAGCTGAACTGGAATGCCATCACCTCCACTAGCTTTGTTCATAGTGGTGTTTCCTAAGGCCTACTTGACTTTGCATTCTAGGATGTCTGGCTCTAGGTGACTGATCATACCATTGTGATTATCTGGGTCATGAATATCTTTTTTGTACAGTTCTTCTGTGTATTCTTGCCACCTCATCTTAATATCTCCTGCTTCTGTTAGGTCCGTACCATTTCTGTCCTTTATTGTACCCATCTTTGCATGAAATTTCCCTTGGTATCTCTAATTTTCTTGACAAGATCTCTAGTCTTTCCCATTCTACTGTTTTCCTCTATTTCTTTGCATTGATCACTGAGAAAGGCTTTTTTATCTCTCCTTGCTATTCTTTGGAACTCTGCATTCAGATGCTTGTATCTTTCTTTTTCTTCTTGGCTTTTCTCTCTTCTTTTCACAGCTATTTGTAAGACCTCCCCAGACAACTATTTTGCTTTTTTGCATTTCTTTTCCATGGGGATGGTCTTGATCCCTGTTTCCTGTACAATGTCACAAATCTCCATCCATAGTTCATCAGGCACTCTATCTATCAGATTAGGCCCTTAAATCTATTTCTCACTTCCACTGTATAATCATAAGGGATTTGATATAGGTCATACCTGAATGGTCTAGTGGTTTTCCCTACTTTCTTCAATTTAAGTCTGAATTTGGCAATAAGGAGTTCATGATCTGAGCCACCGACAGCTCCTCCCAGGCTTACTGAAATGGAATCTTCATTTTCACAGGATCCACAGATGATTTGTGTGTATACTAAAGCTTGAAAATCACTCATTTAACATATCAGTGGATATAATCAAATACAACATAGAATGTTAACAGCTTATTCAGAGACTATTTTCTGGTCCTCGCTGTCTGTTGATGTATGCTTTCCCAACTCTTCCTCCATTGTTTGAACCGAAAAGAAAATACAAAATCTAAAGTGAAAATGTCCTTATTTGGAAAACCTAGAGAATCTTATGTAAAAAGTTGTTGATTCTCATCTCAAAATAGTTCAATTTTAATTTCAGTGGCGAATTTGGAAGAAAAAGGAGAGGGAAACAGTACTTACAGATATAGCAATGAACAACAACTTGGCCTGTCTATGCCAAACACCACTAAAATAAGAAAATAGTAGAGTTAACTGGACAAAAATGTTTGCCAGTTGCATGCAAGTATTGGTAATTGGAGCCTCATTTGTCAGCACTAAGCCATTCACATTGATTTTTCTACTTCTGCAAACTGGAAGTCGGGATGCAGAATGAAGAAATAATTGTTAACAAGATCTCTCTGGATAGAAAAGAACAGAACATTTAGTCAAATTAAGAAAGCAATCCTCAGTAATTTTTGACACTTTTCTGGATGTAGAAAGCAAGGCAGAATCCCCAGGATGTTTTAGAACCTGCAAACTTGCTGGTCTGTTTAAAATGCTCCACACATTACTCAAGGAAAAATCAGACATACCATGTATGTAGGTAGCTTTTAAGGCATCCTTCCAGGTTCAAGAAATTTATGAGAGTGCAGTTGCCGTTACTCATTCTCCTTACCATGTAAGATTATCTCACTTTGTACTAGGTGTTCTGAAAATAATCGAAAACTTCCTTACATTAAAGGAGAAATGTTTGATTAATAACTTGAGTTTAAACCTATAATGAGACATTCTATTCTGAGTGATCTCATGTACCCGAAGCAATGATAGACCCAGGGTTTCAGTGAATGAGGAGCCCTGCCTGGATGGACATTCTGCAGAGTTTGGGTCACCCTTTTTTCTCCCTGCTCAGAAAGTGTGGCCTCTGGGGCTCTGGGAAGGGGCTTGGCTGAAGGTGAATTACCTCATTTTTTATGGGTCAATCTTGAACAGCCCTTCCCTCATGCAATGCCCACCTTCATCCTTAACATCTTTCTTCTATCTAGGTGGTAGCAGCCTTCAGTCTCTAGATGACAGGCCCACAGTTATGTGCTGGGAGGCACCTGATTTGAGTGGGAAAAGTGGAAGTGAAGCAGGTAGCTCTAGGTTCACATCATGGCTCCATTGCATTAGCTGTGTGGCCTTGTTGACAATATGGTCATCTGTTTGATGCCCAGAATTTTTCTAACACAAAGCCTTCTCTTGCAATTGAGTACCTTCCAATTTCAGTGCTGATGCCTTGGTCTTCCAGGAATCACATGGAAGGGCTCTTTCCCAGGTTTGGTCAAGAAAGCTTCCTTAGTCCTTTTTACCTCATAGTTCTAGGTAGCAAAGCAGCATGGTGTGGTGACAAAGAACAGACTCTGGTCTAGCCTGCCTAAGGTCAGATCCTGACTCTGTCATTTAGTAACTGGGAAAAGTGACTTCCGTGCTCTGTGCCTCAGTTTCCCCTATGAAGACATAATTATTACTCTTTTAAAGGCTTGTTGTAAGGATTCAATGATTAGCACATAAAAATAACTTAGAACGGTGCTTGTTGAATAAAAGTGGGCTTTTACAATGTTTATGATTACTCAGTTCAGTTTAGTCTGTCAGTCGTGTCTGACTCTTTCTGACTCAGAGTCTTTTCCAATGAGTCAACTCTTCGCATGAGGTAGCCAAAGTACTGGAGTTTCAGCTTTAGCATCAGTCCTTCATAATTTAGAAAGATGGTAATGACAACTCTGTATGCGAGACAGCAAAAGAGACACAGATGTATAGAACAGTCTTTTGGACTCTGTGAGAGAAGGAGAGGGTGGGATGATTTGGGAGAATGGCATTGAAACATGTATAATATCATTAAAAAAAAAAAACGAATCGCCTGTCTAAGTTCGATACAGGATACAGGATGCTTGGGGCTGGTGCACTGGGATGACCCAGAGAGACGGTATAGGGAGGGAGGTGGGGGGAGGGTTCAGGATGGGGAATACGTGTACACCCGTGGCGGATTCATGTTGATGTATGGCAAAACCAATGCAATGTTGTAAAGTAAAATAAAGTTAAAAAAAAAAAAAGTTGATTAAGGTTCAATGAGTTTCTCTGTAGTGTTTTGAAAAAAAAAAAACAAAGTGACTATTTAGTAGGTAAAGGAGACGACCTCCTGAGATAACAAATGGAATTAGGTAAAGATGTTTTCTCATTTATGTCAGAGTGAGGAACAGTTTCATCCTCCTAGTCACTTATATTACAAATGAATTTCATTTAAAAATAAACCTAACTTACTATTGCAAAGATTTCATGTTTTAAATAAGTGTTTTCTTTCCCAATGATCACTTAGTTTTTGTTTTCAGCTCGTTAATTGAAGGCACAATGAAATGAATTCTTAGAAATCCTCTGATATCATTTCTTATGGTATTTTAAGGCACAACACTCAACTGGCTTTCCTAATATTTCCTTTCATTTGTTCATTTCTTCTACAAATATTTACTGAGCACCCACACTGTTTGAGGTACTATGTTCAGAACTCTAAACAACCTCTGCCCCACCATTATAAATTTGCTTTCTGCAAAGAGTTGAGAGTGAAAACATTTTCCTCTCGTAATCATGTAAGAATATAACTGCTTTTTATCTATTTTCATGCTGAAATTTTTTGGCATAAACATATTTCCACTTTTGACAAAAGAAAATAAGTTTAATTCTCACCACTGATAAATCAAAAGGCAGGTTTTTCATTTCTTGTCTTAAGTTTGATTATCATTTGCTTTGCCTTGCAGGGTGCTCAGCACTAAGAGGATATATACATATCTTCCTTTTCTTGTCACTGCCCTTTACACTGTTCTGATTGCTTTCCTTCCTACAACCCTTAGCAAAGAACTCTTATCTGGCTAAATACTAGCAAGTGATCTTACTGGCAAACATTGACCCAGGGTCTAGTTACATATGTTTTGATCTGAAAAGAAACAGACACATATTTCTCCAGCAAAGATGGGTTTACTGGGTATCAGCAGAGAATTGCAATTCAGGGTCTAAAGCCACAGCAAGCGAGGAACAAGTACCTACAGGGCAAAGGAAGGGAAACTCTTTTAAAGAGGCAAAAAAAAACATCAGGAGGACTGTAGTAATCAGAATCTGTGGCTTTTATCTCCCTGAGTATTTGCCAAAAATAAGTCTTTTCTTTTTCCTGTTGGCTCTGCTATTGTCCCAGGCTGTGGGAAAGCCCTCTTCTTTTTACCCAACTATATTTTGTTGACATTTCTGTTTATTAATTTCACATGTTAATTTCTTTAGTTTCAGTGCAGCTCAGTCACTCAGTCATGTCCAACTCTTTGCGACCCCATGAATACTGTTGGCTCTGCTATTGTCCCAGGCTGTGGGAAAGCCCTCTTCTTTTTACCCAACTATATTTTGTTGACATTTCTGTTTATTAATTTCACATGTTAATTTCTTTAGTTTCAGTGCAGCTCAGTCACTCAGTCATGTCCAACTCTTTGCGACCCCATGAATCACAGCACGCCAGGCCTCCTTGTCCATCACCAACTCCCGGAGTTCATTCAGACTCATATCCATCGAGTCAGGGATGCCATCCAGCCATCTCATCCTCTGTCGTCCCCTTCTCCTCCTGCCTCCAATCCCTCCCAGCATCAGAGTCTTTTCTAATGAGTCAGCTCTTGGCATGAGGTGGCCAAAGTACTGGAGTTTCAGCTTTAGCATCATTCCCTCTAAAGGAATCCCAGGGCTGATCTCCTTCAGAATGGTTGGTTGGATCGCCTAAATATCTTTACTCTATATATTTGAAATTCACAATAGCCATGGCAGAGATCACCTTAATCATGGCCTTTTGGGGCCACTGCATGCATGTTAAGTTGCTTCATTCATGTCTGACTCTTTGCGACCCTATAGACTGTAGTCTTCCAGGCTCCTCTGTCCTTGGGATTTTCCAGGTAGGAATACTGGAGTGGGTTGCCATTTCCTCCTCCAAGGGATTTTTCCAGCCCAGGGATCGATCCACATCTATTACCCACATTAACAGGTGGGTTCTTTAATACAAGTGCCACCTTGGGGCCACTCAATCAATCAATTCAGTCACTCAGTTGTGTCCGACTCTTTGTGACCCCATGAACCGCGGCACGCCAGGCCTCCCTCTCCATCACCAGCTCCCAGAGTCCACCTAAACTCATGTCCATTGAGTTGGTGATGACATCCAACCATCTCATCCTCTGTCGTCCCCTTCTCCTCCTGCCCTCAATCTTTCCCAGCATCAGGGTCTTTTCCAATGAGTCAGCTCTTTGCATCAGGTGGCCAAAGTATTGGATTTCAGCTTGAACATCAGTCCTTCCAGTGAACACCCAGGACTGATCTCCTTTAGGATGGACTGGTTGAATCTCCTTGCAGTCCAAGGGACTCTCAAGAGTCTTCTTCAACACCACAGTTCAAAAGTGTAAATACTTCTGTGCTCAGCTTTCTTTATAGCCCAACTCTCACATCCATACATGACCATTGGAAAAACAATAGCCTTGCCTAGACAGACATTTGTTGGCAAAGTAATGTCTCTGCTTTTTAATATGCTATCTAGTTTGGTCAAAACTGTCCTTCCAAGGAGTAAGTGTCTTTTAATTTCATGGCTGCAATCACCACCTGCAGTGATTTTGGAACCCCCAAAATAAGGTCTCTCACTGCTCCCACTGTTTCCCCGTCTATTATCATGGTCAACAAAAGAGTCCGAAATGCAGTACTTGGATGCAATCTCAAAAATGACAGAATGATCTCTGTTCGTCTCCNAAAGAATATAATCAATCTGATTTCGGTGTTGACCATCTGATGATGTCCATGTGTATAGTCTTCTCTTGTGTTGTTGGAATTGTTATGTGTGTTGTTATGATTATTAGGTTATTAAAATAGATTCTCCAATAAACATCATGACTTATGTTAAAATTTAGCTTTGCTGGTCATTTCTTTACTAAAACCCTCATTTTTGAAAAGTTTTATTAATATTTTTACTAGATAATTATTATTTTTTTAATTTTATTTATTTTTTTTAAGTTAATTTTTATTTTTTAGTTTGTTTTGCTTTACAATACTGTATTCATTTTGTTACACATTGACATGAATTATTGATTATAAAAATTTGAAGAATGCAGCACTGTTAACATTTTAGTGGATTTGCTTTCAAATCTTCTCTGAACATGTTTTTGATTAAAATTGAAATCATAAAAATAAATTTACATGTACCCTTTTAAAACAAGCATGATATTACAAATATATTCCCATGCCAGTAAGTATTCTTTGAAAATGTATTTTGAAATGGCTGTACAATATCACATTATACTGATACCATAAAACACATTATATGGATATCACAATTACACCATCCTGTTTGCTGTTTTTATCCACTTTTATCCTGCTTTTTTGTCTATTTCTAATTACTCTTCATAAACAATAATGCTCTGATGAATGTTCTTCTGCATAAATTTTTGTGCACTGATTTCTGCTTTCAGTCAAGATGGAATAACAGAGCTCAGATTTAATACTCCCATATTGAGACTAAAACGACGACAACAAAATGAAACAATGGTTTCAGATATTGAACAACAAGCAACTTTAGGACAGTGATCCCAGGAGTGGAGAAACAAATGAGATAAATCTTACAATTTAGATCATTACCTTAAAAGAGGTTCCAGATCATATCCCTGACTGCGAGAATCCAGGTGGAAGACAGTGGTTATACTATGCTGTAGAGATGGGGTTGGGAGTTCAAGAAGTCCAGGTGGCAGAGTGTTAAAGAGGAGAGAGCTGCGTTTACTGCTGGACATTAGACTGGCTATTACAAATAATGTTGTGGGAATCCCACCCTCACCCAGTACATGTGTGAGAAAACACTCTCTGAGACTACGGAAAGAACCACATCAAAGGAGCAGTTGGAATAAGACACGCAACTGACACAGAGCCAGGGAGAATCTATGTCCCCACCAACCTTATGCAAAAACCTCATAATACCTGGAGTATCAGGAAGAGTACTCAGAAGGGAATCACTTCAGTTGTGGAGTAAAATTAGCTGTAGACTAAAAAGACTGCTCTGGTCCCACGTAATAAAGCTAAAAGCAAAGACCAGAAAGAACAAGCCTTCCAAGGAACTTAACTGCATCATTTGCTAGTGTTTTCTCCTAGATGAAATAGGAGAAATGAAGTACATAATCACAGAAGTGCCACACTACTCCTAGGGAGAAATGTCTAGAGGAAGGCAAGCCGACACTGCTGTAGGGAATGGGCAATGTTCTGCTCCAGCCATGTTCACTCATTTGTTCATTCATCCATTCAAGTATATAAAGAGCACCTGTCATGTACCATGAGCCCCCATACATTTTAGCATAAAATAGTGGAGTCAGTCCATTTATAGAGCTGGTGAAAGTGAGTGTTAGTCGCTCAGTCCTGTCTGACTCATTGTGTCCCCATAGACTGTAGCCCACCAGGTTCCTCTGTCCATGGAATTCCCTAAGCAAGAATACTGGAGGGGGTAGCCTTTCCCTTCTCCAGAGGATCTTTCCAACCCAGGGATTAAACCAGGGTCTCCTGCATTGCAGGTGGATTCTTTACCATCGGAGTGCTCAGTCACTATTTTAGGAACCAAGACATGGCCAGTTGCATTGCACTCTGGCCAGCCTTTCTGGAATATACCTGTAAAATGAAGGGAGTGAGACAGATCTGATGGACATATCAAACCTGGTTTCCTAAGACCAAACTGCTTCCCCTGAATGTTTGATTTGATTTGTACTAAACTCACAAAAGGATCTGCTGGTGGAGACCACCCTGTTATGAAATTTGCGGAGCAAATTTCTGGGGCAGGACACACTGAAAGTTCTGTTTTTTCTCCTGTTATTGGATCATAGGCTCAATGAATGGACTGTTTGTGGTGTGCTGAATCTCTCCCATCTTCTTCATTCCAAAATTGTCTATTAGATGGTTTCAATTTGAGACAATTTTCAAGCAATGATTGCACCAAACTAGAGTCTAATTGGGGGAAAGTAATTTCTGGCAAAATCCCAAGCCAGGAGATTTTCTATCTGAGAAAATTATATACTGAAGCTGCCAACTCAGAATGGAAAGCTTAGCAGCCTTAAACACAACTCTGCCATTGTCCATTTCTGTGCCCTGTGTTTGGTGAAGAGCCACATAGGACAAAGCAGAAGTTACTAGGATCTATTCTGCAGTTTTTTCAAGACCGCAGAATAAATATTTGTTCCATTGTAAGGAAACTTAGTGGTAATGTCTAGTCTATTCTCCCATCTCAGAAACTCAGCATAGACCATGCTATTGTTCAAACTGCTCCCGCACTGGATTGCTATTCTCACAACTCTAAATCTATCCAAAACAGGTTGAAACTTACCTTATCCAAAAGCTTTTCCTGTCTGCTCCAGCCCTCATGTATCTCCTCTCTAAATGCCTGCAGATCTTAGGATCCATAAGCATTTAGTGAGGTGTGGATTTCAAAAGAGAGCATACATTGTTTACGGACTGTTGTGAAGAAGAAGGCCAAATCATCCATCACAGCACGAATCCAACTCAGAGTCAACCTCCTTCTTAAGTGGCATTCTCCAATGGGCCCTCACAGTGTCCCAGGCTTACTTCCTTCTCAGTACCTACTGCACTGTGTTATGGTCATTTCAATGCTGGTCTCTCTCGACCACTAACCAAGAGTTCCTTGAGGCTTGAGATCATGGCTAGGATGTATTAACATTCCCAGAATATAGTACAGAACAGCACTGCAATGGATACTCAAGGAATGAGTGCCAAGTGAGAAAATAAATGAATGCACAAATGACTGAATTCTAGAAGCCCAGTTACTCCTTGTGACCAATTCATTGATTCTGGTACAAGGGAGCAGAAGAAGGATTGTTTTCCTCTGTGCCTAATGAAAGTTGAAGATGGTAGGTAACTCAGATCGTCCTTAGCAAGCATGCATTATACTAAGGGAAAGGAATGAGAAACAAAAGCAACCATAGTCATGTTCATAGTCATGCTAAGCCCTGTTAGAACCCCAAATATGTAAGATCAGTTATGTAAGACTTGTCTCCATCTTTTGTACAATTGAACACTGCCCCTTTTTTTCTACTTTTATCCTCCAGAGAACACACCTCCACCACTTTAGAGGAAAATCAAGCCTGTCCCTCTCACTTCATTTGGTAGGATTAGGCTAGAAATGTATTTTGGCAGAGACTGATGGCCCCATGTACACCCATTATCATTTCCAGCCAAAAGTAACAGCTCTTTTCCTACCAGCTGGGTGTGGTCGAGTAACTAAGTTCTGGCCAGTGAGGTATGAGCAGAAGGGAAGCATATGACTTCTGAAAATTTTCCACAAAAGATGGAAGCATGTTCTTCCCTCCTTTTTGTCCATCTCTCAGAGGCTATAATGCAGAGGAGGACAGAGCAACAGCATGGAATGAGACTGCATCCCTGATAAGAGGCTACACACCAGCCCCTTCCATGAAAGGAGATAATTTTGTTATTTTATGATTTCAGGGGTTTTATAACAGCGGCCTAACCTATATCTTAACTACTACTTGTTCTTTAGGCAACAAGAATCTAGTTCCTACGTCTGTAGGATAATAAGTCTAAGAGGGGACTAGAGAAAAGATATTTTATGACAATCCTAGAAAGCACTTATAATAGTCCTCCTTTTAGAAAATGAGGACACTGAAGTTCAGAGAAATCACCTACTGGTACAAGGTCACAAGGCAACTAAAGAGCCTCTTGATAAAGGTGAAAGAGGAAAAAAGCGGACTTAAAACTCAGCATTCAGAAAACTAGGATCACGGCATTCAGTCCCATAACTTCATGGCAAATAGATGGCGAAACAATGGAAATAGTGAAGACTTTATTTCCTTGGCCTCCAAAATCGCTGCAGATGATGACTGCATGAAGGTCCACCTAGTTAAAGCTATGGTTTTTCCAGTAGTCATGTATGGATGTGAGAGTTGGACTGTAAAGAAAGCTGAGCACCAAAGAATTGATGCTTTTGAAGTGTGGTGTTGGAGAAGACTCTTGAGAGTCCCTTGGACTGCAAGGAGATCCAACCAGTCCATCCAAAAGGAGATCAGTCCTGAGTGTTCATTGGAAGGACTGATGCTGAAGCTGAAGCTCCAATACTTTGGCCACCTGATGTGAAGAACTGACTCGTTGGAAAAGACCCTGATGCTGGGAAAGATTGAAGGCAGGAGAAGAAGGGGATGACAGAGGATGAGACTGTTGGATGGCATCACCGACTCAATGGACATGAGTTTGAGCAAGCTCCGGGAGTTGGTGATGGACAGGGAGGCCTAGTGTGCTGCAGTCCATGGGGTTGCAAAGAGACAGACATGACTGAGCGACTGAACAACAGCAACAACCTGGGCCTTATTGAGTCCAAAGCCCATACTCTTTCCACTTTATAATAACAGGAATAGTGACAGTAATATTAATAGCCGACATCTACTAAATGCTTATCACATGTCAAAATATGTGCTGAGCATTATGTGTGAATTATTTCATTTAATTCTCAAAACAGCTCTTTGAAATACCAGCTACTATAGTGTCATTGATTTTATAATGAGGCAAGTGAGTTTACAGTTTAATTAAATAACTTTCCTAAAGTCACAAAGCTAGTTAAGAAGTAGTTTAAAGCGTCACAGTTTAAACTGTCTGACTGACTTGAACTACAGGTCCTACCCTCTGCTTGACTATGAGCACATCCTTAAATTCTTACTCAGTTAGAAAAGGAATATCCAGTATGCAGTTTTTGCCTTAGCCTGTAGAGTAAGTCATCCTTCTGAATTCAAGGGTCTAATCACCATTTGGTGACACACATGTAGCCAGTTCTACCCAGTGTAGAGCTGGTGAAAAGTAAAAGGAAAAGAAACCCCACATTTTCTTAAGTTATCTAATGCATGAGAACTATATAGTAAGACTCATTTGCCTACCTGCCACTGCCAGTGTATACCTTCTTCACACAGTGGTAATTTACACATCCAGATCAATGAGTTATTGAATAGAAGTTGAAAGAAATTCACTATATACGTTTAGCTGTTTAAGTTTAATCCTGCTAACATCCTATCAAGAAGCTAGGGATCTTATGAAGGGTGACTGACAAACTGTACACATGAATAAGCTTTCATAGGCCTTTGACTGAGGCTTGAATGATGATCAGTACTTTTTTAGTGGCCACTGTGGCCTTCCTCTTTTATAAAAAATAAAACTATTAATGTTGTTCTCAAATATAGTTTTGTTTTTGCTTTCATTTTAAATAATATATTCTACTATTCTATGATCTTTTATGTTCCTATCAACAATTCAACCTGGTATTTACTTCTGAAAATCAGCTGAAAGTGAGAAAGAGAGAAAGAAAAACATGAGAATAAAAAGCATTTTCAAAATTGATCTGCATAACTCAAATAACAAAACCTGACAAAGGCGTTATAAGACAAAAAGATGGTAAATCAATGTCTCTCATGAACATACATGCTGTGATGAATAGATCTGTGGGAGCTCCTAGTGTTCTTGCCCTTGTATCAGTTCAGTTCAGTCACTCAGTCATGTCCAACTCTTTGCGACCCCATGAATTGCAGCACGCCAGGCCTCCCTGTCCATCACCAACTTGCAGAGTTCACTCAAACTCACGTCCATTGAGTCTGTGATGCCATCCAGCCATCTCATCCTCTGTCGTCCCCTTCTCCTCCTGCCCCCAATCCCTCCCAGCATCAGAGTCTTTTCCAATGAGTCAATTCTTCGCACGAGGTGGCCAAAGTACTGGAGTTTCAGCTTTCGCATCAGTCCTTCCAAAGAACACCCAGGACTCATCTCCTTTAGAATGGACTGGTTGGATGTCCTTGTAGTCCAAGGGACTCTCAAGAGGTCTTTTCCAACACCACAGTTCAAAAGAGCAATTCTTCAGCATTCAGCTTTCTTCACAGTCCAACTCTCATATCCATACATGACTACTGGAAAAACCATAGCCTTGACTAGATGGACCTTTGTTGGCAAAGTGATGCCTCTGCTTTTCAGTATGCTATCTAGGTTGGTCCCTCTAATTTGAGTGCTGTGGGAACTGCAGCTTGTTTCTAATCAACAGAATATGGCAAAAGCAATGAGATGTCACTGCATGACATTTATGTAATATGTCTTGCAAGTGGGGAGACCCGAATGGCAAGAAAGTGAGGGTTCACTCAAAGAACTGAAAGCAGCCTTCAGACAACAGCCAACAAGCAACTGGGCCTTCAACTGTACAACCACAAGGAAATGAATTCTGCCAACAACCTGAAAAGGCTTGGTAGGATATTCCTCCCTAGCTGAGCCTTCAGATGAGAATACCGCATGGCCAACACTTTGACTGAAGCCTTGTAAGACCTTAAGCTTGAACCCAGTTAAACTGCAATTATCTAACCCATAGAAAGCTGTGAGATAAGTTTAAAACTCTGTTTTAGACTTTAGATAACTTGTTATGCAGCAATAACACACGTGTGAAAATTGTCAAGAAAATATTAACAGATTAAACTCATCAATACATTTCAAATTTGTGAAATCAGTTCAACATTCAAGAATCAATTTAAAAATTTGTCACAAATGGCAAATGAGGTAGCATTATATCTTAAAAGATGCAGAAAAAGCACCTGACAAAATTTGATGCCTCTATAATAAACATTCCTAAGTGAACTAGGGAAAAAAAAAACCAAATACTTCTTCAATTTGATAAAGGGCAGACCTACAGCTAACATCATATTAAATGGTGTAAAACAGAATGCTTTCCCCAAAGATTTAGAACAAGACAAGGATATCTACTCTGACCTTTTCTGTTCAACACTGTACTGGAGTTCCTGTCCAGTGCAATAAAGAAAAACAAAGAAGTAAAAGTCATAAAGATTAGAAAGTAAGAGGTAAAGTTGTCTTAATGCAAATACAACATGTTGCTTACATAGAAAATCCTAAGGAATTAATTTCCTATTGCTGCAATTACCACAAACTTAGTGGGCTTAAACCACACAAACTCATTATCCTCATAGTTCTATAGGTTAGATGTATATGAGTTTCCACAGGACTGAAATCACAAATGTTGGCAAGCCTGTGTTTCTTTCTGGAGGCTCTCAGGGAGAACCTTCCTCAACTCTCTGCCTTCTAGAGACCACCTACATTCCTTGGCTTGTCATCCCCTTTCTCCATTTTCAAAGCTAGCATAATTGCATCTCTCTGACCATTATTTACATACAAATATTTTTTTTCTCCACTAGTATTTTACCTTTTAGTTTTCTTCATGGTGTCTTTTTAAGACTAGAAATGTTAAATTTTGATTAGGCCCATATAACACATTTTTCTTTTATGGTTAGCTCTTTCCTGTGCCCTTTTAAGAATTTCTGGCTAACTCTAAGTTCCATAGGTTCTATAAGGTTTATAGTTTTATTTTTTGTATTCAGGTCATTTTCTGATCCATTTCAAATGAAAAATTTTGTATTGTGTGTGAAAGGAGTCAAGTTGGCTATCCAACTGATTTAGATCATTTGTAGAAAAGATTAGCTTTTTTCCGTTGAATTACCTTGGTGTCTTTCTTGTAAGTCAATTGATTATTTATGAGGAAATGGCAACCCTCTCCAGTATTCTTGCCTGGAGAATCCCATGGATGGTGGAGCCTGGTGGGCTACAGTCCACGGGGTCGCAAAGAGTCAGACATGACTGAGCGACTTCACTTTCTGTTTGCAGACTATTCTATTCCTCATATATTTGTCTATCTTTTACCCAATATCACACTGTCTCAATTTAGTTCAGTTCAGTCAAGCAGTTGTGTCCAACTCTTTGCGACCCTATGGACTGCAGCACGCAGGCCTGCCTGTCCATCACCAACTCCCGGAGTTAACTCAAATTCATGTCCATTGAGTCGGTGATAACATCCAACCATCTCATCCTGTGTTGTCCTCTTCTCCACCTGTCTTCAATCTTCCCAGCATCAGGGTCTTTTCCAATGAGTCAGTTCCTCATATCAGGTAGCCAAAGTATTAGAGTTTCAGCTTCAGCATCAGTCCTTCCAATGCATATTCAGGACTGATCTCCTTTAGGATGAACTGGTTGGATCTCCTTGCAGTCTAAGAGACTCTCAAGAGTCTTCAACACTACGGTTCAAAAGCATCAGTTCTTTGGTGCTCAGCTTTCTTTATAGTCCAACACTCACATCCATACATAACTACTGGAAAAACCATAGTGTTGACTAGATGGACCTTTGTTGGCAAAGTGATGTCTCTGCTTTTTAATATGCTGTGTAGGTTGGTCATTACTTTTCTTCCAAGGAGTAAGCATCTTTTAATTTTGTGGCTGCAGTCACCATCTGCAGTGATTTTGGAGCTCAAGATGATAATGTCTGTCACTGTTTCCCAATCTATTTGCCATGAAGTGATGGGACCAGATGCCATGATCTTCGTTTTCTGAATGTTGAGTTTTAAGCCAACATTTCCATTCTCCTCTTTCATGTTCATCAAGAGGTTCTTTAGTTCTTCTTCACTTTCTGCCATAAGGGTGGTGTCATCTGCATATCTGAGGTTATGGATATTTCTCCTGGCAGTCTTGATTCCAGCTTGTGCTTCATTCAGCCCAGCATTTCTCATGATGTACTCTGCATATAAGTTAAATAAGCAGAGTGACAATATACAGCCTTTACATACTCCTTTCCCAATTTGGAACCAGTCTGCTGTTCCACGTCCAGTTCTAACTGTTGCTTCCTGACCTGCATACAGATTTCTCAAGAGGCGGATCAGGTGGTCTGATATTCCCATCTCTTTCAGAATTTTCCACAGTTTGTTGAGATCCATACAGTCAAAGGCTTTGACATATTAAATAAAGCAGAAGTAGATGATTTTCTGGAACTCTCTTGCTTCTATGATGGCCCAGCAGATGTTGGCAATTTGATCTCTGATTCCTCTACCTTTTCTAAATCCAGCTTGAACATCTGGAAGTTCATGGTTCACAACTGTTGAAGCCTGGCTTGGAGGATTTTGAACATTGCTTCGCTAGTGTGTAAGATGAGAGTAATTGTGTGGTAGTTTAAACATTCTTTGGCATTGCCTTTCTTTGGGATCGGAATGAAAACTGACATTTTCCAGTCCTGTGGCCACTGCTGAGTTTTCCAAATTTGCTGGCATATTGAGTGCAGCACTTTCACAGCATCATCTTTCAGGATTTGAAATAGCTTGACTGGAATTTCATCACCTCCACTGGCTTTGTTCTCAATTACTGAAGTTTTATTGTAAGTCTTAAAATTAGGTAGTGTGGCTCCTCCAACTATGTTTTTCTTTCTCAATGTTTTGTCAAAATTCTTTTGGATGTTCCCGATGCTTTGCATATCCTTGTAGATTTTAGCATCACTCTGATTATTTCTACAAAAAAGAAAAAGCCTGCTGGTATTTCAGTTGGAACTACATTGAATTTATTTAAATCAATTTGGAGTAATTGACACATTAGCAATATGTAGTCTTCTAATCTGTAAACATTGTATAGCTCTAATTTTTTAAGGCCTTAATCTTTTAGGAAATATATAGTTTTCAGTGTAGACACTTTAGATTTATATGATGCTATTGTAAATGGAAATTTTAAATGTAATTTCACCTCTGCTTGTCCAGGGTCCAGGAAAAAAAAAAAAAAAAAACTAACTAAAGTTAAAACGCTTAGGTGCAGATTGCATTTACACTGTCCTTTAACAAAAGAATTAATATCATATTTGATGTCACACCTGTCAATAAAAGTTGGTTGAGTGCCTACTAGTTGCAAAACTCTAGTTACCCCAAGAACACAAAGTTGATCACATACAAATCCTCCAGTAGATATTTTGGAGACATTATATCAATGCTTATCAGAACCATCCCCTTCGTCCAGTGAGTTTTTAACTCAGTGGTTCCCAATCATGGTTACACATTAGAAAGACTTGGGGTGCTTTAAGGAAACACCGATACCCATATCCTACCCAAAGCTACTCATAAGCAGAAATTCAAAACTCTCTCTAGAGAACTCATTCTGAAGTATTATTGTCCTCAGCACATTCATTTTGGCCATAGTGCTGTTATTCTTCCTTCTTAAAAAAAAAACACTTGGGCCCCTTTTTACTGTTTTACTTTCCTTTGTACTCACCTAGAGCTTTATACATAGCACACATTATACATAACCTCAAAGAATGGGTGGGTGATCGTTTGCTAACAAAAACAAAAGGAAAAGGGGAAATCTGCTAAAGCAGCATTCCAAGCCATCTCCTGAGAATGTGTTCACTGGACTGAGGACATTTCAGTGAGGTGAGCTAGGAGACGCCAAATGTTCCAAACCAGCCTGGCTGCATAATTTGCCCAGCCAGGTGCAAAATGAAAACGGAGGTGCCATGTTCAAAAATCATTAAGCATTTCGAGACAGTGATAGGAGAGTATTTTTATCCAAGCATGGAGCCCTGCTAAGCACTGATTCCTTTCTGACTGCACAGCTTACTTGTCCATGAAGCCAGCCTTGGTTCCCAGGACTGAAGGGCTCTGTTTACACTCAACAGTTATGCATACTTGCTGGTAATCAGGAAGGCAAAGTAAAGAAGTTGATTGTATTTCCATCCCAATGGCCTTGTCGAAAACAAAAACAAGAAAACAAAAAAACCCCTAGTTTAAAATTTTTGATTTATCCCTACCTTGACTCCTAGAGAATTCACTGAAGACAGAACCACCCTCTCTTCCTGTTCTTGTTTTGAACAAACATACATATTTTTAGAGTTGCAAGTTTTCTTTATTGACCAATTTCCATAAAGCTTAAAAATCTGAGTTAAGGACTCAGTTCAGTTCCACTTTTTTTTACCCAGAGCCAGTCACTAAATGCCATTCCTGTAGCTTTCAGCTTTTAGCTTTTAAAAAAGCAGTATCTACTGAGCACCCTCTAAATGCTTTCTATTAATTTTCCCCCTCACAATAAAACTATAAAGGAGGAAATATTTTCTCTATTTTTCAAATGACAAACCCAAGGCTCAGAGAGGTTAAATGATTTGTCCAGAGGGTAGAGAAGTAGTTAATACCATAAACTTGAAATCAGGCAGATCTAGGTTCAAATCTCATGTTTGCAGTTGTAGGCATGAGACTTGGAAAAACTACTAAACTCCTATGAACTAGATTTTTTGTAATTATACCATGGAAAGAGTAATATCTACCTCATAAGATTATCATGTGGATTGAGATAAGTAAAGTGCTTAGTACAAGGTAAGCACACCATAAACAGTAGTGCTTATTATTAAAGTCACACCTAGTATGTAGAAGGGCCAAATTTTTACTCTCTGTCTGAAGATAGCATTGGTAAATTTCCACTCGCTTGTTTTAGATAACACCCGGATTAAAGAAAAAGCAATAAGCATCAATTACCTTAAAGTTGAGCATAAGGCTAGGACAAGAAACTTTTAGAGGTAAATATTGGGGAAAATCAAAATACAGTCCTGACTAGCATTTTGAAAATAACACACCTAAGTGTTCAAGGCCTTGACTTCTCTTCCCTATTCCTGATGATTAGGCTTAAAACACCAAAAGTATCTTCAACTCATAGAAGAATATAAAGTGTTGTCTTATAGATGCACTTAAATGAGTTGACAGCTTTTCCAGTACTTTCTATCTATTCCTTGAATGCTTGGCCCTTGTTACCTCCTATTATGATACAGTTTTTGATGAGAAAGGGCAAGGGAAAGAG
The DNA here is from genome assembly GCA_006408695.1 of Aepyceros melampus. Taxonomy (NCBI): domain Eukaryota; kingdom Metazoa; phylum Chordata; class Mammalia; order Artiodactyla; family Bovidae; genus Aepyceros; species Aepyceros melampus. Next base: position 604,925 of record SJXQ01002769.1, read on the forward strand.
AATGGGACCAGAGGATTTTCCAGGTTCCTCCAGCTCAAAAATAATCTGTGATTTTGGACTGCAGACCTATAGAAAGAGCAAATATGTCATTTTAAAAATTTAAGCTTACCAGGTGTTGTTTTTTTTATTACCAAAATACACCCTGCTTATTATAAAAAATAATCAGATAATACAGAAAGTCAGAAAAATTTCAAAGAAAAAGTCGGCCAAGTTTCTACCCTCAAAGTCAATCTTATTCTGATGCCTTTTCTTCAAGGACTTTATTACCAAGTCTTTGCCAGTACCCTTCTGCCCCTTCCTTCCTCCTTCCTTTGTCACTTACCTAGGTCTTCATGCTGTTTTCATTATTGCCACCACCCACACACTCCTTGTGTCTATGGTCAAGCACTGAAACCTGACCTCCCAGAGGGTCCCCGTCCACCAGACTTCTCAAATCCTCTCACTCTCTAAAAGGTTTTACAAGCACTGGGCTTCCTTCAGGGCTTCAGCCCTTTGCCCAAGCTAACCTGGTAATGAACCTGCTTTTGGTTGGCAACTATATTCCATGGAGGCCTTACTATATTCAGAAGATAAACCAGAGGGTAAGAATTTCAGGTAGCCCGATGAAAGATCCATTCAGTGGAGATAAGACCACTGAATGTATTAAACAAATGTGTGCTCAATACAACTGGAGGCAGCATCATGGCAGAGTAAAAAGAACACGGACAAACAGATGTACATTTAAATCCAACTGCTCACTAACAGGCAACTAACAACTTCTCTGAACCTCTGAGAAGTGGTAAGGCCAACTTCATAAGCTTGCCATGGAGCTTTTAAAAATGCAAGTATAAAATACCTGGTCTATAAGAGTTCCTTTAAAGGATTAAGTTAGTGAAAAATGCTGTGAAATTTTTAAAAATGAATCAGACAGGATTCATGTCTTCTGGGAGCTTACTATTCTCTTTGGAGAATAAATTAGACATACATAAAAATAACATGAATATTGATTTTTAAAAACTCATTAAGACCCAGGTCAATAGACTCATTTTATAGATGAGGAAACAGGCTCAGAGAAAGGGAAATGATTTGACCAAGTTTACATAAGTAGGAAATTGCAAGGCCAGAATTTGAACCTTTGTCTGCCCAAATGTATACTAATACATCAAAGGTGCTTGCTTTTACCCCTATTTATAAGACTAACCCTGGATACCAGAAAATACCATCTTGCTCAAGCAAAACTGTGGCTTCCCTGGTGGCTCAGACTGTAAAGAGTCCATCTGCAATGTGGGAGATCTCTGGGTTTGATCTCTGAAAAAAGAAATGGCAACCCACTCCAGTATTCTTGCCTGGAGAATTCCATGGACAGAGAAGCCTGGCAGATTCAGTCCAGGGGTCGCAAAGAGTCAGACACAACTGAACAACTAACTTTCATCTTCACTTTCAACCCTGGATACCAGAAAATAACATCTTGCTCAAGCAAAACTGTAGGTCCCATTTTGAAATTTTTTCTACTATTTAGGCTGTGACCCATCACAGAATAGGGTTGGGAGTTTAGGCAGTAGATTTTAGGGCCTTGAATTTAGGTTTTTGACCCCCCCTTTTCAGATGAGACTATGCATATACTCACAGAGATTCACTGTGACAACTTCAATCACATGACTTAAAACTAGTCCTGCTACTGGTTCTGCAAGGTTTTAAAATGTACCACATTTTTATTCCACCATTTTGTTATTTTTATCCTGAGAGCTTCAAAAAATGGAAAAGGCTGTACTTTTCTCCATTAATGTTCTGATTTTCATCAAGGCTCAAACAGGAAAGAATCACACCATCATATATGCAGGGCCTTAATCCTCCCCTGTAGCCCATGTACCTCCTCAGTAACACTGTACCCTAAGAAAGAGGAGCAAAGAATTCAAAGACTAGGGAATTTCCTCTAGAACAGTTAGTACCATTATCAGGTGGACAGGCAGCAGGATGAGTCATCAGGGCCTCTGAGTCTCTGTACAGATCCTCACACATGCCAGATAGCAGCATCATTATTCTCAACCACATTTTCTGATAACAGCATGAAAACTCTGACCAGACTCATTTTGATTGTGAGGATGTCCATGTTGAATTTTCATAAAACTTTCTTTTTTAAGAAAGGTTGTAGGACTTCCAGTTTCTGGTTTGGCAAGAAAGGAGCTTAAAAACTGCTGCTGCTGCTGCTGCTAAGTCACTTCAGTCGTGTCTGACCCTGTGCAACCCCATAGATGGCAGCCCACCTGGCTCCGCCGTCCCTGGGATTCTCCAGGCAAGAACTCTGCAAGTCTTTCCTAATAACAAGAAAAAAACTGAAGAAACTTAAAAATCAGCAGTTCTAAGAGAAGTTGTATCATGGAACAAACCAGTGCCACCCAAATGTAGAGGTAGACAGACAGACAGACACAGAGAATCACAACTCACCAGAGCAGGAAACTCTTTGGGAACAAGTGCCAGGGTAGAAATATGTGAACTGTAATTGCTGAATTGCTGTAGGCTCAGTGTGGACAAGTCAGAGTCCAGGGATACCCAGCCATCTGGGATGGGGGCAGCCACACTTTTATTAGTTTTTACCTCTACAAGCTCACCTCTCTTGCTTCCTACAGGAGGATTGGAAAGTAACCACTTTGAAATATGTCAAGCACTGTGTTCCTCTTTAAAAGGTTGCTTTCAGAAGAAACTTTACCCAGAGCCTTTTCTGCAAGGGTTTTTATCAGAGCCTAAATGACCTGGAGGAAGGGAAAGACCCAACACCAGGTGGCTCTAGACTTCATATGGATGAAAGGGAATATCCACCTCTAGCCCATTCCAGCCATCCTGTCCCACCTAAGAAGGGACTGGGAAGTACTTGTGAAATTTCACAGTCCAGAAGCACAGACTTACTCAGAGACTGAGACCTAATCATAGGACTTAATACAAAGCTTGCCCTCCACCCACATGGCATCACCACATTACTAACAGCCTAGTTATAGCAGTTCCTTTTATCTCATGCATCATGAAGAAAAATTGCAAGGCATACTAAAAGGGAGAAAACAAAGTTTGAAAAGATAGAGCAAACATCAGAGCTAGACCCAGATGTGACAGAGATGTTGGATTATCAGACCAGGAATTTGAAAGAACAATGATTACCATGTTAAGGACTTGAATGGATAAAGTAGACAGCGCTACTAGCAAGGCAGTTATCAACCTCCTTCCCAAAGTGATTCAACCCTTTTATACTTCTCTGGACACTGTATGAGGTTCCTGTGGTTCTACATTCTTACCAACCATTAGTACTGTTCAAGTTTTTGACAGATTTGTAGGTATGAAAACATATCTTTCTGTGGTTTCAAATTACAATATATTGGTTAGGTTTCCCATTTCTTTGTATGTTTTTGAAAGCATGAGTATTTCTTCTGTGAAACCTGATTATAGCTTTCACCTTTCAAAAACTGGGTTGTTCGTCTTATAGACTCGTAGAAGTTCCTGTCTAGATACGAAACGCTGTCAGTTAATTGCCTTTAATCTCCCCATTTCCACTAGTTTATTCCTGGAAGTCAATCAATAAGGTTAACTTTCTATAGGAACTTTCATCACACATGCTTTCTTAATTGTCTCAGAATTCTTTTCAGAATCTGGCAGGTAAAATTTTAAAAAGACACTTGAACACGATTAATACAACTAAATATACTTTTTCTTTCATTCTCACCCCATAGTTAGGGAAAGTGCCGGAAATGAATGAGTCTAAGGATCAAAAGTTTTCAACAGAATCTTAGTTGAGGAATTTTGTTAATTCACTGTTCCTCTTTATATTTTTGGTTTGAGAGCACAATTAAACATACATATATTTTATATTCATGAGTAGCCTTAATTCCCCTAATTATACCAGCTCTGAACTGTAATAGCAACAGAAGGTATCAGGGGAGGGCAGGGAGAATGTGGAGCCAGAGGCAGGAAACTTTATTGATGTTGCCTCTGTCTATAGGGTGTATCATATTTTTAGGAAGAGGAGGGAAAAACGCATTCTGAACTGGTTTCAGTTACTTATGTTACAAAGGGGATATCCATGCCTAGAACAGCTTTCATGGATTTATTTGCCAATTGACATAAATTAAAACCAGACCAAACATCATTCCAAACCTTGTTTTTTCTTCCAATGATTTCCCTTGTCTTCTCCCCAGTTCTCTCTACCCCACCCAAACCCTTCTTCTCTTAATGTCTTTAAACATAATCTTGCTTTGCATACATTTTCTGCTTTCTCAAGAAAACATTTTCCCATTCCATTCTGCCTGAGGGAGTGTTTTCTTCTCTCCTTCATTCCTTCGTTGTAATCCTCTCAATTATCTATGAGTCTCTGCCTCAAATCTCTAATAAACATTTGGAAAGAGGGAGAGGGCTCAGGCTTGTTGATTGAGTGGTTCTGATGTTTTTGGTTTTCCTTTTTTGAGCCAGGAAACTTCAGTTTAAGTCTAACATCTTCTTTTAAGAAAACATCCTCTTCATATTAAGGCAGTCATTTACATTTGGGGTCATTTTAACAACAAATGAGAACTCCTTAAAATCATAAAACTTCTAAAGCACAAAAGCTTATCCAGCTCTGGAGAGACAGCCTGCAATGATGGAAAAAATAAAGAACATTATCCTTATTAAAACCTGTGTTCAAAACCTAGTTTTCTCTATTCCCAGGGTAGGGCCTCCCTGTGAGCCTCAGTTTCCTTCTCTATAAAACATTTAATGCGTAGCTATGTTGTGGAGAACTTCCCAGGTGGAGCTGGTGGTAAAAAACCCACCTGCCAATGCAGGAGACATAAGAGATGCGGGTTCGATCCCTTGGTTGGGAAGATGCCCTAGAGGAGGGCATGGCAACCCACTCCAGTATTCTTGCCAGGAGAATCCCATGGACAGAGGAGCTTTGTGGGCTACAGTCTACAAGGTCGCAAAGAGTTGAACTTGACTGAGTGACTAACTTTCAGTTTTGCATGTTGTGGAGATTTACAATAAACTGAATAAAAAGCAAATGTTTTCTCATTGTTCTAGTTAGAGTTATATCTTACACTTGATCTTAGCCAAAAGGCCAAGAAGTGATTAGAGTTATAACTTAAAGTGAAGGAAATTAGAAGGATGATGGGACTAAGAGGTGGATAGAAAATGGGGAAACATATATCACCAGGAGCATTAACTGGGAAGCTCTGAACATCAGCAGCTACAGTAACTCCAGGCAGCAGGCTTGGAAATGAATCAGCTAAAACCATTACTAGTCCCATGGCACCTCCTTATCTGAAGGAGAAATGGTCCCCTTATCAACAGCCACACCTTTCCCCCAGTCAGACAGCTAATGTCCCAAGGAAAATGGGGATTCTTTTTGGAAGGGGTGCCTGATAGCCAAAAATCAATGAGAGCTGTCTACACGGGTTATTAGACCTAATTTCATTCCCTCAGTCTTGATTTTACTTAAATTCCCTAAAATATATTCCAAGGAGGAGATTCTAGAGATATACCTACTTCATGTGAAATACAACAGCCAACCACCCATAATGACCCAGTTCTTCTGTCTGCTCAAATCTTAACATCCTTTAAGGTTCAATAAATCACCTCCTCCATGAAACTTCCCTCTGCCATCCCAAATTGAAGGATTTTCCTCTCTTGGAGCACCACCAACCCAAACTGACACCAATACTGAACATACACATGTTGCAGTCCTAGCTATTTGCACATGTATGTGTGTGTGTGTGAAACAAAACCTTATAAAATACTTAGCCTTAATATGTATGATGCATGTTGATATTTTAAGGTTCTAATTATTTAGTCAGCACTAAATAGTCATACTAAAATAATTTCACAATCCACTGATGAGTTTCACAGTCCAATGAGTTTCAAATAGTTTGAAAAATATCAGAGTAGTAATGGAATGTGGACTATAGACATAAAAGAACCAGATTCAAGACTTGGCTCTGTCACTTAGCTGTGTGGGCTTAAACAAGTCACTTCACCTCTGTGAGATTCAGACTGTATCAAACAGAAATCATAACAAACCCTTTCTTCTACCTAAAATGATTGTGAAATGATACACAGAAAGCATATAATAACATATTGCCAGAAAAATAGTAATGTTAGCTATTATTAGTATTAAGTACTTAATAAGTAACAGAACTGGAATCAAAGATTAGAAGACTGTGAAGTGGGAAGAAAAATGTAAACTCAAATACAGTAATTTACATCATTCTTCAAATGGACAGGATCTGTCTACAAGCCTCAGGTGACTTCACTACTATTGGAAAACCCAGGAAGGGAAAGTCGTGTGTATAGACAATACAGAGCCTTTCTTTTCAGTCACATTATCTGAATAGTTCTCTTTCTTGATCCTGCCATGAATAAGGATGGAGAGTGACCTGGAGTTGGGAGTTTTCAAGGTTATAAACGTCTTCATGAATCCATCATCTTCATTCCCATTCTCCCCATGTGTGTGGCCCAGCCCCATTTCACTTCTTGTTCCTGTCTCCACTCTCTGTATCATAGTCCACCTGGCAGCTCAAACTAGAAACTTGGCCTCACTCCTCAATAACCCAGTCTCTACCTCTTAACAACCAATTCTACCTTTAAAATATTTGTATTCACACAAACATTGCCCTGATTCAGACTTTGCTCAATTTTCCTTGGACTGTAATCGTCTTTTAAATGGTCTTCCTGATAATCTCCCCATCCCCAAACCCACTTTCTGCTCTCTACTGTGCTCCCTGAGTATTCTTTCTAAAGCATAGATCAATTTTCATGTAACTGTTTGTGTCTCCCATTTCTGTCACCAACCTGGGCCTATAAATGATCCGTGGTTCCCTAAAGCCTGAAAGATAATCTCCCAAATTTCTTTAATATTACATTTGAGTCTCCCTACAAATTAACCCTTGGCAACTTTTCCTTCTCGCCTCCTGCCATCCACACACCCTCTGACTCTTCCCGTCATTTGCCATCCAGTGAGTGAATCACACTCATTACTCTGCGCTTGTATAATGCTGTCCCCCCAGCCTAGAATTCTCCTGTTCTCTTTTTCTGTATGGAAAATTCCTATCCGTAATTCAGGTCTTATCTTGTCCATTTATTTAACAAATATTTGTAGAGCACATAAATGCTCAAAAATTCTTCTCAGCAATGGGCTATGAAGATGAAGAGAGAGTTCTTACCCTCAAGGATCTCTGTCTAATGGAGGAGTTGTGAAGCCCTGGGCAGGATTAATCACTGTCTTCCCCATGCTATCCAAATACTTTGTACATAACTTTGATTGATGCCTTTATCACCTTATACCATAGCTCTATGCTTATATATCTATGTCTCTAACCAAATAGTAAATGCTTCAAAAACATGAATATCTTTCGGATTCTTTCAATCCCACAATCCATCCCAGGGCTTGAGAACCCGTAAATAATGTCCACTCTAGGAACAAGAGGATAAGCCATGTAAAATGGAATAGTGTGATCAGAGATTGATTTAATCAGGACCCATATTATCAGCTCCAGTAGGCTTTTAAGTCTTCATGATAAAAGAAAGAGTAGGAAAGAGAGGTGATTCACATGACTTAGAAATGAGTACAGATTATATTCCACACAATTTTTCTTCTCCCCTCTGTCCATTTTTCAGTTTTTATAACCGTGGAGGGGTTGGTGTGGGGGAAAAAAATGTCATCTTCAAATGTGGCCAGATAAGCAACTCATGCTCTGAGAGTAACGTTAATCTAATATTTGTTACTGGATCATATATCTTTAAAGGTTCGTGTAAATAGGAACTGCCTAGAAGTCCTAGTATTTTACTGCTAATAATAGTGTTAATATCATCTCAGCAGGTATGATCCCAAACTACAGTAATTATAATTTACTTGACTATTAGCCTACATTCCTATAATGTGTTAAAACCAGATTATTCAGAACAGCATTCAAAAGAGAATATGAGTTTTCAAAGGCCCCTTCCCCCAGGATCTCAAAAGGTATTAGTAGTATCTCCATTTTTTAAAAAGTAACATTTCCTATAGAAATGAGAGTCCAGAAATTAATCTATACATTTACAGTCAATTGATTTTCAGCAAGGATGGTAAAACTACTCAATGGGAAAAGAATAATATCTGCTACAAATCATACTGACACACTGGATATACACATGCAAGAAAAAGTGAAGCCTGACCCTTATCTCACACCATATACAAAAAGTATGGTATATCAAAGACATAAAACTCTAAAAAAAAATAGAGATATGGGGATAAATCTTCATGACCCTGGATTTGGCAAACGATTCTTACTTATGATACCAAGAGTAGGAACAACAAAACTGAAAATAGATTAAATGGATTTCATCAAAATTAAAACCTTTTGTGCATCAAAGGATACTATTAAGAAAGTAAAGACAATCCATAAAATGGAGAAAATACTTGCAAATCACTTATCTAATAAGGATCTAGTTTCTAGAATATAAACAACTCTTAGAATTCAGCAACAAAAGAGGCAAAAAAAAAAAAAAAACAAAGCCCAATTTTTAAATGTGCAAAGGACTTGAGAGATATTTTTCCTGAAAGAAATGGACATGCAAGTGGCCAAGTGGACATGAAAAGATTTTATAAACCCTTAGTCATTAGGGAAATGCAATGCAAAATAATAATGAAATACTATTTCATACCTACAAAGATGAGCTATAATTTAAAACAAGCAAAAAAAAAATTTTTTTAAACACGTGAGTTGGTAGAGATGATGTGAAGAGACTGGAATCTTCACACTGGTAGACGTATGGTAGAAATGTGAAACAGTGCAGCTGCTGTGGAAACCCATTGGTGGTTCCTGAATAGAAACAGAACCAACAAGACAGATGAATAAATTTGTTATAAGGACTTGGCTTACTCAATTATGTAGGCTGAGAAGTCCACGATCTGCCATCTGTAAGCTGGAGACCACTGAGAGCTTGTGGTGTGATTTAGTCTGAATCCAAAGGCCTGATAACCAAGGAAGTGCTGGTATAGATTCCAGTCCGCAGAACCTGGAGCACAGAACGCTAGAGTAGATCAATGTGCCAGCTCAGCAATCAGGCAGGAGGAGCAGAGTTCTTCCTTTTCCTGCCATTTTGCTCTATCCAAGTCCTCAATGGATTGGATGATGACCACCCATACTGGGGAGTGCAACCAGTTTACTGAGTCCACTGATTCAAGCGCTAATTCAATCCAGAAACACCCTCCCAGACCCACTCAGAAATAATGTTTAGATAAATATCTGGGCACTCTGTGATCCGGTCAGGTTGACACACAAAGTTAACCATCACAATGAGTTTAATGTAGAATTACTGTATGAGTCAACAGTTCAGAAGAATTGAAAACAGGTGTTCAAACGAAAACTTGTACGAGAATATTCATACAGCACTATTCACCAGAACCGAAAGGCAGAAACATCTCAAATGTCTACCAGCTGAGAAGCAGGTAAACATCATGTGGTATATCCGTAAAACTGGATATTATTCAGTCATAAAAGGGGATGGAGTATTGACACACAGTACCACATGAACCTTGAAAGCATTGTGCTAATTGAAAGAAGCAAGAACAGAATACCACATGTCGCTTGACTCCATTTGCCTGAAACATTCAGAATAGGAAAACCCAAAAGATGGAAAGTAGATAAGTGATTTCTGGAGGTTTGAGGTAGAGAGGGGAATGGAGTGACTTCCTCATGGATGTGTGGTTTCCTTGGAGGTGCTGAAATTGTTCTGCAAAGAGGCAATGATTGCACAACATTGTGAATCTCCTAAACATTACTAATGGCAAAGTTTATGTGTCATTTACCACAATACAAAAAGCCAAGATTTCCTAAAATGTTTCTCTGGCCTACCGTTCCCAGTCTCCAACCTGAAGCTGCTGTGAAGAGATTTTCTTCGACTCTAAAACAGTCCTCAGCCAAACACCTTCGTCACCTTACCTCAATTCTCCCATGTATAACTCCAAAAATAGCTGATAATTGTGTGCCAGGAATATTTTCTTTATTTCTTAATTACTTAAAAAACTCCTATTATGTTACACCCTCTATATAAGAAACTGGAGATAGCACAGTGAACAAGACAAATGAGAAATCTACTCTCAAAGAACTTAAATCACAGGAAAAAGACAGGCAGGAAGTAGATAAATGAAACATAATTTTATGAGCCCTCAGTGTTATGAGGATGATAAAACAGAGTGACATGATGGAGAAGGATAGGGAAGGGGGGAATCTAGGAGCTGAGATTCTAAATGCAGAAAAGAGCTGATTAGGAGAAACCTTCCAAGCAAAGGGAACTCACGTGCAAGAGTCCAAGGCAAGGAAGGCTCCAACTTGTTCAGAAAAGGCTACAGTGTCTGAAGCAGAGTAAATGAGAAGTGTAGGCATGCATCAGGACCTAGAAAGCCTGTAAGTTTATTGGGAAGCCACTGGAAGGTTTTAGGAGAGAGAAACCATGATCTGATTGATGATTTAAAAAGACCACCACTCTGGCTGCTGTGCGGAGGCTCTGTAGGATGCAGAGTAGAAGTGTGGAGATCAGGCAGGACAGAGTTGTGTTAGATGTCACATGGGAGACAATGGTGGCCAAGCTGGGTGGGAGTGGCGGAGACAGAAAAATCACCCAGGACTCCTTGCCCTGTCTCCCACTTCTCTTTCTTTTGTGTGCCACTCCTGCCTTTTGAACTTCATACAATACTGTATGCCAAACCCAGCCTCGGGACCTTGCCTCATCAGACTTTCCTCCCACTTTCTCTGCAGGACCTACCCTGTCCTGGTCTCTGTGTGAGGGCAGAGAGAAGCAGAGGTCTGAGCACATCCATGAACAGCAACAATAACAAGAAACACAAGAAAGCACAGTAGCCAAGATTTCTTCTGTTTTCTAGAATGTGGGCTCTGTTGCAAATACACTGGTCCAGACACTTCCTGTTTATAGAAGGAGATCCTGGAGTTCAAAGCAGAGCAGGCTTTAAAAGGAGGCTTGGCCTCTGACGTGATTCCATGCGGGCTATCCCACAGACCACAGCTTGGAAAGCAGTTTATTTATCCCGTTACCAATGGGGAGGGCAGACTGGGTGCCCAACTTCTGGTCACCTCAAGTTTTCTTTCTGATCATTCTCGAACTGAACCAGAGGCAGGTAAACTAGACAAGGAACCCAAATTAGAGAATTTGAAGGAAGGGAAAACGACCTTCATCAAGATATGTCTTGGTAAACAAAACTTCTTCACACTTCAGCTTCCTTAGGGAAGGCCCAAGTTTTTAAAGGAAGATGCCTCACATGGATCCTATGTTTAAAGAAAAATATAACTTTGGTGTAACAAGAAGTCAATGGCCTAAAAAGTAAGATGAGAGAGAGCTGGGGGCTACAGGAGGCTTCCAATTATACTTATTTCAATGTGTATAAAAAAGCGGAAAGGAAGAGAGGCTGAAAGCTGGAGGACTCCAATAGATATTTGCAGAAGTTCGGAAGTGTGGCAGTCAGGGGGACAAAAGTCACCCTAAATTTTCTTAAATTTATAAGCAGATAGCCAGACAGCATGTGCAGGCTATTGAGTAAAAGAAGCAGTAATCTAAGTGAGTTGAACATACAGGTTTAGCATTGTAATAGAATGCATTTACTGGCAGGTTAATCTAACATATATAGCTAATGGAGCGCATAATCATGACTGTGCTTTGGGGTAATTAGGCATAAATGGTGAACAGTTTACATAATTAAGCGTAATTGGTTTTACCTTTACATAACCGAACACATTTTAGCTTTTCTTTTCTCACTTTAAGTTTTCCGCATCCATTCTGCTGTTAGAAGGGCAGATTTTCCCTGATATTCACACTTATCAGTGTTAATATTGTAAGGAAGGAAGACCCAGACCAATTAATGTATTACTGTGAATGTTCAGTTTCTCTCTTCTGCCTACTTCAAACACTTTAGACAGCCTTTGTCCTCCAGAGAGTTTCCTTCTTGGTTAACAGTTATTGGGGCTTTCCTGTTCAGAAGGAGAAAGAAGAAAAGAAAAACTGATACTAAAAAATTAGCGAAAATTTTGCAGAGGAAATTGTAGAGGTGCAATGGAAGGGAGTTGGATGATAGACAAAAAGAGGGTTCTTTGAGTGATGTATTATTGCATTAAGAAATATAAATAAAACCTTCAAGTTATTTTGAAATTTCTTTTGATGGCTAGATATTTAATTTTTTTTTAGATACAGCTTTGAAACTGGACCACATGGATCTTGATGGTGCTGATGACATTTTAAGTGTTTTAACAATTGCCATTATCAAACACTGACACAAGTATCTTTCAAAGGTCTCAGATCTTACTCTATAATCATCTAAATTCTATTTTCTGTCATTCCCAAACTATATGTCAAGGCTGAGGACTCTTGTGTTCTATCCAATTCTCCTCTGACAGTCTCTCTCACCCAGGATTTTCTTTTTCATATGTGGAAAGCCTTGTGCACAGAAAGAAGACTATTTACAGCTATTTGGCTGATTATAACTGCTGAAACCATGAGTACTAAAACCTAGGTTTCCTCATGTCTTTCAGTTCAGTTCAGTCGCATGTCTGACTCTTGTGACCCCCATGGACTGCAGCACGCTAGGCTTCCCTGTTCATCAACAACTCCCAGAGCTTGCTCAACTCATGTCCATTGAGTTAGTGATGCCATCCAATCATCTCATCCTCTGTTTTCCACTTCTCCTCCTGCCTTCAATCATTTCCAGCATTAGGATCTTTTCCAATAAGTCAGTTCTTCACATTAGGTGGCCAAAGTATTGGAGCTTCAGCATCAGTCCTTCCAATGAATATTCAGGACTGAATTCCTTTAGGATTTGCTGGTTTGATCTTCTTGCAGTCCAAGGAACTCTCAAGAATCTTCTCCATCACCACAGTTCAACAGCATCAGTTCTTCAGAGCTTAGCTTTCTTTATAGTCTTCTCACATCCATACATGACTACTGGAAAAACCATAGCTTTGACTACATGGACCTTTGTTGGCAAAGTAATGTCTCAGCTTCTTAATATGCTGTCTAGGTTCATCATAGCTTTTCTTCGAAGGAGCAAGTGTCTTTTAATTTCATGGTTGCTGTCACCATCTGTGGTGAATTTGGAGCCCAAGAAAATAAAGTTTGTCACTGTTTTCACTGTTTCCCCATCTATTTCCCATGAAGTGATGGGACTGGATGCCATGATCTTAGTTTTCTGAATGTTAAATTCTGAATGTTGAATCTCATGTCTTTCGGTTCAGCTTATAAATGGTGTCATTTTATTTATTAAACTAGAAATTCTATCTCAAAAGAAAAATATAACTTGGTTTTTCATTTTGTATTAATTTTAATTATGTTTAACAGATTAGATGTCACTAAAGGGAATGTCAGGTCCATGAATCAAGGCAAATTGGAAGTGATCAAACAAGAGATAGCAAGAGTGAACATCAACATTCTAGGAATCAGAGAACTAAAATGGACTGGAATGGATGAATTTAACTCAGATGACCATTATATCTACTACTGTGGGCAGGAATCCCTTAGAAGAAATGGAGTAGCCATCATGGTCAACAAAAGAGTCCGAAATGCAGCACTTAGATGCAATCTCAAAAATGACAGAATGATCTCTGTTCGTTTCCAAGGCAAACCATTCAATATCACGATAATCCAAGCCTTGCCCCAACCAGTAATGCTGAAGAAGCTAAAGTTGAACGGTTCTGTGAAGACCTACAAGACCTTTTAGAAATAACACCCAAAAAAGATGTCCTTTTCATTATAGGGGACTGGAATGCAAAAGTAGGGAGTAAAGAAACACCTGGAGTAACAGGCAAATTTGGCCTTGGAATGTGAAATGAAGCAGGGCAAGGACAAAAAAAAATAGAGGTTTGCCAAATAAATGCACTGGTCACCCTCTTCTAGCAACACAAGAGAAGACTCTACACATGGACATCACCAGATGGTCAACACCAAAATCAGATTGATTATATTCTTTGCAGCCAAAGATGGGGAAGCTCTATACAGTCAACAAAAACAAGACCAGGAGCTGACTATGGCTCAGATCATGAACTCCTTATTACCAAATTCAGACTTAAATTGAAGAAAGTAGGGAAAACCACTAGACCATTCAGGTATGACCTAAGTCCAATCCCTTATTATTATACAGTGGAAGTGAGAAATAGATTTAAGGGCCTAGATCTGATAGATAGAGTGCCTGATGAATTATGGACAGAGGTTCCTGACGTGGTATAGGAGACAGGGATCAAGACTATCCCCGTGGAAAAGAAATGCAAAAAAGCAAAATGGCTGTCTGAGGAGGCCTTACAAATAGTTGTGAAAAGAAGAGAAGCAAAAAGCAAAGGAGAAAAGGAAAGATACAAGCATCTGAATGCAGAGTTCCAAAGAATAGCAAGAAGAGATAAGAAAGCCTTCTTCAGTGATCAATGCAAAGAAAGAGAGGAAAACAACAGAATGGGAAAGACTAGAGATCTCTTTAAGAAAATTACAGCTACCAAGGGAATATTTCATGCAAAGATGGGCTCGATAAAGGACAGAAATGGTAGGGACCTAACAGAAGCAGAAGATATTAAGAAGAGGTGGCAAGAATACACAGAAGAACTATACAAAAAAGATCTTCACGACCAAGATAATTATGATGGTATGATCACTCACCTAGAGCCAGACATCCTGGAATGTGAAGCAAGTGGGCCTTAGAAAGCATCACTACAAACAAAGCTAGTGGAGGTGATGGAATTCCCGTTGAGCTGTTTCAAATCCTGAAAGATGATGCTGTGAAAGTGTTGCACTCAATATGCCGGCAAATCTGGAAAACTCAGCAGTGGCCACAGGACTGGAAAAGGTCAGTTTCCATTTCAATCCCAAAGAAAGGCAATGCCAAAGAATGCTCAAACTACCACACAATTGCACTCATCTCACATGCCAGTAAAGTAATGCTCAAAATTCTCCAAGCCAGGCTTCAGCAATACATGAACCGTGAACTTCCAGATGTTCAAGCTGGTTTTAGAAAAGGCAGAGGAACCAGAGATCAAATTGCCAACATCCGCTGGATCATGGAAAAAGCAAGAGAGTTCCAGAAAAACATCTATTTCTGCTTTATTGACTATGCCAAAGCCTTTGACTGTGTGGATCACAATAAACTGTGGAAAATTCTGAAAGAGATGGGAATACCAGACCACCTGACCTGCCTCTTGAGAAATCTGTATGCAGGTCAGGAAGCAACAGTTAGAACTGGACATGGAACAACAGACTGGTTCCAAATAGGAAAAGGAGTACGTCAAGGCTGTATATTGTCACCCTGCTTATTTAACTTATATGCAGAGTACATCATGAGAAACGCTGGACTGGAAGAAACACAAGCTGGAATCAAGATTGCTGGGAGAAATATCAATAACCTCAGATATGCAGATGACACCACCCTTATGGCAGAAAGTGAGGAGGAGCTAAAAAGCCTCTTGTTGAAAGTGAAAGAGGAGAGTGAAAAAGTTGGCTTAAAGCTCAACATTCAGAAAACGAAGATCATGGCATCTGGCCCCATCACTTCATGGGAAATAGATGGGGAAACAGTAGAAACAGTGTCAGACTTTGTTTTTTTGGGCTCCAAAATCACTGCAGATGGTGACTGCAGCCATGAAATTAAAAGACGCTTACTCCTTGGAAGAAAAGTTATGACCAACCTAGATAGCATATTCAAAAGCAGAGACATTACTTTGCCAACAAAGGTCCATCTAGTCAAGGCTACAGTTTTTCCAGTGGTCATGTATGGATGTGAGAGTTGGACTGTGAAGAAGGCTGAGCGCCGATGAATTGATGCTTTTGAACTGTGGTGTTGGAGAAGACTGTTGAGAGTCCCTTGGACTGCAAGGAGATCCAACCAGTCCATTCTGAAAGAGATCAGACCTGGGATATCTTTGGTGGGAATGATGCTGAAGCTGAAACTCCAGTACTTTGGCCACCTCATGCGAAGAGTTGATTCATTGGAAAAGACTCTGATGCTGGAAGGGATTGGGGGCAGGAAGAGAAGGGGACGACAGAGGATGAGATGGCTGGATGGCATCACCGACTCGATAGACACGAGTCTGAGTGAACCCCGGGAGTTGGTGATGGACAGGGAGGCCTGACGTGCTGTGATTCATGGGGTCACAAAGAGTCAGACACGACTGAGCGACTGAACTGAACTGAACTGAACTGAAAGGGTCCAGTAAAAGTGTTAGTCACTCAGTTGTGTCCAACTCTTTGCAACCCCATGGACTGTAGCCCACTAGGCTCCTCTGCCTA
Organism: Aepyceros melampus; assembly: GCA_006408695.1. Lineage (NCBI taxonomy): Eukaryota > Metazoa > Chordata > Mammalia > Artiodactyla > Bovidae > Aepyceros > Aepyceros melampus. Next base: position 621,167 of record SJXQ01002769.1, read on the forward strand.
TGGAATTCTCCAGGCAACAATACTGGAGTGGGTAGCCATTCCCTTCTCCAGGGGATCTTTCTGATCCAGGGATTGAACCTGTGCCTCCTGCATTGCAGTCAGATTCTTTACTATCTGAGCAATTGGTAAGCCCGAAGGCCCAACCCATTTACAAATTAATTAAAACATGTTAAACACTTTATGATGGGGTTTTGATGTGTCAACCTGGCTAGGCTACAGTTTCCTGGTAATTAACCAAACATTAATCTAGGTGCCGCTGTGAAGGGATTTTGCAGATGTAATTAGCACCCTTACTCAGTTCACTTCAAGCAAGGGAGATTATTCTGTGTGAGCCTGACTTAGTTCAAAAGCCTCAAAGGCAAAGCTGAGGCTTTCGCAGAAGGAAGGAAAAAAGGAACTCCTCCTGTGGAGAAAGCTTTGGCCCATGTTTATGGGGTTCCAGTTTATGTATGGTCTTCTCCCCTAAGGACTTTCCTAACCCCAGAGCTCTTAGCCAGAGCCCACAATCACACAAGCCAATTTCCCTATGATAAACCACACACACACACATACCATACATTCTCCTGGATCTGCTTCTCAGATTGAACTCTAACTGATACACATTTCAAACTTGGTAAAGCTGGTTCTCTCACAAACTTCGAATAGATGACAGGGCTGACTTATAAACCTTATGAGCAAAACTTTTATTATTCTAATAGAAGAAATGTTAAATTAAAAAACACACACACACATAAAACAGGTTTTTTTAAACTTGCAAAACTGTTTACAAAGCTAATCACGTTGTTACTTTTTTCAAATTTAGAAAATCGCAAATCTAATAATAATTAAGCATTGTAAATTAAAATCACAAAGCAAAGTGCCAGCTTCTTGAAGTGTCAAATTTTCTCAAAGTTTCAAATGCCTAAAATAACTGATAAAATCATCATGATAATCAAAACTTTTTTCTTAAAAACACGAAGCATAATAACTATAGGTTTAATTTATTCCCCTGTATCTATATTTATATATATAAGTTGCCAAAATTGCAATGTTGTTTACCCAATTTTTAAAAAATCATAAAAGTAAAATTGGACTTGAATCAGGGTAAGAGAATTTATAACTCAGGCAAATGGTACGAACAACTGAACAGTAATCTCAGCCAGCCTAAAATATGCTCAAGAAACCTCATCTCACAAATGTGTCAGAGAGTTTTATAGACAAATACTTATGAAAAGTAGCTGAACATGAATTTCAGTTTGACCTAATAAGGTAAATTCTATTTGAATCTTCCCTGTTTTGACAGAGGAAAAACTTCCAAAAGCTGGAGGTGTCTGAAATGAAGAGAAGAGGATGTCAATGAAAGGAAACAGGAGCAGAAAAGAGAGGCCCAAGTTAGGGAACTGATCCAACGAAGGGCAAATATTTGTTATAACCTTCATGACAACTATAACACTGAGCCGACGCTGTACAAATGGAAGGCGAGGGAAATATTTAAGAAAGCTTCCTGTATAAAAATCGGCAAAGCTTGGTGAGGTCACAGGAAAATTCTAGGATAATTTGTGAAATGATACTTCAGGTCAGTGAATTGATTCTAAACCCTACCTGCATCAGGACTTCCCTGGTAGTCCAGTGGTTGGGACTCCATGCTTTCAATGCAGGGGTTGTGGAGGGGGGCAGGTTTGATCCCTGGTCAAGGAACTAAGGAACCACACCCTGCAGCTAAAGATCCTGCATGCTGCAACCAAGACCTGGCCCAGCCAAATAAATAAGTAAATGCTACCTATACCTCAACTTTAGAAGAACTATGTCAGATGAAGTTAAAGGGAATGGAGGGAAGGGAGGAAGAAAGGAAAAGAAAAACCAGCAGAGAAAGAAATTAACTCCCAAGGCTGAGGAAGAGGGTCTGGAGTCTCAGAGGCCAGGAGAACCACAGATCCCCAGCCAGTTCCAGGAGAGGTGAAGCCACTGGGACCCCAAGAAAAGAAGCAACAACAACAACAAAAGCCTTGGGTTAAAGGATCTAAAGAGAATTTTGCATAAAGTTTTGAGAATGTGGATTTAGAGACTGGTAGGAGTGAGAGTATTTAGTTTGCCAATAAAGGTCCATCTAGTCAAGGCTACGGTTTTTCCAGTAGTCATGTGTGGATGTGAGAGTTGGACTATAAAGAAAGCTGAACACTGAAGAATTGATGCTGTTGAACTATGGTGTTGGAGAAGACTCTTGAGAGTCCCTTGGACAGCAAGGAGATCCAATCAGTCCATCCTAAAGATGAGTCCTGAATATTCATTGGAAGGACTCATGCTGAAGCTGAAACTCCAATACTTTGGCCACCTGATGTGAAGAATTGACTCATTGGAAAAGACCCTGATGTTGGGAAAGATTGAAGGCAGAAGGAGAAGGGGACGAGAGGAAGAGATTGTTGGATGGCATCACTGACTCAATGAACATGAGTTTGAGTAAACCTCGGGAGTTGGTGATTGACAGAGAGGACTAGTGTGCTGCAGTCCATGGGGTCGCAGAGTTGGATGCGACTGAGCGACTGAACTGAACTGAACTGAGGAGTAGCTAAGGATGTAAGAAAATTGGAAAGAGAGAGAAGAATTTTACAGAATTTTATTAGATTCCCTTTAATTTCCTTTGAAAATTCAAATAAAGTCCTGAACTACATTTTAAAGACATTTTTTTTGGCTGGACTATGCATCTAACTACAATAGCAGCCTGAGTCCAGGCCGCTAGGTAGCCTGGGATTTATTCAGATCACATATTTTGGAAAATGATTCACTTAATTCTTCGATGCAGAAATAGAGAAGAATACTTTCTGTTGCTGGAAAAAGCACAGATTTATCAGTTGCTTTTTCCAACAGAGCCAATCTGCTTTACACAGGGTCATCTCTATTCTTTTATTTGGGGACTAGAAACCTTTGTAGACATACTTCTCAAGGCAACACATTATGTAGGTTTCAAAGAAAATCTATAACACTGATGATAGTGTCCATTTATTTAGTAAGTTATTCAGCAAACATCTGGAAAGAAGTTACCACATGCCCAGCACTGGGCTTAGGTTCTAAGATTAGAGAGATAAGACACAAACTCCTAAATTTGCAAGCTGGTGAGGAACATTGTGAATTGATTCCTCTAGTCATTTTGGAAATTAAGTTAGCCACAGCTATTAAAAGGAATACAAATTTCACCCAACTCAGTAAATCCATGCCCAGAAATTTGACCAAATGAAATAATTTAAAATCTTTGACTCTTGATTTAATTTTTAATTAATTTCAACTTATTTGAAAATTTTTGTGTTGAATAACTTTAGTTGGCCAGATGTCAGTTCAAATCCTGTTTCTGCCATTTATAAGACTACGACTTAGCTTCCTGGAATTGTGCTATTGGTAATATAAAAATAAGGATTCTAGCACCTGGAGTCCTTGTAAGTCATCGTAATTAATCGAGACATGTAGAGTTTATCATTGTGTCTGGGACATGAAAATGCTTAATAAACAATAACGTCTCCTCTGAACCACAGAAAGGTTACATTACATGTTGTTGTTGTTTTGTCGCTAAGTTGTGTCCAACTCTTTGTGATGCCATGGACTCCAGCCCACTAGGCTCCTCTGTCCCAGGCAAGAATACTGGTGTGAGTTGTCATTTCCTTCTCCAGGGGATCTTCCTGACACAGGGATAGAACCCACATCTCTGCTTGGTAGGTGGGTTCTTTACCACTGTGCCACCTGGGAAGCCGTACATCTATGCATGCAAATGAGGCTGAAAAAACATCTACTTTGGGGATTGTTTTTATTTTTTTTAATTTTAATTTCCTACCGTGTTGTTCTGTAGATGAAACTTTGAGCCCCAGATTCTGAATTATGTTAATATATTTCATTGTGTTGGGGAACATAATGCTTTTTCTTTCTCCAAAGGCAAGACACATTTTGACACATAATAAGAAAGAGCAATACCTCTGGGTATCCATGTACCCTCATGGTTGGATGCTCAGCCTCACTACAGTCAGTTCAGTTCAGTTCAGTCGCTCAGTCGTGTCCGACTCTGTGCGACCCCATGAATCGCAGCACGCCAGGCCTCCCTGTCCATCACTATCTCCCGGAGTTCACTCAGACCCACGTCCATCAAGTCAGTGATGCCATCCAGCCATCTCATCCTCGGTCGTCCCCTTCTCCTCCTGCCCCCAGTCCCTCCCAGCATCAGAGTCTTTTCCAATGAGTCAACTCTTCGCATGAGGTGGCCAAAGTACTGGATTAGCCATGCAATTACTAGCCACTCAATAAATGGCAATCCACTCCAGTATTCTTGCCTGGAGAATCTCATGGATGGAGGAGCTTGGTGGGCTACAGTCCACGGGGTCGCAAAGAGTCAGACATGACTAAGCGACTTCACTTTCAATAAACATTTATTGAAGATCTACAGTGGGCTAGATACAGGCCCATGGTTTCAGAATGAAACCATGTGATTCTTGTCCTCAAGGGGTCTATTTCTGGTATTTACAGACAAATAAATCTATTATTACAGGACAAGTAAATCCTCACACAGAATTACATCCAGTGCTACTATGGGAGCCTGGAGGAGAGGCACCTAAACCAGGCTGGTTGGTTAGAGAGGGCTTTCTGAGGTTGTGCTTAAGCCTAGTCTTTAGGATGATGAGAAGTTGTGAGATTAAAAAAAAGGAGAAGAGTCATGCCAAAAAGAAAGAAAAGTATATAGAAAGGCAAGGAAACAGCATGATTGATCATGGACAGCCAAAAACAATCATTCCACACTTCACATTTACATTATATTCTCTGGAATTGTTCTTCAGATAAATTGAAACCAATTTTCTCAATTACCAGATATTCTCACAAGACAAGAAAGGAAGACTTAACTCTGAAATTACCCCCCAAATATTTCACCACTTTTGCTCCTTGATGTTGGCCTCTGTCTATGAAATACAGAACAAAGCAATGATTCAGAAGACAAGGAGGCATAGCATCAACTAATACATTGGTTTTCTTGGCCATGTTAATCTGGCAGAAGATTGACTCCATTGGAGGAACCAAAAGCATGGAACATTTACCCAAAATGCATCTGTGCACTTTTCCTTTAGTGCCTTTCACCTCCAATCATGAACTTTTCAACTGCATTAAAGATAAGAAGTAGGAATGCGTAAATTGAGAACAACTGGCCAAAAGGGCATGTTCTTGAAAATATAATAAATGGAGTCACATCTCACACAGGGTTTAGTTTTAACAGTTAGAAATAGGACACAATGAGTGTGGTCAAAACTACTCTTAAATATCTCATAAGCCACCCACAAAGAATAACGTGTATATTTCATGTTGACAGCCCTGTTCTTCAGTATTGTGTGTGTATAAATGTATAAGGCCTATAGTAATAAAAGTCTATAGTAAATGACACATATGCAAAATATCATTTAAGCCATTTTATGTAAATTATTTAGACGAGCACTTGGAGAGTTGAATTTAAAAACAAACATATGATAGGTCTATGCTTTATAAATCCCTGTTCAATACGTAATGTCAGTCCAGGAATTTAAGATCTTTGTAGGCCTACGAACTAATTCCAGCAGAAAGAGCACTGGACTTGGAATCTGAAGACCTGGGATCAAGTCCTGCCTCAGTCATTTATTGACACAAAGGTCCTAAGGGTTTATAAATCCTTTAGTGTCAAAGCCTTTTGTAGTGTTTTCCCAAGACAGTAAACGTTCACGTTTCTGTTTGACATTTGATGTGCTGGCGCCATGCACCAGATGTGGGTATGAAAGAATACTGGGCAGCTCAGCCAGGAACCCATGACTTCTACCCCTTTCTGTGCTAAGTAATCAGAACTAATCAAGAATCTTTTTATTTCCCTTAAGTACCTTCACTCGTTCTCTTATTTACTGCTTAATACATGTTTAGACTATTTTTAGAATGGACTTTTTAAAAAAATATAACACAATCTTTAAAGAGAATTAAAGAGGTTTCCCCACTTTATATTGGAATGAAAAACAGCCACAGGAATCATGTGTATGATAAGTTGACCACAAGTTATTTTTCAGAAAGCAAGTCTCATTCAGGATAGACAATGACTGAGTTCAAAAATTAGGGAACAGAGCAAACAATGAAGCGTTAACCTATCTGCCAAATTGGTACTTAGAAGGAGGGGGGGGGGGAAGAGGGAGATGGAGACAGAGGGAGGAAAGGAGATCAACCTTGGCTTCACTGGCTGTGCCTTAAGAATTTCAGAAAGTTATGGGTATGATCATCACAGTGTCAGGTCCCCTCATCTGTGAATCCCTCAGAACTTAGGAAAACCAGCTAACTTGAATCTTAACCTCTACACACTCTAGCAGAGATGGCCCTTTTTATATGAATGGCTATATTTCATTTTTAAAAGGTGGTTGGTAAACTGGGTTCCTTTGGGGATTTCTACAGTATCATGGGTCTGTTTTCCAAATAATTCAGGCTCAATAAAACTGCCAACTGTGCTTTGTCATTTGATTTTGTTTTTCAAATATGGGTAATTTAATCCATATGTTGCCCATTCATAAAAATCTCTACAATGCAGTCTAAGATATTTTAAGAGCCACTTGTTTTCCCAGGAGATACTAGGGCTTACTTAATACTTTTCTAAAAACTATTTTTAAATCAGATTTCAAAACAGGAGGCTCTCTTTTTCTTATGAAATCTGGATCCTGAAATTTTAGGTTGGGTTTGAAAAGTGATTCCAAATGTTGGGTCTTGTATTTTGCTTGTAGACCACTTGCTCTGAGACCCATTTCAGTGGGTAAGTCATCTCAGCTTTGTATGGAGCTTAAAATCTCTTTAAAGGGAAGAAGGGTGACCAAAGTATGCAAGCAGTATTAGTCAGATCCCATTGCACAACTTGTTTTAGGAGCAGGCATCCCAGGAGCTAATGGAAAAATCCTAAATTTCCTTCCATGTGTGCTGACTGTATTTTCCCAGGGAACTAAGGTTTCATTTAGAAAATTACTTTTTTTAGGGTTCTAATTATGCTGTGCCCTGAAAGGTTGACTCACATCATGCAGACATGAAGTGACATGTCTGTTGCAGCAAGAAGAATCCTCCCCCAATGGATGTGGCTCAAGTTTTAACCTCAGAGAAGTTGTTTCGCTTGCGGGCAAAGGCCTCCTTCATGATGCCAATTCAGAAGCTCTGCCTTATTTCCTCCTCTTTCCAACTTTAATCTTCAGAAAGATAAAATCTGCCTCAAGAACAGAACAGAAATCTGTGCTCAGCCCCATGTCCCCCTGCCTCACGGTCACCCTCCACTTTCTTTGGTCTTAAAACAGCTGTGTAAATGCATTCACTTCTACACTGCTAAATGCTGGGGAAGCTGAGAACTCAGAGGCTGCAAACGCGGCTTAGTTTTTCCTTGTCATTTTAAAAAGGAGAGCTAGTCTTTTAACTGCTTTGGGGAAAAAAAACTCTACTACCCAAGTGGAAGAGGCCTGAGAGAATTCCCTATTACACCATGATTAAACTATAAGGTCTCCGAAGCTGACTGCCCATGTTAAAATCCAAACTCTGTCACATACTAGCTGTGAGACCTCAGTCACTTCAGTCCCTCTGTGCCTCAGTTTCCCATATGTCAAATGGAGATGACAACAGTACTGAATAAAGAAATTCCTCTGAGTAATGAATGAAATTAAACAGGCATAGAGCCATGCATTCAAAACACGCTGGTGTTACCAGGATCTTTCTCCCTTCTGACTAGTTTTGCCCTGTCAGCCAGCAACACCCTTCTGAGAATCCCCAAAGATTTGTATCAGGAGGCTACATTCTGTGTGTGTCTACTTGCCATTTATTCCACAGATATCTAGCTAGGTGGCAGACTCTGTTAAGCGTTGGTGTATTATTTTGTTCCTCTAAAAATACAGACTCAAGATTCACTTTCATCAAATGGTAACAGAGAAAACCCACTACTCCATTCAGCCTGTCCCCAGCTTCTGTCTAATTCAACATGCTGAGGCTGGAGGACCCAATTTCTCCCAAAGGTTCGCCTATACCAGAGACTCATAAATGAAAAGAAGCATGGATGCTTCCGAGAGAAAAAGGCAAGGTAACATCAGCACTTTGTATTAACATCATTCATTTGGTAGACCCAGGCTCCTGACCCAGCTAAGAAGCCCCTTTTCATGGGAAGAGCCCACACCGCTGAAGGAGAGGAAGTGATGCGTTCCCTTCCGGTGCCCAGGGACCTATGTGTGCTGCTCATTAGTGTGGAAATCCCTGCACATTGAGGAGACAATACAACCCCCAGGAACCATAAATCACCTGCACTGAATCTAAAACTGACTGAGATGTGGCTGGAGAGTTGTTTGTTCAGAATTTAATTTGATGCACCAGCCATTGGACCGGCTTTTATTTGGTGTTAAACTGCTGCGCTTCTAAGCTACAGAAGCTGACTCAGGTGTTCTCGAGGTTTTGTCTTCCTCCCCGCCCTGCCTCCCACCCCAGCCCCCAGGTTTGCCGCAAAGAGTGGAATACATTTCCTTCAAAACTTGCTTCTGCCCGTGTTGAAAAGCACCCGTGTCAGGGGAAAACAGGCTGATCAAGTGACACAGTAGACCGTGGCGCCTGCAGCAACTGCTGGACTCACAGCTGGGCACAGCTGGATGAGGGTTAGATTTGGCATCTTCCAGGGGTGACCTCTCTATACCCTTATAAAGAATGAAGGCCCACTGGAAAATACAGCCTGGTGTATTTATAGCTGTTGGATGCAGTTCCAACAGCAGGAAAAAAAAGAGAAAATATAAGCCCCTTATTTCCAGCCACCTGAAATCCTGACCATAGAAATTTTCACCTTCTTGCTCTGCATATCCATGCATCTCCTTCCACACTAGCTGCTCTCTTTACCAAGCTTAGCCTGAGCCACCCATGGTCATACTCCATCTCCGAGGACATGGTGTTCCTCCTCTCTATCCACACCTTCCCTCTCTCCCGTGTCCCTGTCTGACTCAGGTGATTCCTCTCCTACTCCCTCACTCACTTCCTACCTCAGCTGTCCACTGGCTGGCTTCTGGCTGCACTTGACCTCCTCTTAACCTGGGCTCTGAGGTTAGCCATATTTAGGTGACCTTTACTCATTCATCCCTTTCAGATGCTTCCATACCCAAATGGTAATCCACATGCCCAATCACTCTAACCATCTGTAGGAAATGCTCCATTTCTGAGCTTGTCCCACAGGACTTGAGAGAAGTCTTGAATTAATTATTGCAGTTATAGTAAGCGACCTCACTTTCACTTCTCACTTTCATGCATTGGAGAAGGAAATGGCAACCCACTTCAGTGTTCTTGCCTGGAGAATCCCAGGGACGGCGGAGCCTGGTGGGCTGCCGTCTATGGGGTTGCACAGAGTCAGACACGACTGAAGTGACTTAGCAGCAGCAGCAGCAGTGTGTGCCCATAGAGGTCATCCTTCTAGGCTCCTCTCTAAGCCATTTCCTTCTAGATGCTCTTCTTGAAGGTCTCAGCCAGACTTGAATTCTCCCACCTGTGAATTCCCACAGCTCTTTTCTCATAAGCCTTTTACCTCCTTAAACCTTTTAGTGTTTCCTTTGTCTAAATTATCTTCTCTGCTAGATTATGACCCTCTGAATGTAGGAACTATGTTTTTATTCATCTCAAGCCTAGTCTTTTACTTTTTGCCATGTGTTTTTTTTTTTTTTTTTTTTTGCAGTACGTACATGTGTTTTGTTTAATTTGGACTGAGCCACCAAATTATCACTTGACAGTACTGCTAATCTTCAACCTTTGCACATTGAAGGTAGATGTTCATAAATCAATGCTGTTTATAGGTGATATTTGCAACAAATATTTCTACATATTTCTTTGCTATTGTGGCTAAGTCATGGAGCTTGAATAAGTGACAGAGAAGCTAAAATTGATGAAAAACCCCACCCAACAAGAAAGAGGAATAGCAATCCTTCAGCAAAAAGAGAGAATTCAAAGAGAAGAAAAGGAAGGAGATCAAAAATGGGAAGACACTGACTCACCCAGGATTTAACTCGCTTGAGTGAGAAATCTGAAACCTTGGATGAATTAGAGAGGAAGGTAGACAACAAAAATTTTAATTTACTATGGTTATACTAGATAGTACAATCTTCATAAGAAGAGATGAATCCAACGTAGTGACCTGGGAGTGGTGAAGTGGTGGCCTCAGAAAACTGGGTAGCAAGAGAGCCTGAATTAGTATATTCATTAATATGTACAGTTGACTCTTGAATAACATAGGTTAGGGGTACCAACCCTTGAGTCTTTGAAAATTCACTGATAACTTCACAGCAGCCCCCCAGTATGTATGTGTGGTTCTACATACGTGGATTCAACCAAATGTGTACGGCATAGTTCTATAATGCATATTTACTGAAAAAAAGCCAATCTGAGTGGACTGATGCAATTTAAACCTGTAGTGTTCAAGCATCAACTGTATAAGCACAGTTGTGGGGGAAAAATCAATTTCCTTTATTCCTACTTGAGGGACCCAGCAAGCTCTAGCATAATAACATAAAACTGTAGGCTGAAGTAATGAATCCATGCTGGCCCTATCCTAGGTTGGGACTAATCTTTGGACTTAATTTTCCTATCTTTGTAGTCAGCTGGTGGCTGCCTCTGCTCCATCTCTGGCCCCATCAAAGGCATTATTATCTCCTGGATTTCCCACATTCAGGAAGTCAGTGTCCAAACAAGATTATTATTAGTGATTTTATGCTTTCCAAATGCCTGGTGGGCTATTTAGTAGCTATGTGACCTTGAGCAAGTTTCTGTGTCTGCAAATTGATGATCATTATTTCTATGACACTTAACTATTGTGATAATTAAGAATTAATACAACACGTGATGAACCTGCTCGGTACACCCAATTTCACCACATTATGAAATCAATTATACTTCAGGTTTTCTCCATCTGCTACATGACTTTGCTGCTCGCCATACCTCTGCTCTCTACTTTATTCCCTTTCATCATTTTATGGACTTGCCATCACAATCACCCTTCCTCCCCCAAGACTGTTCATGGTCCTCTCTTTCTTGTGGTTTACCCCTGAATCATCTAACATACTCTGATCTTCTCTATCTTGAACAAATCTACTCAAGTTCAACTGTCTTGGCTTAGTATACACAGCCTGCCACACATCTTTCCAGTTGGGCTCTTTATTTAGACTCCTGTAAAGCCTCTTGGCACCCATTTTTAATTTTCATACTTTCACTTCCAAAAATGATTGTTAAGAGTGTTAACCTACATGCTAACTCCATGTCACAGCCTACAATCTCAGTTAACTATAATCTAGATTATAGATTCTACTAGATTCTATCCTACTTGAAAATGTCCTTTCTCTTGATTCTTTTCAATAACCTAGTTTATCACCAGTGACACATCCTTCCAAAAACATTACTTGCATCCTTGAATCATGACACTTTCTTTCTAGAAATTTCAGTGCCTTTAAAGAGTAAAATTCTGAGTCTTTACTTTAGCATTCACTCTCCATGACCCCAGTTTATCTTTCTACACCTGATATTTCCACAAAGACAAAATTAAAATAGAGTTTCCTGATGAAAGAAAGTTCAGAAAACTTTGCTTACTATTCCCTCTTTAGAGAGTCTTACTGTGTATTGTGATACTAATGGCTCTATGAGGAGCTCTGGGGCTTCCCAGGTGGCTCAGTGCTAAAGAATCTGCCTGCAATGCAGGGGACTCAGGTTAGATCCGTGGGTTGGGAAGAAACCCTGGAGAAGGAAATGGCAACCCACTCAGTATTCTTGCCTGGGAAATCCCATGGAGAGAGGAGCCTGGCAGTCCATGGGGTCTCAAAAGAGTTGGATACAACTTAGCAACTTAACAACAACATGAGGAGATCTTCAGGAAAGAAGACTTATTCAATAAGTAATTACCTATTGCACAGTAAAATCTACTAAATATTTTAATTACTATTTGACTTTTTAGTAAACAAGTCTTGTTTCAAGTTGTTTTTCAAATACTTATTTGGGGCTCTATATTTGTTTGCAGACCTTTCCAAGCCTGTTCTAGGACTTAGATGCAGTGTGTGACCAATATCAATTGGATTTCTAGGTTGCTTCCCATCACCAGTATAAGCAGGACTTTTTCTTTTAAAAAGAGTTTTATACCACATTTATCTGAAATGAATAGGAAGGTGATGAATTATAGAGTCTCTATGACACAAATATTTTCTTAACTCTCCCAAATGGCTCATTTCTCAATATCCTATATGACTTAAAGGGAGGATGAACAGACTTTTTAAAATTACCTCCTAGAGCCAGAAGTCAAGCTGATTCTGTTCAAGTACACAATGGTATGTATAATTTACAAGTTTATGAAACAGACATGATTATACACAATTTTACCAACGATAAACCAAGGCTCAGTGTCACCTACCAATTAAGTGACACTTTATTCAAATTCAGAAATGCTATTCTAAAAATCTTTACTCTTTGCAAAAAACAGAAGCCTTTACCAATAATGAGGCAAACAACAGTAACATGCGAATGCAGGTGATGAAAAGGGAGGCCACCCAAGAAAAGAAAACCATTTGGCCTGGGTGATTATCTTTGCCAAGAGTAGTAGGAGGAGCAGGAACTGTAGGTACCAGGTGCCAAATCCAGTCCTACCATGAAGAACCAAAATGAAGGAAGCAAAAACAAAGAAAAAAAATCCAATAATGTCTCAAATTGCCTCAACTCCTGCAGAGCTATTTGCTCTAGGAAAAAAATCAACTGCAAGCCATTTTTCTCCCTTGTCTTCATGCTGATTATCTGGTATAACAAAAATTTGACTCAACTATGCCAAGTAGGTTATCTGCTGCAGAAGATGATGAAAGAAGAAACTGTAAGCTTCCATTAGAGCCACTAACTGTGTTTTACTCTTTTCTCCCATGTGTGTTCCCCACTTCCTAACAATTAAATTCTTGTATATGCTACTTGAATGAATGAGTGAGTGAATGAAAATAGATTTATATAAGAGAACTATTTAAATTCCCTACCAACCCCTTCATTAGTTTTGGGAGCCTCAATATGTGTGGGGGCTTCCCTAGTGGCTTAGATGGTAAAGAATCTGCCTGCAGTGTGGGAGACCCAGGTTTGATTCCTTGGTCAGGAAGATCCCCTGGAGAAGGAATTGCAACCCACTCCAGTATTCTTGCCTGGGAAATCCATGGACAGAGGAGCCTGGCAGGCTATAGTCCAGTACAAGACATTTACAAGTAAAATGCTTTCAAAATGTGCATTCTGAAAAGAAGAAATAGATCAACATTGCTTGTGGGTGGCTGATACATCAGTCATCAACATGTCAATATTTTCACACACATGACTGTAACATTTTGATAGTGCATTATCACAACACCTAGTGTTCATTCAACACTTCCATGCATTCCTGACCTCAGAAGCAAATCAAACTGTAGCTTGTGGATCTGCATTGAGTGCAAGCCCTACGGATGGAAAAACCTCTCTACCTACAAGCCACTGATATTCTTCATATGTTACCTGCTAAGTTGGAAGAGTACAATGAAAAGAAAGTGGCTTGGTGGCAGCATTTCACTAGATGTTAGAATGACATGATCAGAAAATAAAATAAGAAAACTTTTGTTCTTGATGCTTTTTACCAAAGATTCTTGGACCTTCTCTGAAAATCCAGTTCTACAAGGCTTTTTCTGCAAAATTATTGGCAGATAGGAACTTTTCAGCTAGCACGTGTCAAAGCCTCCGCCAGGAATGTAAACTGTACAATAATTTTTTTCTGTCTTCAGACACCTAGAACAGAAACCTTAAACACTCAAGTGTCAAAAGAAGACAGATAACCCAATAAATTTGCTAGAGCAGGGACAGGGAAAACAAACACAGCCCTTCTGTTATACAGACGTCTGTTAACTCGCTTGGACCACTAGCCTGAAACCTCAGCCTGCCACACGTCTTTCCTGTCGGGCTGTTTATTTAGACTCCTGTAAAGCCTCTTGGCACCCATTTTTAATTTTCAGCTTGCTTCTTGTTAGTTTTCTGAAAAGCATAGCACGATCCACTGTTTAACAAAAACACACACAAACCAGGGAAGGAGGAGATGGATAGTGGGAGGCAGTGGGTGCAGGCAACTCCCGGCAAGTGCAAGAAGACCACATTCCTGGTCCCATTTGCTTGTAACGGGTGCAAGGTTTGCAACTGGGGTCATTCCATCATGCGTGCTTGGGTTTAACCCTCTGTCCATCCTCAGGAAGCGTTTTGCTTCATGTAGTCTTGCAGTCTGCATTCACTCATGAAACATTTTCTTCATGCTCCTTGCTACTAATGTGTAAGAAAAAGAACCTTCAGTGGCACTTTATATTTCATTCTGGTGGCTTTGATCAGAGGGCTCAAAGAGGCTGCAAGCAATCATCATGTCCTGCTAAAGAGGAAAGATAATAGACTGTTGAATTCAAAGATCATCCTCAAGTAGTAGTATTTTTCTTCAATGTGATGATAATCCATGAAGCAGCGACTATTTATCAGGGAACTGTTACATTCAAAGTGCTGGACCTGATCTATGGGTAAAGTGAACATATTTTGGGAACGAAAAATTGGAATTCAGAGTCTTGCATGAAATAACTGTGGCAGGTTCCAACTCAAGAGGCAGTCCAGACAATGAAGTGTGGGTGCCTAAAGTATTGGAATTTATAGGCATTTTGATGACTTAGGGGAGCCATGTTAAAGACTGTTTAAAAGTGGGCTGCTTGTTCTACAAAAGCATGGCTTAGGATAAAATTTCTTCATCTCTGCACTGTCTCTTGGCTCCCAGCCTCATATAGTTGGAAGCAATCTCTCAGTTTCCTACAAGTCCAAAGACTCAATTTATACTTCTTTTATAAAGAAGTATACTATTCATCAGTTTCTACAGTGAATAGTAATTTATCCTAGAACATAGTGATTTCCTTAAAACTCTGAGGTTGTCAAGGACTGTTGGGTAAGAGAAGGAAAGAAAGAGATTCTTAAAAAAAAAAAGTAAATTTCACCCATAATTCCATTACATGTGTGTGTGCTCATATATGTCTGTGTGCCCACACGCACATATGTGCTTATAGAGGAAGAAGTGACAGTCTCAGATGATCACTAACAATCCCACCCCTCCCCCAGGATTAATTGCATTAGCATTTAAAGGCATTACTTTCCTAGATTTTGTTCTGGTGCTTAAATTGATCTATAGGTATGTACATGTATTACACAAACAGCCACATATGTACTTCTTTTCCACAAAGATTGAATCTACTATATCGATTGATATACAGCTTGTTTTTATAATACCATTATATTATATGTATATCTAATGAAGTTTGTATTGTTCTATGCATTCTTTCTAATAGTTGCATAGTATAGGTTTGAATAAATATACCATCTTTTATTTAACTAATTCCCCAGCTAGATGAACATGAAACTCATTGCCAACTTCTGATTTGACAAACAAGGCTGAAATTAACATCATTATGTATATTTTTCATGGTTGTTGTTGTTGTTTGTTGTTTAGTTGCTAAGTCGTGTCTGACTTTTTTGAAACCCCATGGACTGTAGCCCACCGGGCTCCTCTGTCCATAGGATTCTTCAGGCAAGATTATTGGAGTGGGTTGCCATTTTCTTCCCCAAGGGATCTTCTTGACCCAAAGATTGAACTCATGTCTCCTGCATTGGCAGGCAGATTCCTTACCACTGAGCCACCAGGGAGGATGAGATGGTTAGATAGCATCATCAACTCAATGGACTTGAATCTGAGCAAACTCAGGGAGACAGTGAGGACAGAGGAGCTTGGTGTGCTACAGTCCATGGGGTCACAAAGAGTTGGACACGACTTAGCAAATGAACAACAAAAAATGTATTTTTTCACTGATTTTAGTTACTGTTTTCTGAAATATATTAATATCTTCCTAGAAATAGTGATGCTGACAACTGGGACTTGTCTTTAGTTATTCATGTCTCATAAGAAGGAATTTGAGATAGAAGGGGAAGAGATCATCAGCAACATAAGCACAGAGGGTCTGGAAGACAAATGTCAGCAGGGCCATCCACATGCTCTTGGGAAAAAAGGAAGACTGAGTCTCTAACTTCTGGTGTCTGGTCTCAATGGGAAAGGATCTCTGAGCGAGCAGTGCTGCCAGCTCTCTTAGGTGGTCATTTTAATTCTAATGATTATTAGATAAATTTAATAGCATCTAATTCTTATAACTATTCAGATTCTATTCTCACTAAGCGACATTCTCTGCCAAGTCTGTCTTTTGGGTTTGTGTAACTCCTCCCTTGAGACAGAGATCCTCCCAGCATGCACATGAAATCCTTGAATGTACAGAATTACTGTCCTGTGGGCCATCTGAAAGCCATCTTGTCATTAATGGGGCCAACAACTTGCCCCCATGCTTGGACAGATGATGGCAAGCTTTTAGAAGGCAAGAGCCACAGTGGTTTGAGTCTGTCAGTCCTATAGCTAGAGAACAGTGGCAGAGGGGGCACTGACTGCTAGGTCAGTTTCTCAGCATCTTCACACTGAGATGTTCCTGGTTCAGGCTGTCGTCCATGGCATCAGTACCGCCTGCAGTTGACTCTACTGTCTTCAGTCTCACTCTCCTCAAAAGCGCTCTTAAAGAGCATCCTATTGTTTATAAAATAAAGTACAATCCCCTAGGAGCTGGCATTTAAAACCTGAGTCCATCTTAATTTAGCGGTCCAATTTCTCACTACACTACACACTTTTTTATTCCCATTTCCAGGTCTCTGCTTCTACTGTTCTTTCCACTCGAAAGACGCTTCCATTCCCACCACCCTGTCATTGAGAAACACAAACTGTATTTGTAAGATAGAATGTAGCAAAATCTTACTGAAGGGTGGGAACTTCTGTGGGAAGGTTTGACAAGGTTGAAGACTTGTGTGGGGAGGGAGAAGAGTTTGGGACAAACCAGTCAGAGTTCTAGCTCCCTCCCTCCCATCCCTGGCTTTTCTTTTTGAGCTATGATAGCTAACCAAAGAATAAGGTCTTTTAATAATTAAAAAATATTTTCATAAATAGTTGTTGTATTTTATTTTTATAAAGGTAAAATTGGCATTTTATCTCAACCTTTCTTGGGTGGCCAAGGTAGAAAAGCTGTGAAACAGACATTAAATAAATCTTTATTTGTTAGATTAACATGATATTGTCCCTTGGGACTGAATAAAAGTGAATTATTCAATGAGGGGGAAGAAAACTTTCTAAACTCAACAACATGATGCTTATTTTCTTTCTGAACTTGGTTCATTGACACCGCCACCAAGCAATCATTTTTGAAGTTGTTTTAGAAACAATTTGGCCAAGTTGGTCAGATTCATATTAATACTCATTATAAGTTTAACATTTTTTTTCTTGAGAAAAACATAGAGATTTTTTAACAAGTCATTAAATATTATTCTAAGACTTCCCTGTTGGCTCAGAGGTTAAAGCATCTGCCTGCAGTGTGGGAGATCCAGGTTCGATCCCTGAGTTGGGAAGATCCTCTGGAGAAGGAAATGGCAACCCACTCCAGTACTCTTGCCTGGAAAATTCCATGGACTGAGGAGCCTGGTGGGCTACAGTCCACGGGGTCGCAAAGAGTCGGACACGACTGAGCGACTTCACCACCATCACCACAAATATTATTCTATAAGGCAATTCAAGATTTAGAGCACTTTATTCAGAAGGATTCTTATTTCATTTTATTATATTATGTGGATATATTATATATGATATATAATATAATATTGATAATATATTATATTATTAATAGAATAATATATAATATAATATAAATATTATATTATATATAAATAGATAATATAATATAAATATAAATAAATATATTATGTAATGTTTCATTTATAATAATATATAGATATATTATATAATATATAATAATATATAATATATTATATTATGTAATGTTTTCCAAGTTTCAAGGATAAATCTTTCCTAAAAGTTGCCCTGACTTGCTGTTTAGTGAAGTGAAGTGAAGTTGCTCAGTCGTGTCCGACTCTTTGCAACCCCATGGTCTGTCGCAAAGAGGCTCCTCTGTCCATGGGATTTTCCAGGCAAGAATACTGGAGTGGGTTGCCATTTCCTTGCTGTAAAGAACAGAGAGAGACCCAACCATGAATCCATCTCAAATGAAGTTCAGACTTAAGGTTGGATACCTTTGCTGCCAGTCAGTTCTGCCCCCAAGAAAGTTATAAAAAGATCCAGGACACCTCTCTCCTTTGAATTGGATGTCCAGTTCTCTGAATACCCCCACCTCCAAAGCTGAGATACCCAGATCTGCTATACTTATGAAAAAGGTAAAAATTTTCCCGGAGCATTGAAAACTATGTGGCAGTCTATTTTGTGCAATAAATCTTTGACACAAAAAGAAATGGGCCACATCATATCAACTTGACTGGTTTCTAGATCTCTTGATGTCTGGAGATTTCTGCTTTATATCTTATTTTAGAAGAAATAAAAACTGGGCCGAAGCTGGAGAAAGGAGCTAATTCTGAGTTTGGCAAGTGTCCAATATAGATGTGCAGTAAATAGGTGATCAAACAGAACACAACTCCATTATTCAAGCCCTTAATCAGAGCTAATGATTTCTTTCTAATGGAAAAAATTCACCTACCAGTTTCGGAGGACAGCCTGTGTTCAGGACCTATTTTACCAGACTTGAGCAGATAGCATCACAAAAGAGTGCAGTTAACCAGGGGCAAAGGAGAGGGTGGGATGAACTTCCGAAAGCAGCATTTCCATATATTCACTACCATTGTATAAAATAAATAGCTTGCAGGAAGCTGCTGTATAACACAGGGAGCTTAGCCCAGCACTCTGTGACTACCTAGAGGGGTAGCATGGCAGGGGTGGGAAGGAGGCTCAGAGGGAGGGAATATATATTTTCAACTGTTTGCACTGTTGTATGGCAGAAACCAACACAACTTTGTTGGAAAGGCTTTTAAAAGAAAACCGGCCAAGCACAAAAAGAAAGAGAAGGCAAAATAGAACTGTCTCAGGAGAGGAAAGGTACAAAGAGCTATCAGAGGAATCTGTTTCCAAACCAGGTACAACTTACCGTGAAATTAGAAAAAACTATCCGCCTATACCTTTGACGATGGTGCAAAGCCATGAGAGACATTTTTCCAGTGAGAGTCAAATGTGAATTATGACTAGTTTAGAAGAAAATGCCTTTCACAGGAAGTCTTTGGCAGCTGTGGAAGCTGGATTTAGAGAGGAGTTAATTTAAGTGCACAAATAAATGGAATCTATATACATGGGTATTAGGAATGTCATTTTTGACATTTAAAAAGAATAGATCTTGACCTCAGTTGGAATATATATGTGATGTGTCTCCCATCTCATTCTTAACATCACTAACTGGTGCGTTACAACTTGGAAAGTAAATGAAGAGAAATGGCATTCCGTCACTGGATCAACATGTTATTTTAGAAATCCCAGTTTTAACACAAGGAATATGTTGACAATGGATGGAGCGTGCACTCTCTGAAAACCTCACACAGTGCAGCTGGTAAATCACCCAGAAAGCCAATTCTATATAAATGCTTATGGAACCTCTAAGGGGAAATCCAAAACTCCTTTTTTTCTTTTTTTAAATCACTTCAAAAGTGAAACACAGTCTTCCAGCAGCAACAGACTGGGAAAGTGAATGGCAAAACTCGGGTTTCTTCTTCCACTTGGGAAGCCAATCTTTTCTTCCTTTATTTATTTTAATGGGAAGCAATGAAGGCTTGTGTTTGTATCTAGATTGATTCTAAAACATTGAGTGGATTTATATAACAAATCCTCAGGAGGTAAAAGATCCTGATGAGAAACTCATCTTGTCTAACTTGTAACCACAGTATCTAATTCAGATGACCTCCTGGTAATTCCAAGAGCTTTCTTCTTAATTCCAGTCCAACTTGGCTGTTGGGTCTCAATTTTCATCAAGCTTCTATTCAGGGCTCAGCCACACACACAGTAAATATGCACACCAACCATAAAGAGATTTAATATTTTTGTTTGTTGGTTTTGAATTCAATGAGCTGAATTTGAAAGAGTTAGCAAATAATCACTTTCCAAGAGGTGAATTTTTTTCATCTTGAAATGACCATTGTTTTCTTTAGTGCCATGTCTAAGATCAGAGATTGGCCAACTTTTTCTGTAAAAGGCCAGATAGTAAAAAGTTTCTGTTACAACTCCTCAATTTTGCCACCGTAATACAAAAGCAGTCATAAACAGTACATCAACAAGTAGGGCTGTGTTTCAATAAAACTTTATTTACACATATATTTGAATTTCATATAATCTTCATGTGTTAAACAATATTATTTTTCTTTGGCTTTTTTTCCAACCATGTAAAAATATAACAGGAATTTTTAATTTGCAGACCGTGCAAAAACATGACACATTTGGGCCAAGGCCCAAACCTTGCTGACCCCTGTCTGAGAACCTCAGAAGGGAAGAGAGTGCCAAAGGACATTTCCAGGAGTTATTAAAAGATGCAACCCCTTCCTCAAAGATTAAGGTCAACTAGGTATGATAGTATTGTTGTCCATGAACTATTCCCTGATTTGTACCTGGGCACAAAGATGATAACATCATCCTTTCCTACACCTCTGTAGTCAGTGTGGTCACATGGCTTAATCTCACTGAGGAGCTATGAGAGCAAGTGACAGGTGCCTCCAGGTGAAAAATAAAAGAGCAGATACATGACTTACCAGATTCCCTTATCAAGTTTAAAGCAGTTATAAATGGCAAAGTACCAACTACTGACCTTTAGAACAAGAAGTAAAGTTCTGTTGTATTAAGCCACTGAGATCTGATGGTGATTTGTTATCATGGTTTAGCCCAGCCTGTACTAAATGAAATCAGCTTGTTGTACATTATGATCAGAGAACACCTATGGCTTCTTAAAATGAAACATTTAGCCCATTTCAGCAGGAGCCAGTCACTTTGCCAACTAAAAATCAGCTACCAAATACATCATGAATTTATTATCCTTGAGTCTTTTTGACTGCCCATAAAACCATAAAAAGTATAGATAATTTTAAGTGATACTGTTCAATGTAGATGAAAGTGTTATAAGATAAGTCATTTCATAATCTGGCGCTTGGAAAATAAACCTCTGGAACTTTTCTGGAAAGCCATTTTCCTATACATCAAGATCTTTTAAAATTTTTCAAACTTTTTGATCTCCAGGCAAGACAGAGGAGCCTGACAGGCTACAGTCCATAGGGCTGTAAAGAGTTGGGCATGACTGAGCGGCTGAGCATGCGTGCACACTGTAACAACAAAGCTCAGTGGCTTACTGTATTTCCTGCTCATTTTACAGTCTGATCAAGTATTTGGGGGCAGCCTCTGTCTGATAATGCCAGCATCCAGTTTCTGCCATTTCATGGGACCACCATCTTCCAGGGCTTCCATGGTGGATCCACTGCATTTAGCTAGCCATAAAGCAAAGAGAGCTAGTTAGGAGGAAATGGCATACACCCTACCTTCATTCCACTGTCAGAGGACAATCGTGTAACCCCACGTGACCACAGGGGAGGCTGGGAATGTAGTCTCCTTGTGCGTTCAGGAAGAGGGAAAGAGGTTGGGAAACATCTAGGCTGTTTCTGCCATGTTCACTGCAGGCAACTGCGAGGAACTGTCTGCTCTCAGTTCTCGATAATACATACTCTGCTTCAGCTCCAGTTCTTTACTAAATGGACTCCTCCACACAAGTCAAGCTTTTCCTGCCAGATTCCAAATTGGTTTTGAATCTGATCTCTGAGGAGCTTTTCTAAATTGCTCCAATCAGAATGAACTTGTCCCTTTCTCCATGGTTCTGTTAGATGAATCTCTACTACAACCCTTCTCAGAGACTGACTTGTTTTACAGGAAATCATGTTATGTTTCTCCATCAGAGAGAAGGTGCTCTGGTGCTTTCACACAATGGGCTCTCAGCAACGTTAACTCCCTTCCTTTGCCTTTCAATCAACGTCTGCGAAAGCTGATGAACAAAAATGCACTGACCAGCACTTCACATTAATGCTACGGGTTTTAGCTCTTCCTTTTAGCAGATATTATATGAAGAACATTTATAGGAAGGTCCAGAAGAACCATCCAAGAAGCGCATGGGCTTTAAACCCTCTTTGGGGGTTGATTTAAGAACCAAAGGATCTAGCATAAGATTTCTTATTCCTCTGATAATCCTGTCGTATTTTGCAGATTTTAAAACCCTCTGTGGATTTTTCCTTTTCCTGGAAAATCCAAATTCTTCTGTAAATCAACTTTTCAGCTCAGTGGGTATAAAAACAGCCTGTGTAGTGAATGGGCTTCAGGTTTGCTGAGTTTGCAGGCAAACGGAAAGAAAAGCAAAGAAATAAAATAAAAGTGAGAGGTGTGAACCTTCCCCATCCATCTTAATGGAGTGCTAACCTTCCTGCCTCAAGGTGACCATTTGAATTCTAGAACTATTAAACAATGAGCTGAAATCCAAACACTCAGTCTGGGAGTGAAATCTCCTTGAGAAAGGACAGCTGTGTCCAGTTTTGACTACGGTTCGGGCTTAAGAAAACAAACACACACCAAACGAAACTGATCTTGGCTGTCCTCTGTCAGCTTTAGGCTCTAGAATCTCCCCTCTTTGCTCTGCCCTGAAAAATTAACCCTCTTTAAAGGGTGGATGGAATGCCAAGCATTGTCTTGCTGTTCGAGGTGGCACCTGAGTTGGGGAAACTTAAATCAGAGACAATCTTTCATCAAGGAATGTGCCTGTTAGAATAGAATCTCAGCAATGGTTGGTGCCCACCATTTGGAGTGATTGGTATGGTGCCAAGTATCATACTTGGCCCTGCTCATTTGAATCAGGGCTCAACAAACACACATGGATGATATGGTAGAAAGGGGCCCAGAGAACAAAGACTAGCCAAAAGAGCTTAACAAGAACCCAGAAAGAGCGAACAAGGGTACTCGTTTCTAGAGCATTCGCTTGATAGCCTCCCCCTTTAAAAAATAAAAGAATTGGAACCAAACAACAAACAACTGCCTGCTGTTTCTGATGTTTGGTGCTGCTGCTACTAAGTCGCGTCAGTCGTGTCCGACTCTGTGCGACCCCATAGATGGCAGCCCACCAGGGTCCCCCGTCCCTGGGATTCTCCAGGCAAGAACACTGGAGTGGGTTGCCATTTCCTTCTCCAATGCATGAAAGTGAAAAGTCAAAGTGAAGTCGCTCAGTCGTGTCTGATTCTTAGCAATCCCATGGACTACAGCCTACCAGGCTCCTCTGTCCATGAGTAGCAGGTAAAAAAGAACATCTGCCGGAAGTCAAGTCAAACACGGGCTTCATTCCCAGCTTTAGGACTTAGCAAGCTGCTTTACCTCAGGCAAATGCCTTAATTTCCCTGACCTAGGCACCTCATCCTTAAATTATGAATTATAACATTGCTTCATAATTTTGTTAAATTTTGAGAATTAAAAGATATCTTGGATATAATCAGCAATCAAAATTGTACTTACTCGTCTGTGATGAATAGGGACTCAGGAGAAATTTTCAGGGAGTCTTTCCTAATAACAGACATCCCTTCAGATTCTCCTACCACCTTCATTTTGCCTGGCTAATGGTTGCAAACAAACCAACAAGCAAAATCCCACTGGAATCTATATGAAGAAAAACAATTATTGGAAAGCAAAACACCAAAGGGTGAACATCATTTTGGATTGTAGGCAGTTGGCTGCTTTTTGGGTTTTCCTCTTTGTCTGCAGCTTCCAAATTTCCTATGTAAGCATATATTAAACATTTTAATAAATATTTTTGACCGGAAAGGAAAGAGTGAAGAATCAACAAACACAGAGTGATCAGTAGACTAGTTTATTAAGCACTCGTTTGCAGGTTGTTAGACATAAACTATGCAAACCTACTCTCCAGGTTTTATGGGAGAGTTCTAAGTGTGGCTATTCCATTCCACGTGCTTGATTTGCTCGAGTGTATATGGTTACTCTATGTACCAAAGGTGTAACACATTAGGGAAAACACACACAATGCCACCTATCTGAAAATTTAGATCCTAAAAAAGTTCTGTGTGCATATTATAAGTCAAACTATGTGATGCCTAAGCAGAAAGTGAGCACATTGGAAAGTGGTAAGTGAGGAAGTTATGCTAAATACAGATAGCACAGAGTGTTTTTAGACAGAGAACTCCAGTTCCCATGGAGTACTTCATGCTGGAAAGAGACTGCAAAGGAGTAGACAATCCAGGGTAGGTGAAAAACAAATTAGAAACGATGAAAGACTTTACACTGAGGATGAAAGGAATGCAGCAGAGAAGGGGTATTGGGAACAGAATCCTGAAATTACAATGATTGTAGAGAAATTCACATGTCTTCAGCCCAAAACAAAAGAGGTGTGATCCTATAGTTCTGTTAGATAATAAAGTTACCTATGATGCAGCTAAAAGCATGTTAACTTTTTGCCAAGTGAGTGTTGTTTAATGTGAAAAAGTGGATACCCTACTTAATCAAAATGTGTTTGGCTGTATGTAATAGAATGTGTCACTAAAAGTGATTTGAATAACAGAAGACTAGAGGTAAAGTGGTCTCAAGGTTAAAGATTCAGTAATATCAAAGATCCAGACTCTTACAGGTAGGTTTCTCTCTGCCACCTCCTGAGTGCCATGACTCCCTGCATAGCTGCAATATGACTGTGACCATTCCAAATATCGTATCCCTATACAATCTCTGGCTCTTTGCAGACCCCATGGACTATAGCCCACCAGGCTCCTCTGTTCATGGAATTCTCCAGGCAAGAATACCAGAGTGGAGCCACTCCCTTCTCCAGGGGATCTTCCTGAACCAGGGATTGAACCCAGATCTCCTGCATTGCACGCAGATTCTTTCCCATCTGAGCCACCAGGGAAGCCCTGTACAACCTCCTAGAAAGTAGGAAAGAGTCATAATGGAGGTGGGCAAGGAAAGCCAGAGTAGCAAAGGATTTCTCCCCATATGTCTCTCCATCTTTATCAGAGAGAAAGGTATTCACAGAAATTCCCCCAACAAACTCCTCTGTATATGGCCACCTCCATCAGGGAAGGTACGAGAGCAAGTATCTGCATTTTCCACTTCTGATGTGGGCTGTGGTCTCTACCTGCATGAAAAAAACAGGGTAGCAGTTAGCTGTTGTGTAGAGAATCAACAGTAGGCATTACAACTACTGTTTGTAAAATAAAACACGTTCCTCCTGTTAATTTACTTTCAAGTTCTCTGTTCCTACAGAAGATTCGCTATTTCAGCAAGTGATTCAATGGCATTACTTTAGCAGATATTTCTTAAAATAAAAGTACTTGGACTCCATACTACACCCCCACCACATACACACACGTGCACACACACACGCACACACAGCAAGCACTCCTAATACTCTCCTCTATTTTATTTTATTTTTCTCCTTGCTCTTTCCAAAATATTTGTTCCTTGGCTGAAATTACAGAATAAGATAATCTTACAATTACAAAAGATAGTGTTTATTTCTTGTCCTTTGGATTTTTGTGGACTTTCCTTTTTGGTTTCAGATACTATTACAGGAATTGTGATAACAACAACAAAACCCCCAGAAGCCAAGAATATGTGGTCTCTATGACTGTTTACCATTTTTTCTGCAAAGTTTGAAAGCAACATTTCACACTTTTGAAATCCCACAATAAATGATGAACATTTGTTCATCAAGCATTGAAAGAAAACTAAGCAAAAATAGAAGTTAGACAAAAATATAGTGCATATTAAAGTAGCTTCTATTAACTTACTCAGATGTCATGAACATAATTTCAAACACCAAAGGTGAATATACATTCACAACAGTTTAATTTTTAAACAAATAAAAATGATTTCTGAATATTATTTGAAACCAAAAGCTGTCTGTCCAGAAGGGGTTAAGAATAATTAAACAGTGAAACTAAAAATAGGCGACAAATTTTTATCTGTTTTGTTTTACTTTCAAATAAAAACTAAATGCAACACAAAATAAGAAGAGCAATTTAAAATTGTCATGCATTATAATAATTCTTTGTAATTAGAGCACTTCATCTTTTATAAGAGCTTATTACCTGTATAGTGCATTCATCTGCACAAATATTCCTGAATTCCCTAAGGTAATTAGCTTCATGAAATACTGCTGCATGGCACATCCTCCCTCTTCATTACTCCTGAGATTTTATAAAATACAAGAACTCTTACCACAGTGTTATGTTGTGAAATGTAATTAACAGAAAATATTGTATGATATCCATGTCAAACATTACTTGGGCAAAATGCAGAGACCGTAAGTATTCCTAGATGACCTAATTAACCAAACCAAATTTATCTCACAAACCTTGACACCATAAACCTTCACCAGAGAAGACACAAAAAGCCTTGGAAAACATCTGATTCTGTTAAGCATCTCTTAACCACACAGCTTCCCAAGACTCCATATCACACAATGAATCTATGAAATGACCCAGGAGAATTCCCTTCAGCTCCTTTTCAGTGAAGTCCTTATCTCTCTAATCCACTAGAGCCAATCCCACTTTCCTACTGGCTCCTCTTTACTATGTCTCTATTACTGTCTTCTTGGAAACCATAGACCATAAGAGACCTTTCACTCATCAGTACTCCACTCAAGGCACATATGTTGCTGAATTCTCTCCAGTAATTTAGAAGAAAGGAAACTTCCTTTTGCTAGATAGTGACATCATATAGTTTTCTTTCCCTTTCCTGTTCATACTGAATCCTGCCTTTGCTCTTCTATCTACTAATTGCTCCACCAATGTCCAGAGTTTACCTTGTGTTAAAGTCTTGCACCCTTGTACTATTCTCTTAGTACTCAAAACAAGAAAATTATTTCTTTTTAAAGGTTCTATTGTTCAGCATTGCAGCATATCAACCAACAGTTCCTGAAGTCAATAGCACAAAGATCCAAGACCAAGGTAAAGGAGGGAAATGTTTTCATCCACCAAAATTGCAATTGCTTTTCCAATTAAGAGCAGCAGTCATGAGAAGTGATTGGTTCTGAGACTAGGGTGTCTGCTAAAGTCACTATCACTTGGTCCAAAGCAATAAGACAATAAAAATGATTTTTAAACATTATTATCATTTTCTTAGATCAATTGATTTGTTGGGCATCAACTAAGTCCTCATTATTTTGATAAATAACTAGGGTCAAGACCTAGGAAAAATAGAAAACACAATAACTTCGTTAAATTGAAAATATTTTCTATTCAGGAGAATTATTACCAATGGAATCAAATCTCCATACAAAACTATAAGATCAACAAGACAGAATAAATAAAACTTCACATAATCTACATTTATCATTATCTGAAAATGCTAGACACTTCAAATTGCCCATAATAAATAATACCAATTTTCAAATTTCCTCAGAGCTCCACTTTTACTACATATTTATGAATGCAGAGAATAGAATGAGGTGGCTTGAAAGACTCCATGAGAAGGAGTGAAGAGAGTAGAGTACCTGGGATGAAACACAGGAAAACAATCACTCTCAAAAAGATAAAATTATCATTAATTGCTAAAAGATGTGTCTTGATATTTCACAACTATGTAAAAGGGACTTGAAAGTAAAAGATGTTGGGGAGGACAACTTCAGAGAAGCATTGCTTCAAAGGGAGAATCAGATAAATATAAAAAATAAGGTGACCTTTGGAGATGTAACAATGAAGAGAAAGAAATAGAAAGGAGAAATAAAAATTAATATATCCTACAGAAATAAGATAAATAAGATACTGTAGTCATTCTTCCTACCCTTACCACCATTAGCATCATACATTATAGAAATTTCACTACATGATACTAAAGAGGGCACTTTTGGAATTAGAAAACATAACCACAAAATACCTAGAAATGAAATCTAAAAAGTAATCCAGATTAATGCAAAGATCCTCCAGGATAACATAAGAAAACAAAAACTGATTCTCAGTTGAAAATTCTGTCCCATGAAACATAGGAAGAAAAAACAATAACCCTCAAAGTAAATGAAAAATCCTTGAGCAATCATTTAGGGAGATGTTTTAATGCCTAGAATCAGAAATTTAAAAACTGAAAATAGTGATTGCTGGAACTCAGGAAAGAAATTTAAGAAAAAAAAATTATGAAACACTGAATAAATTACTAGTTGTACAAGAAGACTAGATTTAAATGAAAATTTAATAAAAGGTATTGATGAAAGTTAGGGAAACAAGTAAGAGAATGAAAATAAGAAAAGAAGGAACAATGACAAGAGTAAAGAAGGCAAAAAAAGTCCAACATATGTGTAACTGGAAAACAAAATTATGGCACATTTGTACATGGTTAGTGGAAATGTAAACTGGTGCAGCCACTGTGGAAAATACCATGGAGGTTTCTCCAAAACTTAAAACAGAACTACCGTATGAGCCAGCAATTCTACTCCTGGATTTACATCTGATAAAATAAAAAACATTAACTCAAAAAGACACATGCACCCCAATGTTCTTAGCAGCATTACTTACAATTGCAAGTCATGAAAGCAACTTGTGTCCCTCAACAGATTAATGGATAAAATGTGAACACACACACTCAACACACACACAATGGGATACTACTCAGACATAAGAAAGAATGAAATTTTGTCATTTGCAGCTAGGTGGTCTGGGAGGGCATTATGCCCTCCAAGTGAAATGAGTCAGACAGAGAAAGACAAATATTGTATGATATTGCTTGTTTGTAAAATCTAAAAAATACAAAAAAAAAAAAAAAAGAAAAAAAACCAGTAAATATAACAAAACAAGCAGATTCACAGATATGGAGAACAAACCAGTGGTTACCAGTGGGGAGAGGGCAGATTGAAGAGGGGAGGGGCAATATAGGGGCAGAGGATTAATACATACAGAAAATATAGGGAGAATAGTCAATATTTTATAATAATTATAAATGGAGTATAGCCTTTAAAATTGTAATCAATATATTGTATAACTGTAACATATAATATACATCAAATATACTTTAAGGAAAAACACTGGAAAAAATGCTGTATCATGGTAGTGAATATTTAAACTATAACCAAGTAAAATGTTCCAGAAATAAAAGAGCATTTGACTCTATATGTTGAAAAGCCTACCTTATATTGGGAAAAATTGAGATAGAACTGTTCTGACCAATCACTAGACCTAACCTATTAAACTATTATCTTTAAAAAACAACGAAAAAAATCACCAGGAACTTCAGGCAAATGAACAAATTACCTATAAGGACCAAAAAGTCCTTAATCTGATACCAGAGTTTAAATACATCCATAGCGAAGTTGAATTTTCAAGAAATTCCGAGGAGGAAGTGCAAGTCAAGAATTTTATGCCTATCCAAGGTTTGCTTCAAGTAAAAATTATAGAAAAAAAATTTTTGAACATCAGTAACTCAGGAAATATACACATGAGTCATTTCTAAAGAATCTACTAGAGCAATATTTCTTTTTATTTTCCCATTATTGCCCCCTAAGGAGTCTTTTAAGTTATGCCTGCACACACACACCCACAATCATGAAATGTTAACGTCTCACATACACTGTATATCTGTTTATGTATTATTCGGTTTTTTTTTTTCAAGATTATATATCTAAGAAATTTTCACCTGAGCCCCAAGAACCAACTTTTACTCTCTCGGATGTACTGAGGAACAAACTATTCTTTAATTAGGAGATAAATGGAAAACTTTAGAAAAGTACTAATGAAGCATGTATTTCATTGTAGAGTTAGAACTAAAGTAAAGGGTAGGGACATGGGTTGAAAAATAGTATTTAAACATCTTGTATTCTGACAAAGTATAAAGAAATATTAACCACATCTCACCAAAAAAAAAAAAGGAAAGAGAAATAGTAAAGTCAAATAAGATCAATTTATTACTGTATAGGTGAGAGGTTGATGTCGACAGATATCTATTTAATACAGGCAAGCCAGAGAATAAAAGAATAAGCAATATATATTTATAAACCACATATGAAATTCCAGACTGGAGGAGAAAAAAACACAATGAAGGACAGCACTGGAATCAAATTGGCCTGTGTTCAATAGAATAAAGCACTGTATGAGTGTCAATCTTCTTGAATTTGAGAACTGTATTTTGGTTATCAGTTCAGTCGCTCGTGGTGTCCAACTCTTTGCGACCCCATGAACCGCAGCACACCAGGCCTCCCTGTCCAGATTTTGGTTATATCTGAGGTTACTGGTATCTCTCCTGGCAATCTTGATTCCAGCTTGCACTTCATCTAGCCTGGTATTTCACAGAGATCAAATTTCCAACATCTGTTGGATCATCGAAAAAGCAAAAGAGTTCCAGAAAAACATCTACTGGGCTGGAAGAAGCACAAGCTGGAATCAAGATTGCCGGGAGAAATATCAATAACCTCAGATACACAGATGACCCCACTCTTATGGCAGAAAGCGAAGAAGAACTAAAGAGACTCTTGATGAAAGTGGAAGAGGAGAGTGAAAAAGTTGGCTTAAAACTCAATGTTCAGAAAACTAAGATCATGGTATCCAGCCCCATCACTTCATGGCAAATAGATGCGGAAACAGTGGAAACAGTGGCAGACTTTATTTTGGGGGGCTCCAGTATCACTGCAGATGGTGACTGCAGCCATGAAATTAAAAGACACTTGTTCCTTGGAAGGAAAGCTATGAATAACCCAGATAGCATATTAAAAAGCAGAGACATTACTTTGTCAACAAAGGCCTGTCTAGTCAAAGCTATGGTTTTTCCAGTAGTCATGTATGGATGTGAGAGTTGGACTATAAAGAAAGCTGAGCACCAAAGAATTGATGCTTTTGAAGTGTGGTGTTGGAGAAGACTCTTGAGAGTCCCTTGGACTGCAAGGAGATCCAACCAGTCCATCATAAAGGAAGTCAGTCCTGAATATTCATTGGAAGGACTGATGCTGAAGCTGAAATTCCAATACTTTGGCCACCTGATGCGAAGAGCCAGTTCACTGGAAAAGACCCTGATCCTGGGAAAGTTTGAAGGCTGGAGAAGAAGGGGATGACAGAGAATGAAATGGTTGGATGGCATCACTGACTCAATGGACATAAGTTTGAGTGAACTCCGGGAGTTGGTGATGGACAGGGAAGCCTGGCATGCTGCAGTCCATGGGGTTGCAAAGAGTTGGACTGACTGAGCAACTGAACTGAACTGCTTTATTGACTACACCAAAGCCTTTGACTGTGTGGATCACAACAAACTGTGGAAAATTCTTAAAGAGATGGGAATACCAGACTACCTGACCTCCCTCCTGCGAAATCTGTATGCAGGTCAAGAAGCAATAGTTAGAACTAGACATGGAACGACAAACTGGTTCCAAATTGGGAAAGGAGTATGTCAATGCTGCATATTGTCACCCTGCTTATTTAACTTATATGCAGAGTGATGGCTACACAACATAATAAAGCAATCCTAAAAGGGATTTGACCTGAGCTAGGAGGACATGGAGGATTTGGAAGGGCAGAAAGTGAGGGCCCACGAGCATGAAAAGCAGAGAGGACTTGACAAGTTGCATGCTTCCCTGAAGCAGCATGGCACTAGGACATTTTTGTTCTTACCTTAAAGGCACTTCAGTAAAATCTTTTCCTTCTAGAGTAAAGCCTCAGTGAAGCTCAGGTGGGTCAGGTGATCAAATAAGTAGCTTAAAAATGGAGTACGGAGCCTTCTGTGTTACTCACTCAGTTGTGTCTGACTCTTTGCTGTCTCATGGACTGTAGCCCACCAGGCTCTTCTGTTCATCAATTCTCCAGACAAGAATACTGGAGTGAGTAGCCATTCCCTTCTCCACAGGATCATTCCTACACAGGATCTAACCCAGGTCTCCTGTATTGCAGGCAAATTCTTTATCATCTGAGCAAGCAGGGAAGCCTCCAATGAGCCTTCTGTTCTTCCCCAAATAAGCCATTTTTCTGAGTAAAGTGATGTCTTCTGATTTAATTAATTTTAAGTTAAAGTTAAGTGATTTATGATTTACAAACTTCTAGCCGTAATTTTAGTTAGATGAGTCAGATGGTAAATCAAACCACAGAGAAAGAACCAAGAGCCTGAGGCTCAATCAGAGACCGTTCTAACTGAAATTTCAAGCATAAAAAGAGAGGTCAGCAAAGGTGTGGGAGAGTAGTAAGAAAGCTCTTGCAAGAACATAGTCATTAAATAACTTCGTGTGATCTCCCCCACTAGAAATAAACTCTGGAAGGCTCTGGAAACAGCAGTGTCTTGGGAACACAGTGTACTATCTTGCAGATGAGAAATGCCAGCCATAGACACTGTTGGACATGCATAAATTTTATTTCCAGGAATTCAGCCAGGAATACGAAGGAGTTAGTTGATATTGATGACTATGACTCTTAGGGCTATTCTGAATATAAACATCCATCTCCATGCCTATTCTT
Organism: Aepyceros melampus; assembly: GCA_006408695.1. NCBI lineage: Eukaryota > Metazoa > Chordata > Mammalia > Artiodactyla > Bovidae > Aepyceros > Aepyceros melampus. Next base: position 653,555 of record SJXQ01002769.1, read on the forward strand.
CTCTCACTAGTTTGAGAAAATGGCTAGTCTTGATCTATAACATACGGAAATTGAAAGATGAAAAAGTAAGTTGCAAAATCTGTAAATACACACTTAATAATGTAACACTTAAAGTTCTGGAAAATACACAGTAAACTTTTAATAGTTACTTACAGTGGGCAGTGTGTGGGGAGGATGGTGAAGCAGGGAAAATTAGAGAGAATGTCCCTACTCTTTAGTGTTCCTCATGTGTTTTTCCCCTCTTGTGTGCTTTAATAGTAGCAGTTATTTACCAACACTTGGTATGTACTAGGTAGGTTTTCCTGGTGGCTCAGACAGTAAAGAATCCACCTACGACACAGAGTTCAATCCCTGGGTTGGGAAGATCTCCTGGAGAAGGAAATGGCAACTCACTGCAGTATTCTTGCCTGGAGAATCCCAAGGACAGAGGAGCCTGTCAGGCTACAGTCCATGCGGTTGCAAAGGGTTGGACATGACCGAGCAACTAACACTATGTGCTAGGCACTCCTCTAAGTGTACATTAGATGCATTAACTCATATAATACTCACCTAAACCTCATGAAGTAGGGACTATCATTATCCCCATTTTGTAAATAGGAAAACTGAGGACCAAGATTAGCAATTTGCCCAAGATCACACCCCTGGTATGTCAAAGAGCTAAGATTCAAACACAGGTAGAATTGCTCTACTGTACCATACCTTCAAGCACCCAACAAAAGGATACTCAGAAAAGAGGCAAAATTATAACTCATGTAAGGAGTATGACACTTAGAAGGAACTACGCTATCTGCACCATAAATTTGTGAGTCCTCCTGCCCAGAACCATTATCACTCATGTAGGAGTTGCTGTTGAATTTCTTGGTCTCATCACAATTGCCTGAGCCTAATTGGAGAAGGAAATGGCAACCTACTCCTGTATTCTTGCCTTGAGAATCCCAGGGACGGGGGAGCCTGGTGGGCTGCCATCTATGGGGTCGCACAGAGGCGGACACGACTGAAGCAACTTAGCAGCAGCCGCAGGGCCAGAATGGGTAGGGCTGGTGACTCAAGCTGTCCATCAGAATTGCCCTTCTGAATTTCTTCAGCTAGACCTGGAGGGGTGTAGAGATCCCCATTCGGTAGTGGGAGCCATGGGCTATCAGGCTCCGAAGGGCTGGAGCAGCCGTTTCACATCCTTTGGCGGACACACAGTGAGTGAGAAATAAGGCAGCGAGTAAACGGAGAAGCATCGGAGACGGAGAACTTCCAACAGGGATCGCCTACATCTTGAGCTACGGTGGCCCCAAGGCCAAGAGGCAAGTCTGCCCTGCCATAGCCTGCCTGTTCCACTACTCTGTCATTCCCGAAAGATCTCCCATCAACCTTACATTCCCTTTCTTGTTTACGCAATTTTGACCTGGGTTTTAAATGTTTTTGCCTCTACTAGTTTGATCTGGAGAAAGCAATGGCACCCCACTCCAGTACTCTTGCCTGGAAAATCCCATGGATGGAGGAGCCTGGTGGGCTACAGTCCATGGGGTCACTAAGAGGTGGACACGGCTGAGCGACTTCACTTTCACTTTTCATTTTCATGCATTGCAAAAGGAAATAGCAACCCACTCCAGTGTTCTTGCTTGGAGAATCCCAGGGACGTCGGTGCCTGGTGGGCTGCCGTCTATGGGGTTGCATGGAGTCGGACAGACTGAAGCGACTTAGCAGTTTGATCTGGCTATTGCATGTGGCAACAATAAATCATATTTATCAAGGGGAAAGGGAAGCATTTTGATATTTTTGCTCTAAGGGCCCAGAATTTCAACTTTTGGTGTAAAAGAATTTCATGCAGTAGCTCCAGAGAACAAAGAAAAATGTATAGTCATTTAAAGAGATAAATTTACTAGTTAAAAAATTCATTGATTCACAAAAATTTGTAGTTTTGAGCATAGTTATTTTGATCGTATGTCTCCATAGAAAATATTAGATGAACTGGTATTTATTTTTACTCATTTCTTTGAAGTGCTTTAGTTTTTTCACTTATTCTTCATAATATGGGCCTTTCATCAAATATATGTGTATAAATTTGTTTTATATTTTCATAAGACTTTTTATATAAATGTAAAAAAATAGCTTATCAAACTTTATTTCCTGGCTCCTAAAATAGTCACCAAAAGTTCTGCTGGTACTGTATTTACTTCACCTATTTCTCTGCTCACCGTCTTTAGAAGGAAATATTCATTTCCTTTCTATAAATTATTTCTCCCCAAGGAGCTACTTTGTCTTCTCTGAAGCAACAGAACAATACCTACTCTAAAGACTCAGATCAGAGCAGATAAAGAGGTACAAATGACCGTTTTTCCTGAGGAGCAGGACTTCAGGAAGAGGTGTCGACTCTGGTTATGCAATCTGATCAAGTCTTGAGAGGAAGTATGTGGTGTGTTTGGAACCTACAGCGTAAGGCTGGGGAACCAAATTCTAACCTGTAGTAGCTCAAGTGAATAATAAATTAATTAAATATATTCTAAAATAAAAGTAAAATATGCAAGACAAGAAAACTAGTATTTATTGAGTACCTATTATGCCATATGGGCTTCCAAGATACCTCAGGGGTAAAAAATCTGCCTGCCCATGCAGGAGACACAAGTTCGATCCCTGGGCCAGGACGATCCCCTGGAGGAGTACATGACAACCTACTCCACTATTCTTGCCTGAAAATCCTGTGGACAGAGGAGCCTGGCAGGCTACAGTGCATGGGGTCTCAAACAGTTGGATACCACCAAGCATGCATGCATTATGCCATATACAGTATACTATGTGTGATTTCAACAAACACTCAGAATAACTCTAAAAGCAGAAATAAGCACCCCTCCTTTGAAGATGAGGGAAGCTGAGTTGCAAAGAAATTACATAAATTGCCCAAGCAGACATTCTCAGTAAGTGGAGAGCCAAAATTTGAACCCATATCTGTAGGCCTCCAGAATCCCTGCTTTTCCCACTCTATCACACTACCTTTAAGCAAGCCATTATTCTACTTCATCCATTCTAAGAATTACTCTACCATTGATAGCATCCAATATGCAAGAATTTGGATTGATAAGTTTCTATTTATTCCTTTAATATAAGCTTATATATGTTCAGTCTTACAGGTACAGATAAAAAGGTGATGATTTGAACGCATCATGATGAGTCTATATCCACAAACAAAATCACACTGGTTTTCCTAAGCTGATCTTGGCAAGACAAAATGTTTCTTTAAAGGCAATAAGTCATTGCAAGGGTCCTGCAGTCCGTCAGCTGTAGCTGTAACTGTCCTCAAGCATGAGACTGCTGTCTGCCTCCCCAATGCAGCCTGCAAAGGGCTTTATTATTACCAGCCGAGAGCCACAGCAGCTGAAGGGCACATTGTCACTACAGTTTGTTCTTCCACATGTCAACATATTCTGAGAGCTAGTGACATCTGATTTTAGCTCTTTGCTACCTTCTGTTCCTCTGGCTTTGACAGATTTTAATGAGACAAATGCTAGCTGTGGGTTTCCTGTCTCCGTATTCTTCTACCACCTTACCCCTCAGAAACACTTTCTGCTGCGGTCTTTGGCAAAATGGCAAATTCAACATGACAAACTACTGATAAGGAGGAGTAGACTTATGCCCAGAGGGTAAACTTAGCAGAGCTTTCCCACCACATCTGACACTGACCCCTGCCTTTACCTCTTCAGTACTGGCAACCAGACCTGCTCCTGACATTCAGGGATGTCAACATCCAGTGACTTGTGAGAGAGCAACAGCTGATGCTTCCAGGACTCTGATGTAATAGAAATGCTAGGATATGTGCTGGGAATTGTGTGTGGCTCAGGTTCTTACGCAAGTTGATAGATAGTGGTTTCTTAAGGAAACTGGGTTGAGTCAGCCCAAATACCTAGGAGGATGCTCAGAATAATGACCATTTATTGAGGATTAGTTACATGGCAGTTATTTTGTGTATTTTTTTAATCTGTTATTTAAGCTTTTTAAAATTTTAAATGTATTTATTTTTTAATTGAGGGCTTCTCTGGTGGCTCAGACAGTAAAGAATCTGCATGAAATGTGGGAGACCTGGAAGGATAATTGCCTTACAGAATTGTGTTGCTTTTCTGCCAAACATCAATATGAATCAGCCATAGGTATATTGTGTATATTTTCTTAATTATCCTCAAGGTTGGACTATCAACACACTCCTATGAAACTGAAAGACCAGCTTTCAGGTTGGACAGACTTGTATCTAAAGTCATATTTCTATCAGTTGGGGAGATTCCTTCAGTTGGAAAAGTTTCAGGTATGGCTGACCTTCATCTAGCTGAACTGAATTATTGTGACCACCTCTTCCCTAATCTGCTACCAGGTTTCCTAATGTCACAATTTAGACACTTAAAGTTTGGGGGCAGCTGGAAGAAAGAGGAGGTCTTAGAAATCCTGAGTAGGTGGGGCAAGACTCTTGGCACATACAAGGTTTATGCCTTGCTCTCCTGGAGAGTGATCACTCATAGACTGCCCTGTGGTGCAGAGCAGTGGAATGTCATCAGGACAATGGCTCTGAGGTAGTGTTCCCCATTCCCTCCAGCTTGGTCAGAGCATGTGAGATATCGAGAGGACAAAGGGAATGAAAGACATGGTCAGGGGTACCTACAGGAGAGCCAGACTATGACATCATCACAGCTGAGAGCCAGGTAGGATTGTCAAACCCCAGCAGAGGCTGGTCCAAGTCCGGAGGCCAGGTTGGGGCCCCTTTGACCACCAACAGAAACTGGAAAATGACACAGAGGCCAGAGAGCCCTCCTCCTGTGGCCATGTTGTTATTTCTGAAAGCTTCCCTCTGTGCACAGATGTCTTCTGGAAGAAACAAAAAAGGAGAGGGAAGGGGAAGAATTCCTGAAAGACTGTGCTTTATGCCAAAGTGAATGAATTGAGACTGAGATAATAACATGTAAATTGACTAGGAAAAAAACAGCATCACAAAATGGAATACAATAGATTGTGTGCTCTAGGACTTAAAAGTTGAATTCAAATATACAAAAGAAAAAATTATATTTTGATACCTTTGAGTTGCAGAGTATGTTAATATTACCTGATAGACATGTTCTTTATGCTTTTATCTTAAAATTACTGAACAAAATTGGACAAAGGAAAGTGCTTGGAACATGACTAAAGAATTGCTTCTAAAATGACATTGATCTATATGTCAATATCCATTGATTACATTGGTTCAACTAATCACAATGCAATATATTTACAGTCTTTATGTCCCATACTTTCCATGAAGATATCAATAAAAAGTTGGTCATTGCCTAGATGAAATAAAGATTCACATATTTACATAATATTTACATAAAGTATAACATAATAAATAAGTGTTGGCATTGGAGTTAGAAAATCTCTTGAATCCTGTAATTTACTAGCTGAGGAAGATTCCATAAATTGCTTAACTTTTCTAAGATTCCATTTTTAAAGTTTTATTATCTGGTAAATGAGGGTCAAATTCAGCAATAGTTCCTGACTCAAAAGATTTGTTATGAAGATATGAGCATCAACTGAGTCACATATGTAGTAAATATTAATCACCACATAGATGTCAGTTGTTACCTCATATTATATGGGTGAGTTTTACTTAAAACTCATTATCTTAGAAAGAAATGGTTGATTTAGGTATGTCTTTGTATTAAACCCATGTTGGCTCCCAGTGATCTCTATTTAACTTTCTAAGTGCTTATAAGCTATCCATTTAAAAAATTCCAAAAATCCAAACATTTTACCAAGAATCATATCAGAAATCCTTTGTCCTTTCATACTCAGGAGACTGAGTATGTCTACTTCTCAGAAACAAGGACACTTTTGGCATCTCTCCAGCTCCCCTTGATTCCATGGAGATCATTGGCATGGTTCAGTAACACATCCATAGTTCTATGTTTCCAGAGATATTAACAGTCAGAACATTAGAGACTTGGGCATAATTTTCACCATCCTTTTTGCTTCTCAATTAACCTGTTTTTCTTTCCCTATGTCGAGTGAAATGCACAAACCTCTTAACCATATTGGTTTGCTTCTCTCCAGTTTGAAGATACTCTTCCTTAATAGAGGAGAGGGGACAAGCAAGAAGTTCAGAGCTCTGCTTTCTCTTCATTCACTTGTAACATTGCATAATGTGTTGAGGACAAGAGACCTTTCCTTCCCATTTCTCTTCCTTGCCCTGAACTAACCTCAGCTCACCCCAGGCACTAGACTTCCTCACACTGACAGTCTTTGTGGGAATTATTCTCTTTGGTTATGAGCCCTTCCTGCTACCTTCGGCACGTGTTCATGTCAGTAGAAACTGTCTTCAGAGAGGCCTTTGCAGGAAGGTTCTTGGCATTTGAAACAGCTCTAGATACCCATCCAGAGCCTGGGATCATGAGCAATACTGACTGGAAGCCCCGTTGGTGACCATTGGAAAGGCCAGTCCAGCCCGACAAGCTTCCAGCATCACTAAGTCACCTTGTCCTGGGGGGCACATAAAGAAACTCAGGAGAAAAGGAACAAGTTCATGTCAGTACATAATTATCAAGTTGAGGAAACAATTTAAAGTAAATAACCAAAATCTTAACAATTAATATATTTGAGCAATAATCTGATCTTCTACTTGTCTGAATGTTCTAATATTTCTTTAAGAGGCAAGAATTACTTTTAAAATTGTTTTATAAAAAATACTTAATAGTTTAGTGCTCCCTAGAATGATGGTAAGACAGAAGTTTGGTTTTTTTCTTTTTTAAACTGTCTTATTTTTAAAACTTACTTAGAAGAAACACTTCCTGGAGAGAAGACAATGTTCAACTGACCCTAATATCGAGATCCAACTTAGTGACTCATAACGGGACGTGGGAAAAGAAATTTTATTTTCATTTGAGGATGTATTGAGTTCTTATTATGTGCTCGTCCTCAGATAGCTGGGGGGAAGACTGAGTGTAATACCTGATTCCTGATTTCAAGAAGCCTTTTTTTTAATTAACTGCAATAAAAATGTGTCCTATTTCATGTTATGAAACATAAATATAAGATAAGAAAGAAGTTCAGAGAATAGGAAGATGAGCATGAATGGAAGCAAAATGTCTCCATGTGTTCTCTACAGACACACAAAGGATTCCCCTCAAGGACAGTCATATGTTTGTTAGTATATTTAAGGTTCTGAGATGTCTACAGTAAAGAGAGTCATTTAACTTTGAATAACTATTAATACTATCATTTCCCCAATATATTTGACAATAGGAGCTCTTTTCTCATGGAATACCTTTAGTATCTTGTAGAGTTGCCCAACCTCAGAGCTAATGTTGCCAGAAACAGATTTATGTAGGATATGCTGTGGAAAATTCTTCAAGAGATGAGAATACCAGACTACCTGACCTGCCTCCTGAGAAATCTGTATGCAGATCAAGAAGCAACAGTTAGAACTGGACATGGAACAACAGACTGCTTCCAAAGAGGAAAGGAATATGTCAAGGCTGCATATTGTCACCATGGTTATTTAACTTATATGAAGACTACATCATGAGAAATGCTGGACTGGATGAAGCACAAGCTGGAATCAGATTGCCAGGAGAAATATCAATAACCTCAGACATGCAGATGACACCACACTTGTGGCAGAAAGCAAAGAAGAACTAAAGAGACTGTTGATGAAAGTGAAAGAGGAGAGTGAAAAAGTTGGCTTCAAACTCAACATTCAGAAAACGAAGATCATGGCATCCAGCTCCATCACTTCATGGCAAATAGATGGGGAAACAGTGTCAGACTTTATTTTTCTGGGCTCCAGAATCACTGCAGATGGTGACTGCAGCCATGAAATTAAGAGACAGTTGCTCCTTGGAAGAAATTTATGACCAATCTAGATAGCGTATTAGAAAGCAAAGACATTACTTTGGCAGCAAAGGCCTGTCTAGTGAAACCTATGGTTTTTCCATAGTCATGTATGGATGTGAGAGTTGGACTGTGAAGAAGGCTGAGTGCCAAAGAATTGATGCTTTTGAAGTGTGGTGTTGGAGAAGACTCTTGAGAGTCCCTTGGACTGCAAGGAGATCCAACCAGTCCATCATAAAGGAAATCAGTCCTGAATATTCATTGGAAGGACTGATGCTGAAGCTGAAACTCCAATACTTTGGCCATCCAATGCGAAGAGCCAGTTCATTGGAAAAGACCCTGATGCCGGGATAATCTAGATAGCGTATTAGAAAGCAAAGACATTACTTTGGCAGCAAAGGCCTGTCTAGTGAAACCTATGGTTTTTCCAGTAGTCATGTATGGATGTGAGAGTTGGACTGTGAAGAAGGCTGAGTGCCAAAGAATTGATGCTTTTGAAGTGTGGTGTTGGAGAAGACTCTTGAGAGTCCCTTGGACTGCAAGGAGATCCAACCAGTCCATCATAAAGGAAATCAGTCCTGAATATTCATTGGAAGGACTGATGCTGAAGCTGAAACTCCAATACTTTGGCCATCCAATGCGAAGAGCCAGTTCATTGGAAAAGACCCTGATGCCGGGAAAAATTGAAGGCTGGAGGAAAAGGGGATGACAGAGAATGAGATGATTGGATGGCATCACTGACTCAATGGACATGAGTTTGAGTAGGCTCTGGGAGTTTATAATGGACAGGGAAGCCTGGCGTGCTGCAGTCCATGGGGTTGCAAAGAGTCAGACACAACTGAGCAACTGAACTGAACTGAACTGCACTCATTCTGAGCCTTGAAGAATGGGTCACTTTTTTGATGCACAGAGGATGGAGGATGGAAAGAATCCTATGGAAGTGAATGCACAGACTCAAGACATCATAACTAGGGTCCAGATGGATCCTGAGAGCTGGAAGCAGGCCTGGAGGGAGTGAAGGAAGTCAAGTGGTCCTGATGTAAGGATCAGAGGCGTGTTGAAGAGTGGTTTACAAAACATGCAGCTAGGATCACCTGCACCTGAATTTTCTGGGGTGCTTGTTTTAAACTCTTCAGCCTCAACCTCAATTCTACCAAAGGTGGGTCTTGGAAATTTGCAATTTATAATAGCAGCCCAAGTGACTCTTAAGTGCTCTAAAGTTTATAGACAGTGAAAGCCAGGCTAGAGAAGAAGAAAGAGATTTGACAGGAAAATGAAGTTCAGTGGAAAAATCTGAGTCCCCACACTCATGCTTTCATTCTTCTAATGTGTACTGAAACCAAGCCATGTCTGCAGGGCAACCCAAGATGGGAGGGTCATGGTGGAGAGGTCTGAGAGAATGTGGTCCACTGAAGAAGGGAATGGCAAGCCACTTCAGTATTCTTGCCTTGAGAACCCCATGAACAGTATGAAAAGGCAAAATGATAGGATAGCAAAAGAGAAACTCCCCAGGTCAATAGGTGCCCAATATGCTACTGGAGATCAGTGGAGAAATAACTCCAGACAGAATGAAGGGATAGAGCCAAAGCAAAAACAATCCCCAGTTATGGATGTGACTGGTGATAGAAGCAAGATCCGATGCTGTAAAGAGCAATATTGCATAGGAACCTGGAATGTCAGGTCCATGAATCAAGGCAAATTGGAAGTGGTCAAACAAGAGATGGCAAGGGTGAACGTCGACATTCTAGGAATCAGCGAACTAAAATGGACTGGAATGGGTGAATTTAACTCAGATGACTATTATAT